>ML742026.1:0-365303 GCA_009193465.1 Aspergillus avenaceus
CTCGCTCGCTCGTTTTCTCTTTCTATCTCCACGCTAGTATTCCGTTGAAATACTACAATTACGTTTTCTATATCGCAGTTTCTGAGTGCTTCACAAAATCTGTCGGAAAGAACTGCCAAAGTTCCATTCACATCCTCGTCACCATCGGGACATCGCCGTGAGTGATCTCGTGCAGAAACTCCGGATCAGGCTGGTACAACATGACATGGAAATGTTCGACCGCATGTACGGATTTAAGGGACTTCCAGTTTCTGAACCAAATGACCTACATCATGGTCAGCCAAAGTTCGTGATCCGACGGACGGGATGGAAGCACCGACCTTCTCCGATGGGACTCGAGCACAGAAGGTGTGGGAAACATAATGATCGATCGCTCTCCGGGCGTGTGGCGTCAGGTCGTCGGTGGCGGGATCTTCTTCCAACGCGAACTTCGTCCACACCACCAGATGCACAATATCCTTCTCGAGCCCGTATGGCCAATCGTTATAGAGGATTTTCAGGTCATCTGCTTCCGAAACTCAGCACACGCATCCCCACACCGGGGGACGGTCGACAAACCGTCAAACTCGAAGGGCCGTCCTCGCGGCTGAAGATCCTCCGGCTTGCCTTCTCCCCAGCGCAGTCGGTCTTTGACCACAAACCGCATGACCGACCCACACTCGTGGATGATCCGCTCTTTAAATTCCAAGTATTTTCTCAAGTCACTGGGGAGGCGTCGGAAACGATCAATACGGTTGGTTCCTATCGGATTAGATGTCTCCAGGAATGATCCCGCCATCCGACTACGGTTTACTCACGGACAAGCTCCTTTACCAGTCCCCACTCCTGTCGTTTGTACTGCGCATCGGGGGTCGCTAGAACTCCTTTATTCTTTTCACTTGTATGGCGCAGGAAACGCGGGCACTCCACCGGCCATTGGTCGCGGGGGACATTCACCAGCCAATATGGTAATGCGCGAGATGGACTGGACATTGGTGTGGGGACCCTTCCGGAGGGCTCTTCCCCGACTAAAAAGTCGATGGCGGGGGTAGAAGACTGAACAACGGTCGCCATGGTGGACAAGATGCCAGAACGTCTATATTATATGGGATGAGAGGATAATAAAGCCAACCAAGGAGAGAGAGAGAGAGAGAGAGAGAGAAAAAAAAAAAAAAAAAAAAAAAAAGACTCGAAGCTAGGGGTCCGAGTAGATCCGGTACTCGAGGGAACTCCTGAAAGAATGAAAAGGAGATCTCAATTATTAAGAAAATGACCCTATTATTAGACGGTTGGGTTAGCTCCTGGATACATGACGATGACAGGTTTAAGGAATTATGATCGTCATGGATACCTTCGTTCCCAACACTCTTCCCGAAGAAATGACTGCTTGGCTATAACTATCTACAGGTGCTTAAGGGTAAGAAATCGACCGGATGCGCATCGCGAATTTGTGTTAAGATCCGATTAAACATCGGGGGATAGAGAGGGAGACGGCTGTCATGAAAGGAATGCGGGATATACGTCATCAGGTGGAGACTGAACCGATGAGAAACTCTGGTAGTGGGACCGTGCTGCTCATCACAGGACAACCGACCGCTCGAACAGCGCAGGCCTCGTTTGTTCTGAGAGACCAGAAAACCGACCGGTTCTCTGCTCTGCCGGTTGCCCTCATGGGCCGGTTGATGGTGACGGGTCCAGCGATGTGAGCGATGATCTGGTGTTGAGATTGTAGCGGTGAGACAATCCCATCCCTTCTTTCTGATATCATCTATATAGAACACTAGTGCGTCAATGTGGCTCTTATTGCCGGAGACCGGGAAGATGAACGAACTAACTCAATAATTAGGGTCTATTTTGTCAGTACCCACACCCTCCGACCCCAGACGCTCCACCATACAATTTCGTATGGTAACCGGTCTGTCAGCATTTCCATGACATTTTCGGCAGACTACGCGTAGATTACTAATCTGATTTCTACTGTGGAAACTCATCAAAACTGAAGTCCTTTCGTTCTCTAAGAAACACGAAAATTCCTTCGAAACCGCGCCCCTAGTCCCCCTCCCCTCGATATCCCTGACTGCTATATACAATTGGTATTTCTCATTCTCAAGGGCATTCAACCTGTACTCACTCGGAAGCGAAAAAGCAGAGATTGGACTCGAAAAACCAACCATCTTGAGTCTTTTTGACCCTGGAATCTCTGTCAGCAAAGTGTTTCTTAACACAATATTGGAAGATCAGAAAACTTACTGGAGACCCCCATTGATTGCCCCTAATCTCTTTGACCAGAGCGACGATACCGCGGACCGCGACCAGGACATTCTTGATTTTCATCAAGACATTGAGAACGGTGGCGAGGCCATCGTTGACCCCGAGGAGCGCCGCAGGGGCCAGGCCCAGGAAGTAGAGGCTCTTTTTGATGAAACCGGGCATCGCGGGCATAGTGGTAGTGGTCGATTAGAGACCTTGGTGGAGGCAGAGCTGGTGGTCGAGGTCGAGGTCGACGTGGAGGAGGTAGATAGGTGGAGGAGGGGGAGAGAGAGGAAGAGAAGAAGGAGAGGAGAGATGCTTCATATGAGAGGAGAGGTACTGAGCTAGGCCCAGCGCAGCTAGGCTGGATTGGTGATGCAATGAAGCTATTCACAGATTCATGATGCAACGACGATGCAATAAGCAGAACGCAACACAGTATACCACGATAGCTCAAGTAAAACTGAAGCTATTCAGCTTCTGACTCCTCATCAGAAATAAGAATTCCCATTTGATGAGCAGTCATAGTTTTCAACCCACTATGAGGCTGTTTGATAAGTTTAAGAGCTAACTTATCAGCCCATCCAGTCCAGCGTTGTATCATATCATTATAAATATCAGGAGCCCATTCCCGACTCTGTTCTTGAATCTCATAAAAACGATCCATAATCTTATCAAGAACCTCACGTATTGCCAGTTTCTGAGCTGCAGCAATAGCGAATTCCTGTTCAAGAGTCATTTTCACATCGATATCTTTAGATTCTTCATAAAGTTCGAATCCTGATTCTTCCCATTTAGAGTGCCAGGTATCCCAGTACTCAGGAGTAAGAATGTTACCAAAAAGCTGCTCATGTCTGAGAATATGACGACAGGGTAATTGCCATTTTCGGAAAAAAAGACAGTGACAAGAAGGATTATCATCAAGCTCTAGATAAAGAGTTTCCTCTTCAATATCCTGAGTAAGTTTCAACTCTTCCAGAATTAACTTCTGAACTGGATAAGGAAACCGTTTCAGTATAGGATAACCACAGAAATCAGTAATATAATGTGAGCGGAACTCCATCTGACAATTCTTTGCACGTTCAAACCACTGATTATAAGTCTCAAGAACTCGATCAATAATTCCGCAAAGACTCCAAGAAGACATATTTCTTGAACCACCGTTTTTTAGAGAATGATGCCAGCTCTCCAATGCATTAGTAGTTCTTATCTGTAAAAGAAGACTACTATGTTGACGAGCGTACATGGCCCAGGAATCAGAAGTTTTAGACCACTCTTTTATAATATAATCGATTGTTTTCTGATCCTTCCGAGTATTCTGAATTGCTTGTTGAATAGAGTCATGACATCCGGTTTTTGTGTGAATATAAAGCGCGGTAATAAGATGTTTGAGAATAGGCTGATCACTTTTTTTTTCCTATATAAATTAGTATAGAGCTTCAAATCTAATCGATTTACTTACCAAAATGCCGTTTAAGTGTACGCTCAGAATGAACAGTACAGAGAAGATGAGTTACCTCCATTTCACCTGCTTCAAGTTCTCTGAAGGCCTTCCCAACTGCAGCCTGCTTACCAGCGGAATCATCAGTCAAGAAATAACGAGGTTGCCAGCGTTCTCGACACCAAGTTTTGATCTGGATAAGGCTTTTTGCAATGATATCACTGTCCTGCTTATTATGAAGAAAAAAAGCAGCGGGAAGGTAAGAATTGTATTCATCTCGCACCATCAGAGTAGTCAGATACCACTTAAGATGATTGGTGTTGTGGGCTGAATCCATCAAAGTTAGATATCCTCGTCGTTCTAAACTCTGAATTCCACGATCATCAGCAAAAACAATACTCTGAGAATCATTGTATTTGATAAAGGAATAATTCCAGCTTTTCTTGTAAAGAAATTCGATCAAATCAGAAATCTGATTATCTAAAGGCAGTTTACTTTCCTAAATACGAGGATCAGGATGTTGATGAATCCATTCCTTGCCACAATTCCAAACATGCTTATAATTAGGCTGAGGGTTTCCTGTAAGCTCTAAAGCTTCAGTATTTCCATTTCGGGATGATTTCAGATTACGGGCAATCTCGCTTGGTCGATATCCATAAGAAACTTGTTCACCAAGAATCTCACGAACTCCAGAGGATAGTTTGTTTTGCAATACTTCAATATTATGATTATGAGGTTCCTTCAATGCTGAGATTGTAACCTGACCCTTTTTTCTGACGATTCTGATTCTGTAGGGACAACCGATTGGAGTACGAGTTGTACAGACCCGTTGGCGTTTTTGTGGAGAAACACGAGGTTTAGGAACCTTTGATCCCCAGAGACGACAGGACCAATATTCCGTTATAAAGTCAAATCCCTCATATTTCTGTCTTTGAACAACCATATTGTCAAAAAATTTGAAAGTGTCATTGAATTCTGCCTCGGGAAGTATGATTGGTCGATCTTTCTGGATCGTGAAGAATTGCTCGCGAAGTTCGTGGATAGAGGGAGGTATCTTGATCAGAGAGGACTGCGAGGTCTGGGATTTCGAAGAGGTATCCATATTGGAAACGATTGATGATAGAATGACTCGAAAATGATCGATTTCCGATGATAGGAGATAGGCTGTATGAGACCTTCCATTTCGAGGAGTTCCGACAGTAGAAATCAAATTAGTAATCGGCGCGTAAATTTCATGAGAACTGCTGACAGACACGTTACCGTACTAAATTGTATGGTGGGTCGTCCTACAGCAAGCTGGGTGGGGCTGGGGGTATAGAGGAGAGGGAAGTTGGAACCGTGATTACATAATCCCCAGAGGACTCGTCCACCACGGTGAGGAATGTTCTAAGCTTGTAGGTCGAGGAGACCTGACCGTCCAAGTGGGTTTGGGATACACAACGCTAGCCGCCAACGCTATCGTAACGTCACATTGGAAATATGTACAATATTACAGAGGAATTTCAACCCATCCGCGTCCATCGGTCTTCCTTTTCGTTTCCATTGATCGTCTTAGACTTGGACCTGGGAGATGGCCGCTCCGGTCACCCTATGAACACCAAGTTAGTTAGACACTTCCCATCATCTGTACGGAGGGGAGACCGACACAAAGGAACCATTCGACGGTTTACTGATGACCATCGCCTGGGCCAACTTCTCTGCGCTGATATCGGGGAACTTCTTCAGATAGTACTCGTCCTTGAGAGCGTTGATGACGGCGTCGACCTTCGATTGCGGCAGCATATGTACCGTGCAACCACCCCAGCCGGCACCGGTGAGTCGGCTACCCCAGGTACCTGCCCGACGAGCAATCGCACAGATGTCGTCGACCTCTGGAGCGCTACACTCATACTTCGTGCGACAGGAGCCTTGGGACTCGTTCAACAGCTGTCCAAGGTAGCTGATGCGTCTCTCATCCAAAGTATCTGCCTTGGCGAGGCACGCCTTGAAGTCGAGCACACGGCGAGCCTCGGTGAAGCAATGCAGGGCACGTTGGCGCAGGAGGAAACGCTCCGCCTGAACGGGGAACGAAGAAAGATATTTGGCTTCGAGCTCTGGGACGGTAATGCCGAGCAGGTGAGCGATCTCTTCACGGGTGTAGCCCTGTTCCTGAGGGAGAAGTTCCATCGTGGATTGGATGACGGAGTCGATCTGATATTCGAGGGGGTCACCCAGGCGGCCCTCCTTGCGCATGAACTCTTCATGGAAGTTACGCAGACTGTATCCTAACGAACTGTTGTCTTTGGGGAGAGTGAGGCCGTGGTGGGCGGCTAGAACCACGGCCGCAAGCGTGCATTCCGCGACCCGTAGGTTGTAGTGACGAGGCGCGGTTTCGGCCTTGTTCGATGTGACAAAACTCTGTGCCATAAGGAAGGTGATTTCTTCCGAGGCCTTGGGGATGGGGACGTGCTGAACGGAGAAATTGGGGAAGAATTGAGTGTACAGCAGGTATCCGCGACGAGAGAAGATAGAAGCGGCCTGATCCATACTGCTTGCTATTAGTTTATACCGCACCAAAGCGGATCCATAGACTCGCACTTACCCTCCAGAATACACGCCGACCGCACGTTCGGAGACGACGGCTAGGTCTAGCAAATCCTGCTTGGAGACATTATGGTTATTTGCCTTCATCACCGCCAACGCACTCGCGCACACGAAGGCCGCACTGCTAGAGATTCCACCGCCGGGGGGCACATTACCGTCCACCAGAACTTCCACGCTGGCCGGTGTGAACGAGCTGTCCGACTTCTTCTTGCGCAAGAACTTCAAGGCTCCCAACAGCCCCGCGCGGAAGTAGTTGACCCATTCGTGGCGCTTCGGATCGATTTCAATATCCGTCTCGCGGGGTACTGTGAACTCCCGAGTGGGGAATTTCTCCGGCTGCACGTTGGCGATCTTCACAAACGACTCTCCCTCTGAGGGGACCACCTTCACGGCCATGATCACGTCGACACTGACGGCGGTGGGGAGCACATCGTATAAGTTGTAGTCGATGTGTTCCCCAATGATGTTTACCCGGCCTGGACTGCGAGAGACGAAATCTGGCCGATGGTTGTACAATTGGGTGAACTTGGTCACCAAGCCATTGAAACGGGCCTCCTGTTCCGGGGCGATTGCGGTCACGGAGGCATCATCGGTCGCATAGACCTCAGCGATATTCTCCGTCTGGGGAACCAACTCTTGCGGGGTTGTTGCCATGGTGGGGGAGGAGGGGGAAGAAGAGGGAAACGCAACGATAAGAAGATGAGAGTGGGGGAGGGAGAGGAGGGAAAACAAAGAGAAAAAAAAAAAAAAAACCCCCGGAGGGAGGGGTATTGGGGAATTAAATAATTTACTGTTAATGCCTGGATCATAAGGTATTGTAACGAGAAAATTGATTCAAAGAGGATTAGTTTGCCCCGCATTGAGCACCAGAACCCTGAGTGGGGGACGTGGGGGTTTGATTGGTTCCCCTGAAGTCCATCAACTGTTCTTCGACTGGTATTCTCCTGTCATTCTACGGTCATTCTCCGGTCATTCGAGAGCTCTCAAGGCCACCCGACCGAATGGTCAATCCTCTAACCCAACACACCGGGTTGCATTCTCCACCACGTAGCGGATACCCCCTGGCAGCGTCGATAGCGATGTACTGCACGCTATAGTCCCCCGCGAATCCAACTATCCAGATGTCCGGGATGCCCTTGCGGATTAGAAATGACTGGAGATGGACTTGCCCAAGGCATCAGCAACCGCAGAGGACCTTTCCACCGGGTGATGCACGCCTTTCGTTCTATATAGGTCCATCGGACGGGTCTCGATCTCCGGGAATGATTGGTGTACCTGGTTGGATGGTCCTATCACGTGGTCATGAGACAGCGGGGCGATCACGTGAGACACAGGACTCTGAAAGAGGGATAGTGTAGCCAGGTCTCACCGCTCACGTCACGTTTCGGCAAGTTGGCCGCGGGAAAGCAGATCACTCGCAGTTCTTTTCCCTCCTGACCTCAAGCATTCCCTCTCCCTCTCCCTCTCTCTCTCTCGCTCGCTCTCCCCTTTGCTCTCTCTGGGTTTCTTTCTTGTGCTTTCTTTTTTCTTGCTCGGGTCCCACCATGGCGACTCCACGGGTTCTCTATCGGAACTTATTGCGCGTGGTGCGACAATGTGAGCGAACCACCCATGACGCGGGACAACTCTCCTCCAAGAATGCTCGCGCTCCGTTTCATACCACTCGAAGGCAGGCGCAAGAAACATATCATCGACGGTACGGTCCCGCGGCCGAGGCAAATATTCCTCCGCCACCACGCCCGAAGGACGAATCAAGCCGTCAAGCGGTGCCCCAAGCGGCCCCGAGAGAGACCAACACGCCACCGAACACCTCTCCGCCAGAGAAACTGCCTCCGGATCCCAAACCCAATCTCCTGGAACCAATCTCCCACGCCCAGGACCCGACCACCTCAGAGTCCAAAAATGAACCCCCCGCCGATGACGCCACCGGGCACGAAGAACCGACCGAGGATAGTCAAGAGACCGACCAGCTCTCGGCCTCTGTGGACGAGAACCCGAGCGAAGAGCGACCCGAACCGAGGGACAGCCAGATCACCGGCAGCCCCCTGGACGGAGTCTTTCATATGCCGTCTCCCTCGTCTTACTTGACCCCCTCGGGGGTGCCCCCGACCTCCGACCAGAAACCGCCCTTGACCCCTCCCCCCTACATCCACCACTTCGATACCTTCTCCCTGGTCCGGGACTTGTCCAAAGGCGGCTTCACCGAAGACCAATCCGTTACGATCATGAAAGCCGTCCGGAACATCCTGCATAACAATCTCGATTTAGCCAGGCAGAACCTGACGTCCAAGTCGGATGTGGAAAACGAGTCCTACCTGTTCAAGGCGGCCTGCTCCGAGCTTCAGTCATCGCTCCAAACGGCCCGGAATTCGGAAATGCAGAGACAGCGGGCGTCCCGGACCCAACTCCAGCACGAAGCAGATATTGTCTCGCAACGGATGAACCAAGAGCTGGCCGGATTGAAAGATGATATTAAGGGAATGTTTAATGACCACAAGATGACTACGCGGGAGCAACAGCGCAGTATCGACACCTCGGTCCAGGAACTAAATTACAAGATCACCGTCTCCCTGAACAGCGACGGGAAAAGTGAAATTGAGGGTCTCCGGTGGATCTTGACCAGACGGGCCGCCCTGGCGATTGCCACCAGTGCTTGTACGTTCCTCCTGGGTACCCGATGGCCAACCACAAGCTAACTCGATCCAGTTATGATCATCTCGTTCCTCAAGTTCTACTCCTCGCGCAAGGCGCAGGACGCCGCCGACAAGAAGAAGGAAGCGCCCACGAAAGAACCAACGGTGAAACCGGGACCCAAGGAACCGGTGATCGGGTCCGCCGTACCCGTTCCGGAGGTGCACCTCACCGAATCGCTCGGCTGAGCCAGTTGAAAATATCTTGCCTTGTATGTATAACACCGTGAAGCCTCTATTTCGAAACACAGTCCTGGGGGGCTACTTTCCCCTTCCGAGTTTGACTTTCATCGCCCTCCGCGTCATTTCTTTGTTGCTCTCCCATGGTTTTCGATACCCCTGCATTACTCTGCCATTCATAGAGGGAGAGAGAGACAAGGACGCATTGGGATCACCTCCATCATGTAAATATGTACTCTACACCAACACAACAATAGATCATGACTCATCAATAATCACGCACGGACATCAGCAGCCCCTAGACCTAGACTCTACCAAGTCACCCGGGGACGAAAGGAACACACAATTAAAGCCGAAACTCCGGTGTGTACGTACATCTGTAACACCTCAGACTTTCCTTCCCCACCATGGTGTAGACGCGGCATACCGTGCGCTCTCATACACCTGTCTACGCAAATGGGAGGTTCATTCACCGCGATTTTCCCGTAGTATTCACTGCGACTAGAGGCTGTTCAAGTGGCTCTTTGTTGTTGGCCGAAACCAAACTATCCTTATCATACGATTGGCCACTAAGTCAGTCATTGTCCCGTCGTGAAGACAGGCCTATAAAAAGACTTGAATCCACCAAACTAGTGCCATCGTACCAAGGTATTAGATCATCTCACGTAGGCAGCCCTTTACTTTGCACATGCGACTCACCTAACGTTTGAATTCTTATATTGTGGCTGATCACGTAACCCAGCGTTTCGATTACCATTACCGGTGCATTCCTCTCCTCAACAGTCATACATAACCGGTACGCTCCCCGGGACTACGGCAGGATTGCAATCCGTCAGATCACATATGCTGTACGGGGCTAACCGAGCTAGAACGATGGGTGCAGTCAGTGAGATTCATCAGGATGGGATCGAGGATCGGACCACGAAAACTCCAGAGGAAAGACCCCGTCGCTGCTGGGACTGGATGATCGTCACGGGCACCTGCCACTATGCGAGAAACCGTTCTTCGTTTGTCACATACCGCCGGGTGGGACGGTATATCACTGAATCCATTCTGGGATTGTCAAAAAGCTATGTGGCTGGTGTCGGAACCGTGGAGTTGAGGGTTCGTCCGAGTAAGAATAAAAGAACGCCTTCACGGACTCTCATCTTGGAGAATGTCCTCCACATCCCAGGCTCAATCTGTAATGGATTTTGCTGGACCGAATATCATTCTAAACATGGGGGGTATACGTTCTTCAAAGAAACCTATTCTGGCAAGGATGCACAGAAGTACCCTCTTTGGCACGGGGAGCCGTATTGGGACTTGCAAAGGCTGGTGCTAGCAGGGAGTCCACAGGGGGAGACTTACCTTTGCACTGGTGAGCCGGAATCGCTCAGTCTGTTTGTTGACAAGGAATGTTTAGAAAGGATATATGGGATCAACCGACAGAAGTGATTCCGCGGCTGCACTTGTGCCGCTTGTAAAAGGGAGCGTGATAAAGGAATTTAATGTGCTTTTTACTTTGTTCATCTCTTGGTTTGTAGGGGTTACAATACTTTATCCCGAAGATTTGAAGGCTCCAATTGATTGATTGAACCCATAGAATTGGGAACCGTAGGGTTAGGCTCAATGGAAGGACAGGGGAAATACTCCACAAAAGCGGCTTCCTAGGAATCGGTAGATAGAGTCAATGTAAAAGATGAAAACCGAGATGAATTCGATGAACCAGGCTATCTCACTCATGACGAAGCTAAAGGGCAAGGACAACGACGAAAGCAGCGGGACGAACACGAAAACAACAGGCGCCCGTCGGTAGGTCGAGAGGCTTATTTACAAAACATAGCTGTGAAGCGTTAGTATACGATCGCAGGGAAACAAATTAGGGCTCAAGGGACACACTCACCTCCACGGATGGTCCTCATCGCCATATTGGATCCCTTCAATCCACTGCTTCATCTTGGAAGCGATTTCACCCGCCTCCTCATTCTCTTGCAAGCCGCAATTGACCATTTGGCCCCGGTAGCTAATGTTTCGAACCGGGCTCACGACGGCTGCCGTTCCAGAACCGAAAACCTCAATGAGCCTTCCTTCATCTGCTGCCTCGGCGACTTCCGACATTCGGATCTTGCGCTCGGATACGGTCCAGCCATCTGGCACCAATCTTTCCTGAGCGAGCCCCAAGACCGAATCACGGGTGACCCCTTCCAAAATGGTTCCATCCAAAGGAGCGGTGATCAACTCCTTTTGGCCCGTTTCCTTGTTCTTCAACGCAATAAAGAGATTCATCGTGCCGACCTCGGTCACATATTCCTCCTCGCCGAATAACCACAAATTCTGCTGAAAGCCCCGGGAAGCGGCATTTAACTGAGGAACCACACAGGGAGCGTAGTTGGCGCCTAACTTCTTGTCTCCGACACCACCGGGCCAGGCGCGAACGGCGTAGTCGGTCGCCTCCAACGAGATGGCTTTGAAACCGGTCGGATAGTAGGGGCCTACCGGGCTGGCGATGACGAATAGCAGGGCCGAGCCTGGTGGTCCCACCCCCAGAGTCTTCTGGGTACCGATCATCGTGGGTCGCAGGTACAAGGAGTACCCTCGCGTGCTGTAGACGGTCAGCGACCATTCATTGAGGATACGCACATCCCGCCTTACTCTGGAATGAACCTGCCCTCGAGTTTGACAAATTCGCCGAGCACTCGAGTCAAGGCCTCTTGGTCCACCGTCGGCAAGGCAATCCGAGATGAGGATTTGTTCAACCTTTCCATGTTCTTGTCCGGACGGAACAATCGGATTTGACCTTTCTTATCCTTATATGCCTTCATGCCTTCGAAACACTCGAATGCGTAATGGAAGACACACGCTGAGGGATCCAGACTCAAATTTTGATAGGGCACAATGCGTGGCGTCTCCCAGCCCTTGGATGCCGACCATTCGATCGCGAGCATATGGTCTAAGTAGTATTCACGTTAGGCACAGTCCCCGGTAGGATGCGGGCTCTAGGGTGCGCCTACCGGTGAATGTCTTCCCAAAGACGAGATCCTTCGCGGACACCAATTCCTTGGGCGTCGTCGTCTTCGTGATCGTCAGTTTGGACGGATCCAGCCCCGCCAATTGGGAGGCAATCCTGGGGGTGACACTGAAGCATCTCTGCCATAACCGGTTGGTCGGGGTACTCTGGAAGGGCAGGACACGACCGGTTGCTCCGCTTCGCCGTGCCTCGCGGCAAGTCAATTGACGGAGAGAATTCATGCTTGCGCGCTGCCGACGGAGAGAGACAACACCGATCTGGACAGACAGGTTCACAGTGCAGGAAGGCAGAACGACAGCGAATAACGAGCAAGAAGATTCGATTTGACGGGGCCGGTCGCGGAGCTGCAAAGGCGGGCAACCGGTCGCGGAAGATCTCCTCGGTCACGTGGCCAGTGAGTCAGGGACCACGTGATACTGGTCCGGTCGGGGACCGTCCGGTGGCGACGGTGAGGTGGGGGGTGAGCACTCACCAGCGGGCACCAATGGAGTTGGGGGACGACACGGTCGTTGCTCGTCAGGTTGGGGGACAGCGAGGTCAGAGGCCCACCAGTTGGTAAACATCACGTGAGGTCGGGGTCGAGCACTCGCCAGTTGACGACAGCGAGGTCAAGAACGGGGTCGTGGTGAACGTCACGTGAGGTCGGGGTTCGACCCCCTGGGGGAGCCACGTTGACCCGTTGACGACGGTGAGGTCGAGGGGAGCCCCGGGGACGACCCCATTGATCAGTTGGCGACGGTGAGGTCGGGGGCTCGAGGTCGACCCCATTGACCAGTTGGTGACGGTGACCCACAAAGGGTAGTAGTGGCGACCCACAGAACGGGACCCCACATGGGCAGGCCCACCGGTGGGGGACAGCGAGGTCAAGTCCAGCGAGGTCAACGCCCCGCCAGTTGATGCCAGTGAGGTCGGGGACAAGAAGGTCAGAGCCCCGCCCGTGGGCGACAGCGAGGTCCGGGGACAGCAAGGTCGAAGGGACCACGAGGTCGACCACGAAATCGATCTGAAAATTTCTAAGTCAATTTCACCGGTCATTTCGGTAAAAAAAAAGGCCTACTTTGTATGGGGAAAAGGGCCCCCGCACGGACCACCCCATACAAAAACGGTCCCCTGAGATTGACTTTCGGACCACTTAACGTATGCATGCACTTTTTTGGACCGATGGTGGTCGGTGATCTTGTGAGAGAGAGGGGGATTTATTCAGTTGAGTTAACAGGGTATTCTGTCCTGGATTAATGCTTCCAGGTATCTGGTCTGAGCTAACAAGATATTATATTCTGGTCCAGTTCCCGGGTTTCTGTTTCTTCTCTCAATCACCTCTTCTATATCAGATAGGCCGCCTCGCTGGACCCCGACACCAAAGGTAACCCCCTCAAGGGGGCCTTGTGTGTGATGCAGGGGCGGTCAAGCACCACAGCCCTTAGTGGTTTAACCCTTCGGGTGGCCGGTGTTCCTGCGCGCCTATGGACTCAATATACCTGGAGATAAAAGGAAATATAGTGTTAAAGCTTTAAGAGCTCTCTGGAGCTCTTAGCTTTGGGTAGGGACTTTAAAATAGCTGCTTTTGTAGCGAGACCTCAGAAAGTAGACCCCTACCTAGGGTTAGTGTCCTCTAAATACTGATCTGTAGGTTTAACCTGAGAAAGTCCTATTTGATCCTATTCTATATACTAGCTGAAGGAGATCGCGTAGCTAGTAGACTTATATGCTAGGTCTGGGGGGGGCCCAATATATACAGAGGTGAAAGCTTTCTGTAACAGACTGTTTTAACTGGAATTGCAGAAGCAAGCTGTTAAAGAAACCTTTATACTCTAGTAGGTGTATTACTAGGAAACCAAATAGTAAGGGAACCAGGTTACCCAAAAGACCCTTACGGGTTTAGGAGTACTCAGGACTTATAGATACCGGGGGCTTTTATAAATATAGGTTTCAGGGGCTTTATAGGTACTGGAGGCTTCTTTGCCTTTAGACAGTTTAGGGAGTTAAGAAACCAATTAATTAATCTATATAATATTAATAGAGTTAAGATTTTCAATTATTAGGAAGGGTAAATATAGCTTAGACTTCAGTGAAGAGGTATTTCTTTTGTAATAATAATTACTTTAATAGAGAGAGAAACTAAATACTATTATAATAACTCTGGCAGGATCTGATATTAATACAGTAAGAATTCTTAATTATTAAGAAGGGTAAATACAGCTTGGACTCCAGTGAAGATATATTTCTTTTATAATGATGATTGTCTTAATAGAGAGATAATTAGGCTTTATTACTAGAATCTTGACTAGATTAATTATAAGGGCCTATCTCCCTTTGTATCTACCACATACAACCTGTGTTCTGGGTACAGAGGGGCAAGGGGATGAATCTAATAGGTTCTGGGTGCATACAGAATCAATTATTTAGGTTGATCTCTATAGTTCTCCTTCATATTGTTCAAGAAAAAGTTCTATTATGGAACCTGGGGCTTCGCACCCTGACATATTGTGGACTCCGGGGGCTTTTGGTGGGTTCTGAGGGGTTGATGGCTCTGTCATCTCTTGGGCTCTGGGGGCTTCTTTGCCTTTAGGCAGCTTGGGCCCCGAGGGTTTTATAGATCCCCGGGGGCTTTGGTTCTGAAGGTTTGGTAGGCTCCGGGGGCCTTCATGTCTCTGTCATCTCTTGTGGGCATCGGGGGCTTTGGTTCTGGGGGTTTGGTGGGCACTGGGGGCTTTTGCGGGTTCGGGGGCTTCGTTGCCATCGGGCAGTTTGGGTAGTTGGGGAACAGGCTAAGTAATCTTTGTAAGGGTCGAAAGTTTCTCAGTCATCAGAAATGCGACCTGTAGTGAGAATGCATGTCATTTATCATGATGATTAGAAACCAAGCTTTGTCACTATGATCTTGATGAGATTACTTGGGGGCCCCATCTTCCTTGGTTCACATAACACATCACCTGGTGTGTTGTGGGGTTCCTCACTGGCCTGCTCGGCAACGCCGGGGACTCAGGGAGGACCTTGGTTGGGTTGTTTGCTTCGGCGGGCGCGAGTCTGATAGATGCAGCTATACGTGTGGAGGTATGGAACTACGGCCAACTAGATGAAGTTGTAAGAACGCTTGAATTTCTATGAAGATAGGATCTGTGGGATGTTTACATATACCACGCTGAGATCACGTGGTTGCCTTACTAAGCTTAGGTCACGCGCATACGCTGCCATACGCTGACAATACGAAAGGATCTCAGACGCTTCAACCCATCCTCCTTAGCTGCCCTCTATACACGGACCTACGCGCAAACTTTATGGCAATTGGAAAAGGTTTTTTTTTCTACTCAAATCGGCAAATATTTTCAAGTTTGGAGTTTAGAGGAATCAAGAGGCTAGTATTTTTAGTAGATAATTCAGTGGAATCTAATCAAGAGATTAATTGGCTAATATATAGTGCGCTGGAGGGAGTTAGGGAACCAACTAACTAATTTACTATGTAAGGGTTAATAGAGTAAGGCATGGCTTCTCTGGCATTAGAAATGCGGCCTGGAGTGAGGATGCATTTCATTTATAATCGTAATTAGAGAAACCAAGCTTTATCACTATAACCGTAATACGATTAGGCGTCCCCACCCTCCTGACTTCACATAACACAACACATCATCGTGTTGTAGGGTTCCTCACTGACGTGGTCGGCAATCCCGAGGACTCGGGCAGGTTCGGCGAACTGCCCTTGTGTGTTATTACTACCCAAAGTTAACCTGTTGAATAGTTTCTTTGTTCTGTTCTGTCTTTTCTTTTCTATTTTGTGCTTTTCTTTTCTTGTCTTTTCTTTTCTTTTCTTTTCTTTTCTTTTCTTTTCTTTTTTTTTTTTTTTTTCCTTTTAAAAGACTGACCAGGGATATCCATGTTACCCCTCTTTCTCTACTGTAATATCTATCATGCAGAGTCGGTACAGGTTACCTGCCAACTGGGTATGATGGACTCGTATCTAGATAAGGTTCCAGTCATTCTATGTCATTCTGTGAAAAAGAAAAAAAAGAAGAAAAAAAAACCCCTTTTGGCTATGCAACATGCAGTATACGTATATAAGTCAGACAGAATCCCTTACCGTACCCAATAGACGCCGGTTCTATAACAGTAGTTATGCGGTCAAGGCAAAGCTCAATCCCATGATACCCATCCCTGCAATGGCAAACCCAATGGACACCCCCCGATTATGCGTGAGCCCCAGTCCCTCGCTGAATAACTGCAGGGCAACAGAGGTCATCACACCGGCTGTAGCGGCAAACATACCGCCATAGACCCCCCACGATGAACCGCCGCTGTCGGGGCCGGACCGGCCGGAGCTCCAGATCCAAAGAACGGCCAAACCAGCACCGGCCGGTTGACTGACTCCACCGAGAAGGCTCGACCAAAAAATCGCTTTGCCGCGAGAATGGAGGGCAAGGTAGAGAGGTAACGCCATCGCAAACCCTTCACTGATATTGTGAATAAAAAGGGCGAGGAAAACCGTTAGACCGAGTTTGGGGCTCGCATGATTGGTAGCATAAGTGATGAACCCCTCTGGTAGCTTGTGAAGGGCAATGGCTATGGATGTTTGTAGCCCGATGGATAAGAAAGCATTTTGCGGGACATGGTGGTGATGCTGGCCTCCCGTTGCAGGCGGTTTGGTGTCCTCCGGCGCTACTGCCGAGGATGATAGATGTTCCGATGGCTCATGATAGGAAGAAGCGGAAGAATCTGTCGGCTTGTGAGGTGCGGGGGTGGCCAGCGATACATCTGTGTGTGGAGTATTTGCCTGTTCCACCTCTAAACGTACAGGGATGGTATAAACCCCACCATTGTCGGCGACAGAAACTTCTGAAGTGACCAGTGTTTTTGAACATTCATTTCCGCAGGCCTGCGAAAATCCATAGCAGGGGCCATCCTTGTCGCATTGTGCTTTTACCCCTACCAGTCGGCTCAAGCGCCGACCGAGACGCAAGCGCCAGGGTCCAGAAGGCAGTGCGGCGGGCCGGTGACCCTCGGACCCAGCAATGGGGCTCGCCGTAGCGATCGAATTTCCGGGCTGCTGTAATAAGGGAGTCTGCTCGGTACATCCAGTATGCTCTTGTGAATGATGTGAGTGGTGATGGTGGTGGTGGTGGTGGTCGATGCCGCGTTCCGGGTCGGTAGAGTTTGCGTTCGGCTCATGACTGTGGGCACAACCGACAATGTGCGAGGGAATGTAATGGTGGAGAAGTGCGGACAGAAGACGAATGATGATGACACCGGCCAAGAAGAGACCTATGAGCAAGTAGGCAGCAGCAGTCGGAGACCATCCGGCACGAGTGAGGTATTCTTGCGCGGTGGGGAGCATGCTATATAACGAGGTAAAAAGCTATTTTGATTAGCATTGACCCAGCCCCGTCCAGTCAACGAGGGATTACCATGACCCCGGCACTCAGGCATAAAGACGCCGACAAAAAGGTATTATTGTTGATAATCTGGAAGCTCTTTCCTTTGGCGATATAGTGTAGTAAAACATCGATGCAAATCACGGCGGAACCTATGATACACGCTGAAATTGGTCAGCTTTTTCGGTGTCAATTATTAGGAATCCTAAGAGTTTTCAATTTATCCACAAAGATAACCTACCTACGCCGGAGATGCCGCTCATCACCCAGCCCCGAACATCGTTACTCGCCGCCATGGTGGTGAGATGGGTGTGGAGAAATGGAGAAACGGACGAGACTCGGGGGGGCACGTTAAAAAGCAAGGCAAATGAGTGGATGAGGACCTTGCGGTCCGGGTGATGTCACGGGGTTCCTTTCATTGGTGAGGGACCTTTCTCGCCATCTCTTATCATTGGAGCTCACATCGAAAATCGGAACATCGGATTTTATTGGATTTTATTTCATATCATTGACCGGGTGGTTTTGGTTTTGATTTTGATTTTTTTTTCTTTTTTTTCTTTTTTTTTCTTTTTTTTTCTTTTTGATTGTTTGGTTTTTTCCATTAACGAAGCAACTTCGTGTTCCTTCTGTGCGGGTATTGTCGTGGAGACACCGCTCGGGCGCTATCCGGGATGCAAGTCCGGTGAGAAGGACCCGACGAGAAGCTACGGGGCTAGGTCTACTATCTACCAAGTCAGCCTGGATCAGGACCCGAACCACGAGGTCGGTCCCTATTCATCGAGCACGGTCCGCGTACCAAATGGTCTACTCGGCATAGCGCAACGCGCGTTGGGCTTCTAATCGTTCCGCCCTCTTCGTTTTGCGGATGAGGTCAATGTAGTCATTCACCCGCCTCTCCGCCCAGATACACCCCCCCAAGGTCATGGCCGCGATTTGAAGGAATACTTTGAATTGTGGCGTGAGACCCCGGTAGATCCGAGCGGTCGGAGACAGCCATTCGGAAAAGCCTTCCAAAGGTCGGTAGAAGAGCCGGCTGCGGAGGTATTCCTTCGACAAAGGGGACCGTTTGGGCCGTGACGACGGTTGCGCCGGAGGGGATGACGGGGCGGGCGGTGCAGGGGATGGAGAGAATTTGAACGGATGGGGGAGAATCATGATCATATGGGCCAGGATCGAGACGGAGCCAAACTAACGCCCATCGGTTGTTAGCGATCAGGTCGACAGATCGATGATGGTGTTGCGGTAGCACCTACTCGACATGCCCCGGTGAGGAATCCTCGAACGGCCTCTGAAGTAATTTCTTCCGGAGGTTCAATGTCCTTTCGTTGCGCAGATGGCGGAGGCATCTTTGATTCCTTTGTTCTTTTTCTTTTTTCCTTTCCCACCCTGTTTCGTAGATGGTGGATTTGAAAAAAAGAAATGGCGAGAAAGCAAAGCCCGTGAAATGACGCATTCCCCGACGTGCCCGGATCATGTATTCTTCCCGTCTTGATGGTAATACAAATACATCGAAAACAAATGATGGAACCAAAACCCTTATCATTAGTCAAACCGACCGGCAATCGATAATCAAATTCTGCCACCAAAGTCGCCGATAAAGGGAGGCGGACAACAACCTATCCAAGAGAAAACCCAAATTAGATCAAATTAACCCTCGTCAAATCACGGGCGCGTCATTATTCATTCTGGTTCGCATGGAATAGAGTCCCTCATTTGTGAGACCGGTCCACAAAAAAAAAAAAAAGGTACATCTCGGTGGGCATTTGATTGACCAATCTTTCTCTAGTCAATTCCACCCGAATCACCGACTCGAACTACGCCGCCACCATGCCCCTCAGCCAACGTACCGCATCCATCTCTCGAGTCACGAACGAGACCAAGATTCAAGTGTCGCTGTCTTTGGACGGAGGGGTGCTGCCTCCCTATGAACCCACCGAGCATTTCCCCGCGCCGGAGGATCCTGCGGAGGCCGAAGCCGCGAAACATGGAATTGTTCCTCCGAAAGATGCCCGCCATGCGACCCAGTTCACGGCGACGCAGCAGATCACCGTGAGCACGGGAATTGGCTTTTTGGACCACATGTTGCATGCGTTGGCGAAACACTCGGGGATGAGCTTGGCGATTCGCGCCAAGGGAGACTTGTACAGTAGGTTCTAGGCACCAACGTGAACTGGGAGAGAGCAAGAGAGACTGAATCAATATGGACTACGGTAGTCGATGACCATCACACCACGGAAGATACCTTTCTGGCGCTCGGGGCAGCGTTCACCAAGGCCCTGGGGGCTCGTCAATCGCTGGCTCGCTTCGGTCGTGGTGATGCCCCTCTCGATGAGGCGCTTTCTTGGGCCGTGATTGATCTCTCCAGCCGTCCCTGGGCGGTCATCAACCTGGGTTTCCGCCGGGAGAAGATCGGGGACCTGAGCACGGAGATGATCACCCATGGCTTGCACAGCTTTGCCCAAGAAGCTGGCGTGACCCTTCATGTGGGATGTACCTACGGTGATAACGACCATCATCGGGCCGAAAGTGCGTTTAAGGCCTTGGCGGTGGCTATCCGCACGGCTTGTGCTCGGAAGGTGGCCGGGGAAGTTGGTGCTGGGGATGTGGTCAGCACGAAGGGTGTTTTGTAAATGAACCCAGTAACATGATTTGATGGCTGATTTCCGAAATCAATTCATGATCATCGGAATACGGATACAGAATTTATAAAAAAAAAAAAAAAGAAAGAAAGAAAGAAAAAACCATGGTTCCTGAACCCTCTTGTTTCCGTCATATTATAACCGGGAGGGAAATCTAAGAAATTACACCGATGACACCATTCCCGCAGTACGATCTTTGCAATCTTTACATACAAGATATGTTCACTATTGAACTACTCCGTAGAATCTTGAACCGTAGGAAAGAAAGGAAAACCTGTTTGACAGATGGGAATAAGTTCCATTCGGACGCTCTCGCCTTATCTCAGCGCGTATGGAAAATTACTGGCCGATCATATTGCTTGGTTGGTTGCAGGGACATCAAAAAATACATGCCGTAGTAAGTGCAAGCTTTTGAGAGTGATGGCCTAGGGTTTCATCACGAACGGTGCCCTGAAAGTTCATATTATCATATACTACCACAGTTTGCTGATCGCGCGCTAGTGTGGCAATAAACTCCTCATAACTCAGTTCAAATATTTAATACAATTGGCAGAATCTAGTCTTGACTAATTTGCGACTTTTTAGCTGCACGCCCAAGTCTGTTAATATGAATGTATGAAAAACATAATCCTAACCCTGATAGCATCTCAATCACACGACGTTTGACCCCAGAACCCTGAAGATAAGTGCTGACAGTTGAATGGAAATGATTAGACAAATGTCTACTTCTTGAATGGCAAACAATACTGGTTATAGTATAAAGACATTGATGCAGCTTCTTTGTACTAGTATTTTTGGTTTGATAGCTTTCTCTAGCCATACGTACTTGGCTTAGAATCTGTGTCATAAAATCATACCAATGAGGAGCAGTGCCTTGAATAATGTTCCCGATATCTTGATAATCAAGTGTTTCAAGAGATATGTCGGACAAACCATTACCGATCTTGCCAAAATATGGCGTTTTTAGTAGCGCACTAAGTTCTCTGCGGATAATAGAGGTATGATTGTAAACTTCCATTGGGAGTTGGTCTAAAACATGCTGGAAGATGCGGTGTCGATGCTTTCTAGTGCGATAGGCTCGATGATGATATACTCCATCAGAATTAAGCCAAGCAAGTAGCAAGACCTTGAAGCTATCCATGATGGATCAATAACAAAGGAAGAAAGAAAAGGGTCCAGGTAAAGCGGAAACCGTATCACGTGCTGGAATGAGACACGTGACAGTACCGGGGTACCTGAGACCGTCTGCTGAGATAAGCTCTCGCCCGCTAAGCTTTAGACTTTGTGTTGCCCGCAGAGTGCTTGGATAGAACCAACGTCCATACCCTTCGGGCGTCATTAGGCTCATTCATGTTGTGTGACGGGGCCAATTACTCCGGCTGACAGAAAAAAGAAACAATGTTGATCGGTCTATGTGGAGGTTAGCAAAGAAATACCCCACGACTGCATGAATTGCCTCCCAAGACCCCAAGAGGGACTAATCACGTGCCTGAAGGGATATGCTCGGGGAAGCATGCGATTGCCGAGTATCTTGAGCAACACCAAGGCTTTCAGTTACTGGAACTGAAAAGGAAGGATTTTCCGAAAATCACTGATGAGCCGGAGGATGTTCGTTGGCTCCAAGGCTCCGAAGACACGAGCAAAGAAGGCAACCGTCCATCGCCGCTAGTCTTTGAGACGGTGGGATCGCTGTTAGACTTCGCGACGAAAAGGTGGCAAGGACGGTGGGTGACAACGGATATATGGGAAAGTGCGACGATCGATCGGTTTCTCCAACGCCCATTCTTCCTTCTGATCAATGTGGACGCACCAATTAGTCTCCGATGGAAGCGATTCGCGGAGAGGTCAGTGCTTCCCCGGTCACTTGATTGAACATGAAAAATACCATCCTGAAAAGGCGAATGGTTAACTGGTTCCAGATGTGGGAGAAGACAGCTTGAGCCGCCATCCCTGGAGAAGTTCGTTCTCTGGAATGATCGTCACCTGTACGATAAAACCATTGGATATGCCTCTTTGACCGACCGGGCCCAAGTTCGATTATTTAACTCAACATCTTCTTTGGAAGAACTCCACGCGGCTCTGAAGACCCTCGATCTGGCGGATGAGGAACGCCTACGACCCAATTGGGATCAGTATTTTATGCAGCTAGCCTCTCTTGCGGCACAACGGAGTAACTGCATGAAGAGGCGGGTGGGCTGTGTCCTGGTGCGAGAACGCCGTGTCATTAGCACGGGATACAATGGAACCCCGCGTCATCTCACGAATTGTAACGAAGGTGGATGTAAGCATCCTCATTCTGGAGCTTTACTTTTTACGCGCCACCCCATGGCTTCGAGCTGCTAAACTGACCATCCGTGTTCCTACAGGCCCAAGATGCAATCGAGGTGAGGGTGGGGGCGTTGGATTGTCCACCTGCCTTTGCCTCCACGCTGAAGAAAATGCTCTTTTGGAGGCTGGGAGAGAGCGGATCCGAGAAGGCGCCATTCTTTATTGTGATACGTAAGAATCATTCCAGTAATATTGTATCATAGTTGAGCCGTGACTAACCCAGTATGCCCAAAGATGTCCCTGTTTAACATGCACGGTCAAAATCGCCCAAGTCGGCATATCCGAAGTGGTCTACTCCCAAGGATATAACATGGATCAAGACGTATGTTTTCAACCCCTTTTGCCCTTGTAGATCAATATCGTATTGGACTAACGTGGGACTCAGAGTGCTGCTATCTTGGAAGCTGCTGGAATTCGTCTTCGACAATTCTCTCCGGTAAGTACCTCGCCACCTCTATATCTTGATTCTCGCATGGATGGCTGAACCCAATCATAGCCACAAAATGGACTCATATACCTTTGAAATTCGGTTGAAAACTATTTTACGGAGAACAAAAGAATGTGTCAGTGTGAGCGAGGATAAAAAATGACGAGTGCAATAGTAATTGAGACGGGCCTGTGGTATTGGCCATGCACAGCTTGTCCATTTCCGTGTATATCACCAGTTAACTAACTAACCAGTTGGCTACCCTTTAGGCTCATTTCTTAGTTTACCACTTCAGGAATGACCCCCATCATGGTTTTACAGACCTGTCCCGGAATCTTGACCCTGATCTCCGGTACTTTCAATGCCGTACTTATTCCCCGATTCATCATCTCCGTATTTAGCAATCCGCTAGTCACAAATGCATGCAAACTCTTTCGTTTTCTGACGGAGATCGCGCGAACGTATGTCCTCTATCTTGGCGATGACCAGTACCATCACCAGTATCTTGATATCGGCACATAGCAGCCACTGCGAGGCATCACGAACCAGGTCCCAATAGCTTTCGGAGAACCCAGTTGCGAAGACAATCTGTAGTTCCTTTCACAAACCTTCGCGGTCCGAAAAAAAAAAAAAAAAAAAAAAAAAAAAAAAAAAAAAAAAAACATAGATCATTCTCAAGGAAGTACAAGATAAGACCATCAAGATAGGGCAAAGACAATTAACGATAAGACCGGCACCCGGACCGGGAAACCATCTACCCCGCAGCTCTTTCCCACCGCTTTCTCAAACAGCGCCTGAAAGGCCCGACTTCGGTGGGCGGTAAGAGCATGAAGTGGGGGATTTAAAAGTGGGGGGGAAATGAAGTAACAGTCATATTCACGCGCACCCGTTCCATCCATTATATCATCCATCTACAATCCGGAGCGCAAAGAAAAGAAAAGATGCCCTCCCTCCAAGCAAGCAAACTCGCCTTTATCGGCGGCGGCAACATGGCCTCCGCCATCATTGGCGGTCTGGTGAACCAAGGCGTGTCCAAGCAGAACATCAGCGTGTCGGAGCCATGGGACGTCAACAGAGAGAAGATCGCCGCGTTGGGGGTGAAGACGACGACCTCGAACGTGGAGGCGGCGCAGGAAGCCGATCTGGTCGTGATTGCCGTTAAGCCGCAGGTGACCAAGGGCGTGTGCGAGGAGCTCGGGGCCGCATGGTCACAGCGTGCGACCTTGCCTGTTGTCGTTAGCATTGCGGCCGGAATCACCCTCAAGAGTCTGGAGGACTGGTCTCGCGTGAGCGATGATCGCTCGGCGCATGTGGTGCGTGTCATGCCGAACACGCCGGCGTTAGTGGGCGAGGGCGCGTCCGGTCTGTTCGCCAGCAAGGATGTCACGGCTGAGGAGAAGGATTTGGTTAATGCGGTTCTGGGGAGCGTGAGCAAGGCGACCGAGTGGGTGGATAAGGAGGAATTATTGGACGTCGTCACCGGTCTCTCGGGTAAGTGGACTATCAAGCTTATGAGCATCATGAAATTTTATTGATAAGATCAGGCTCCGGACCCGCTTATTTCTTCGCCATGGTGGAACATCTGATTGCCAGTGCGACGGCCCTCGGCTTGCCGGAGGAGCAGGCTACTCGGTTAGCGGCGCAGACCTGTCTCGGTGCGGGAAAGATGCTGGCCGAGTCCTCGGATAGCCCGACTCAACTGCGGAAGAACGTCACCAGTCCGAACGGCACGACTTATGCTGCGCTGCAGACCTTTGAGTCGCTTGGGTTCAACGAGACAGTGGACAAGGCGGTTAAGGCGGCTACGTCGCGCGCGGCGGAGTTGGGAGATACGCTTGGAAAGCAGTAATGGGGGTGAATTGGGATGTATACTACTTTATTACGTGTTTATATCGTACACTGGTCGACATGTGAGAAAAGAGATAATTTGGTTCATCATGCATCTGGGGTCTCGTTGACCGGGGTCGTGTTAACTGGTTAGCCTAGGGCGTTGTGTCTTGTCTTGGGGGGCGTCGGGGGACGTGGATGCTTATATGAAGTTTACGAAAATACATTCGTGGGGCGATATCCCCAGCCACCAGAAAAAAGGTTAGTGAGCAGTTTCGTGGGTTCTGTCAAGTACGTGAACCGTCAATGTCTGCCTGAGTCGATGAATAAACTCTATCAACAAAGTCTATCTCCTTATCTGTAGCTCTGACACCGGAAACAATTCGCTGTCATGAAAAGTCACTAACTCTGCCCAGAAGTCCCCTTCATACGCGGGTTTAGCCCCGGCAATAACAATGTTTGGTCGGAGTTGTGACGCACCAGCCTCGGTTTGGTCAGGCGGTCACAAGGATTGGGTTAGATCCATCTCCTCATCGCCCGCCAAACGAGTAGACCCTTCCTCTACCGATGTCTCTGATATCAGCATTAATGGCGCTGTATCGGCCATCCCAAACGCCTCCACTGGTCCGGTGGTATGCTTGTAACAAAGGAAAGAAACAAAGTACACAGAAACCAGAAACGGACCGATCGTAAATACAAAAACATTAACTCCATCAACCGTGAACCCTGAAATAAGACGAGATATGCGATTTACGCCTGTGCGCCATTGGCGGCCTTCTTCTTCCAGAATTCCTCGCGCTCCTTGAGCACCGTGGCGGCCCATTCCTTGGTCTCCGGGAGCTGGACCTTGTTCGCAACGTGGCAGAACTCGGTCAGGTCGATCTCATGGGCCCGCTCGTACTCAACCATCTGCAGGAGGAGCTCCATCTTGTCAATATCGTGCACGTATTTCGCTTCTAGTGTCACGTTCTCTTCGTACTCCTGGAACACCGTCAGGATCTCCTGGCCGGACAACATGCCACCCGGCACCCCTCCCAGCAGGTTCTTAGAAATGTAGTTCATGACATCCGCCTCGCGACGAGCCTTCTCGTTCTTGTCCACTTTGTCGACAGGGGTGATGTCCCCGACGAGCGACTCCGCCATGTCGTGGACGAGGGCCATCTTCATGCAGTGGGGCAGGTTGAGTTGGACGGCGAGAGAGGGCGGTGCGAGCATGGTCATGATGGACATGCGGTACATGTGATCTGAGATGGATTCACCGGCGTTGATCCCAAAACGGCGCCACCCTTCGCGCTTGGTGGTCTTGAGGCGCTCCAGGAGATGAAAGAAGGGAATTGGAGAGGCGGAGTTCTCCTCTGGGGGGTGAGGAAGCGATGCCAGGACTAGAACCGTTTTGTTAGCGATCTCTCCAGTTCCATGTGAGTTGTTGAAAGAATTTTCCTACCGGACTGAGTCGTCCAGAGGGGATTGGAGGGGGTCTCTGAGCCCATGATGAATGATGGTGTCTGATGGTAGTATGTAACGGTGGAAATTTGGATCTATGCTGGAAGCCAGAAAATGGAGGGTAAATTAGTCTACCACTGAACGAAAGACTATGGGTCGAAGGACGAAGGGAAAGAGGAAGAACAAGAGAACGAGAAAGCAAAGGAGGACAAGAGATCAACCATCCAACGGGAGGGGGAAATTCTGCGGGGAGAAGAAGAATCAAACAACAAAAACCACAATACAGAAGGCGGTGTGGCTGATAACGATGTTTGTCGGGTTTGGATCATGTGTCATCCAATTTAAGCGCACATGATTGGTTACTGTTTGTTTGTTTCCTTTCCCAAGTCCCCGCAAATGATTTCTTTCTCTTTCTTCCCCCCACTCCGACTCTCTAGTCCCTGTCCGTTCTAGCATCGAGTTCGGATCTTCATTCCCCTATGACGCTATATCAACTGCCGTTAGATTGCTGACCGCATCAGCGTGAACCATGCAGTCGAATCGACCTCCGTCTCGCCATAAATCATCGGATTGGATCCCCCAACCCCCCTTGGCCGTCTTTATCCGCAATCTCCGGCTCTTGCAACTCGACACCCATGATGATTGGCCCGACATTTCGGCTTCCTCCTTGTCCCCGTCGTCCCAGAACCAACGCCAACGCATCAAAACGATCGAATGGGCTCTATATCACTTGGTTGTGCTATGGGACCCGGAAACCGCTCGGGATGTATGTGTACCACCCAGAGCGAAGGTCTGACATCCGCAGCTGACACCCATCGCTAGAAACTCCGCCCATTCTTCCCTCCGCTGGAGCCCTTACAATCAGTCAATCTGCGCTCGGCCTTGTTCCGAGTGTTGTCCGAAGTGAAGAAAAAGGGAGAGATGGGCAAAGACACCATCTTGCGAAAGTCGATGCTGGATGACTGCAAAGGAGATAAATTTGATGAGCTTCTGGCCATCTTCTCTACCGCGGTCCTGCGTAAAGCTCTGATCGCATCGGGAGATGACGGGTTAGAAAATCCTGCGATCAAGCTGTCAATGGCTCCGGGCTTAACGCAAGAGGATTATGAACTGTTGCGTCCCCTCATACTGGCCCATAGAGTCTCTTTAAAGACAGTGGCGGAGCGCCGCCACAAAGCCCAAGTCACACATGAAAAGTTCTCGCAGTTGCTAGATCACAAGAAACGTCAGCTGCTGCTTCATTCCAAGGAAAATCGTCCTGAGTTGACTACTGTGGCTGATTTCGAGAGTCTAGCACAGGAGGTGCAGGCCAATTGGTTAGGTAGTCTAGAATGGGCGGATTCTTTGTTATATGGAGGCGCTCGTAACAGCAATGATACGTTCTTAGAGTTGCCGTTCTCCGCCGCGTGGTCTAAGGCTAAGGAGTCCACGGTGGAAGATCTCAAAACCAGCTCAACCCCGGATCTTTTGGTCGACTTGGAGAATCGGGTCACGCAACAACGAGCTCGCTTGCAGCGTTGGCACCAATACCACAGTTCAATGCAAAAGCATGAGCGTGCAGATTCAGCAAATATCATGAATGGTCCGATCTTGCCGTTTCGGGATCACCAGGCACTCACTGTCGCCAGCATTTCGAAAGCGGTTCGACAGCCTGTAGAGCGTATCTCCCCAAAGGCAGACGACCGGTCCCTGCTGTTTTCCATGACGGAATCACTGGCGCGCATCAACGGCACCCATCGCTCGACTTCACGCACTGCACCGTTACCTGTATCTGCCGGCAACACGGACTGTTGTAGCCGGGAAAGGAAACCAACTTCGCCAAGCCGTGCACCGTCCCCTCCCATTATTCGGGAAGATCCTTGCAATCCATCTTCTGGAGATGCTTCGTCGGAAGAGACCGAGCGATCAAACTCCCCTTCAATCCATGTCTCTTCCCAGGCGAGGTCCCGATCGCCTCCGCGCAGGGAACGCGACACCTTAAATTTGGTGGAACGCACCCGCAAATCCATGTCCTTGCTTCCCCCAACTAAACCTTGGCCCCGGGAAAGCCTCCAGCCTCGTCGCCCTCGGTCTTCCTTCCCGGTAAACCAATTCGATGTATCCGAAGGGCAGACCCCTGAGATCAGCCGCGCATCCACCCCGCGGGACGAACTGTTCGAAGAAGAGGCCGACTATGCCAGGGTCTTCAAATCTCGACCGCGGGTCGCTCACAGCCCCATTTCCTCTCCAGCAGTCCACGTAGGCCCAGTAGACAGCTTCGATCTCGGTATGGACATCGAGTCCAGGCAAGATATGAATGGAGAATATGGGTTCGAGTCCCCGTCGGCAGGGCGGCGCAGATGACCGTCACTCCGTCTCTCAATACGCATAGGACATGGCAATAGAGATACCATACCCTTGTACTTAATCCTAGGAAGCATACTGCATATAGAACATGGTCGAACATAACAGTGGAAATGTGTCATTACTCTCCTGGTGCTAATCACCTCACACTACCCCTGGTTTCCAATCGTCTCCCCAAACACGTTGGTGCCCAGGCAAAGAATCTCGCGTACAGTCAACGGGACCCAAATCCGGTCCATCTGGTCATTGGTCCATCACGCACCAAGCATGTGAAACCACCCTTTCACCGCCTATCATCCACCGCCCGGCAGAAAAAAGGAATTTTCCATTTCTGCCCATGGAGAAATGCGACTTTTTTTTTTTCTCTTTTTCTTTTTCCCGGATTTTGGTGCATTTGTTCGTTCAATTTACGATAGACATTTCAGCATTAAGTTTCTTGGAATCTATTGTATCTTTTTGTTTCAGCGGGATTTATTGTGTCAGACACTTCGGCAAAATGGGCGACAAGAAGCGCAAGCTCATTGAGAACAACCCCGAGGAAGCGGTGCAGCCGGAAGGCAAGAAGGTGAAGCAGGAGTCGAAAGAGAAGAAGGAGAAGAAGCGCAAGGTCAAGGATGCTGTGGAGGAGGTGAAGATCGATGGTGCTGCCGAGGAGCAGAAGGCGGATACGGAGAAGAAGGAAAAGAAAGACAAGAAAGAAAAGAAGGACAAGAAGGAAAAAAAGGAAAGGAAAGATAAGGAGGAGAAGGAAGAGAAGGAGCAGGTGGAAAACAAGGAAAACGACGAGGAAACACCAGCGGTAGAAGCTCAAGGAGAGAAAAAGGAATCTGCCGATGCGATGGAGGTGGACGAGAAGCCGGTCGTGGACAAGGAGAGGGCACAGCTGCAGCAGGAAAGACGAGACCGGAAGAAGGCTAAAAAGGAACAGCGGAGGGCAGAGAAGCAGAAGGAACAAGAACAGAAGAAGCAGTCCGAGCCCACCCAACCTGCTGAGGGTGATACATCCCAGGGGAAGAGTGCTCGGTTTATCTGCTTTGTGGGTATGTTTTCTTTTCTGACCGTCTTACACAGCTGGCCTTACGGATCCTGACCATGACTGCATAGGAAACCTTCCCTACTCAGCCAACCAAGAGTCATTATCGGCCCATTTTGAAAAGGTCGCCCCAACCTCTGTTCGTGTTGCTACCCAGATCGAGAAGCCGACCAAGTGCCGTGGATTCGGATTCATCGAGTTTGATAACTACGACCGCATGAAGACCTGCCTGAAGTTGTATCATCACTCCACGTTTGATGACAAGAAGTACCCACCCCGGAGGATTAATGTGGAGTTGACGTGAGTACCCGTGTGCGATCCATTTCAACCCATGTAGTGTGGTCGACTAACATCGGGACCTCTCTAGTGCTGGCGGCGGTGGTAATACCGAATACCGGAAATCCAAGATTGAAGCGAAGAACAAGAAGCTCTTTGAGGAAAGACAGCGCAACGCCAAGACTATCCAGCAAGAAAAGGGGCAGAAACAAAAGGTCGAAGAGACTGACGTGAACGGATATGCAGGCGTACACCCTAGCCGATTAGGTCAAATAAACTAGTCATTGACCTTATCCTTGGATTGAGTCTGACTCTCAGTTCTTCAAATTAGTCTAGTTTGGTTTATCGAAAATCATGTTCCTATATGCAGTTTAGAGATACCCTTTTCCTTCTCTTGTGTTCTGAGGTGGATATCTGATAACATGGGTGAAACCAAAAAGAAATTTCAAAATAAAAATAAATATAAAAATAAAATAAATCCAAACCAGTTTGAACGTATTCTCGTCCATTTCCACATGATTAGTGTATGCTACAATGCATATTTTAGAATCATCGCCGCAGTATGAATGGTGGATGTGTTCTTATATAAGGGTCACCATGACCTTTACCTTGGTATAGGAAAAACAACAACTTCGGCGTGAATCTAATTTTTGAGATTTCTCCGCCACAACCACTCTAGAAACCCGTCAAAAGTCGTCGGATTTCTCGGAACGACAGCCGCTATCGATTCAGCCTATATTTATATAGGTTCAATCGCCATGGCGTCGTCGAACGCGACATGGGAAGGCTTCAAGGATCTGAACTGCCTTCGCGCGGAAGACACGCCACTGGAAATCCAAAGAGCACGCATTTTGGACCTATACAACGATGCCGTGCTGTTAGAAGCGGCCGATGAGGCCTATCCTGAGTATGTAGTGAAGGCTTTCATCGCATCAGCCAAGAATCTAGCTACCCTACTGCTCACGCAGCCTATCGAGATGGAACATCAAGCGGAAATGACTAAATTACGCGAGTCCCTACAGCAACTTACCACCGACATCGCATGCATGAATAAGAATCTAGAGAACAATCCGGCCCCGATGAGTCCGAGCCAATGAGCTGCCATCGCAGCTAAGGCACCTCCGCCAGAGCATACAACATCTGACCATGGCTCTACAAGCACCCTGGGCGTTGTCGCCCGCCACACTGAGCAAGAACCGCGAGGTTATTGTCAAGCTGGGCTCTCCCAACGGTATCGCCCATTTCCAAGATTATAAAGCAGAGGCCATCAAATAGAAAGCACAAATTGCTGTCCGAGAGGCTGCAGCTGCCGGGGAAACCCCTACACTGGCCACCGTCATCTTTGTGGCGGCTCGGCAGCTCAAGTCGGGTGACTTGAGTCTCAGCTGCCGATCCGCTCGGGAAGCCGAGGTGGCCCGGTACAACAACACCTGGATTTAAACCCTCTGGAGTTCGGCCACGGTCCGCCTCCCAACGTGGGCGGTGCTCGTCCACGACATAGAATTCACATCCCTACCTAACATGGCCACTGCCGAAGGTCGGAGGGAAGTAGCTAACCAGTTGCTCAGCGAGAACTCCAAGACCTGGCGAAAGGACTCAGAAATCCGTCATGTTAACTGGCTTACCGCTCCATTGGAAGGCAAAGAGTCAACGGCCATTATAATAGACTTCACCAGTCCTCTGATGGCAAACACGGCCATCAGCCAGGGAACCATCTGGGAGTCAAAAAGCCGGGCCACTGTTCGATACGACCGGTCAGTGCAAATCCGACGGTGCTCCAACTGTCAATCATATGACCATACAGGAAACACCTGCAACAGACCAACGGCGTGTGGCATCTGTGCCCAGTCCCACGAGACCAGCGGATGCAAGATTTCCATCGCTGACCGGGCGTGCACATGCGTCAACTGCTGGGAAGCGCACCCTGTCTGGCACAAGAGTTGTCCCGAATATATCAAGGAGGTATACAAGGTCCAAGCTGCTAGTACACGTCGGCAGCAATACCATGAGATTCCTGTCTACCTCCAGGATCCGGAGAAAACTGACCCCGGGTCCGACTTCAGCAGGAGCTCATTCCCGAGCTTCCGAAGCCGCACCGTCCCGGTCCGACAAAATTCGTCCCTGAGCGCAGTCAGACCACCTCGACGGACCAGAAGACGTCGCGGGAAACAAAGAGGCAGACGAGTTAACTAAAGAAGCGGTTCACGTCCTCCGCCTAGCAGCTGCAGCAAAACGGGTGGTACGCCGGAAAATGCAAGAGGTGTGGATGAAGTGGCAGAATGAATGGACGCCTTAACCTCCGCAATGGTTGATTAAACGGTTGGACCAACGAACCAGCAAACGGAGGGCGCATGTCTCCCAGCCCCACCGGTCAATGGTCATACAGATGCGCACGATGCGAATAGTGTGGGATAGAGGAGAGCGATGAAGGATGCAAGCAGGAGACATCCCATCGGTGGCAGGGACTTTAGTGGTGTATTTTTATGGGCTCTTTCGATGTTTTCATGCCTTGGTTGCATTGGGATAGACGGCGTTCCTACTCGGATTCTCGGTCTATTCGGAGAGCCGCCTGCATAGCCATCCGCTCCTAGGCTCCATCAGATTAATAGAATTTTGATTGATTGATTGATTGAGTACTGTTATGCAAGTAAATTTACGAAAGGGGCACAACTGCGAGTTCAAGAACGTTGTTGGTGAGCCGTACTGTACAACATCTTGAAATCTATCCATGGAGAATTAAGTAAAGAAATGGCCTAGTCGCTATTCCCAATCCCGAGGAATATACGGTGAAGAGATAGCTTCAGCAAGTGTTTGATAAGTTCAAAATCTAACAACAATGGGCTTGTAATGGAAAAAGATTCCGGGTAATAGATCCGTAATAACGCCTAGAGCCAAACCACTTAGAGGCCCATAGTATGCAGCAACCCGCCCAAGATATCGCCATGCCTTAACAGAAACATAAGTAAATCCAAGCCTTTATATATCAGCCAAGTCCCTCATAACTGGAGTCGAAGTAGATGGTGGTTTCCACATTGACTTATGTGTTCACGATTGTCATCTATCACAGTAATATCATCAATATTGCCCATATCATCGGGAGGATTGCTGTGACTGGATTCGAAAAGACATTGCGTGTTAGAGCATAGTTCTCGAAATTTTCCATCGTCGGCTGCGGGCCCGTACCTTCTGTATGGCTAACTAATGTACTTGAGGCGGCTGAGTCTGGTGTTTTCGTCCCAGTGCTCGTTGTAGTCTGTGTGGGCCTGGTACCCAGGTTGGACGCAAGAGCTTCAGACAGCTTGTTACCCATCGACCGTAGGGTGTCAAAATTGGTGATGTAGTTCTCATTCAAGGCACTGTCGGGAAGAACCGCATCCTTCCCCGTGAAAACAATGTCTGCGGTATGTCAATATTATACCTTGAGCGGAATCTCAAGCGAAATCCCAACTTACAGGTGACATCATCCGCGGAATGAGCATTATCTCCCTTGAGACGCTCGTTCGGGAAACATGTTTTAGCCATCAGCCAGGACGCTTCCCCAGTGATCTGAGGGCTGTCCCCGTTTGAATCACCAAGGATGCCGTAATACATTTGACCGTTACTGGGACTCAGTGATTAGTCTCTCTCTTCATTTCTCTCCCAATCAACAAGGAGCAACTTACCAAATAACAGCCGCAATATTGTTTCCGGGCAGCAACACTTTATTAGCGGCTAAATAGCGATCAGGGATCACGATGTATGGCACCGCATATGCCGACAGGGCTCCCCAGTTTGTCTGAGGCTGTCCATCTGGGTTCCCCTGGATATTGTCAGTCATTTAGAATTAGTCAAAGAGTCGAGGGGGGGGGGGGGGGGTATGTTACATCGCATTTGTCATTGATTCCGTCACAATCCACATCCATATCCGCCACCCATGACAAAGCAGCCCCCTAACATCCAAGATGAGTCAGTCGTCATAAGTCGTGGTAAATGGGCTCTATGATACGAACCTCCTTGAAAGAAGTCCAGTCGGTGTGAATATTAGACTTGGTGGAGCTGTACATGTTGATACGATATGTGGCGTCTTTTGGTACCGCACTCGCTGTGGCGGCGGCTGCCTGGATGGCAGAAACCGGCAGTGAAGCTGCTGCAGTAAACAGTTCCGCAGGGGGGCCGCGATCCGGATGGTTATACTGGGAGCCTTCGAGCTTTGCCCCCCTCGAATTCCCACTGAAAAGGAGGATTAGGGCAAATATACTCCACAGGCTCTTCATTTTTGCTGCAAGGGTGGAAGTTGAGGATTCCAGGGAATTTGGATAGCGAGAAAGAGAGAGGTAGTATAAAGGATAAAGATAGAAGGGAAGAGTTAGAAGGAAAGTAGAAAAGAAAGAAAAGGAGAAGCGCACCAGCTATATATATGATATTGAAAAGGAGTATGATTCCGTCACTGTAGAGTAATGGCGGTGTTATTTTTCTTTGTCATTACCTGTCATGGGCCAAGACCATGGGCCACAAATAAAAGTAAAAAAAAGAATAATACGTAAAAAGTCAGTCATAATACGATGACAGACTGTCATTTTCAGAGGGTATGATATCAAAGTTGAAACATGGGAGTATGCTGAATATAGAAATAACATATCCCTTGACATAAACAGAATCAGTTCTATGGTCCCACTTACTAGTTCACAGACATTGTAAATTATCTTTTATGTCACTCATATTCTTATGCAAGTCCGACATAGTAGCTGAGTCAGTCTCAGCCTTAAATACATTTGTACATTGACATATGTCATACAGAACCTGTACGAAAGTTGAAAAACGAATAGGCAACAACCAGTGACTTTCCGTACCCTAGGTACACTTACCAGGTGATCATTGTTTTTCTTTTCTCTTCCACTTTTCTTTCATCGTCGTTCATTCTATCCGTCCGTCAGCCACCTTCTCTCCATCCTTCATCAAAGTTCGACTTCTGATTAGATTACCAGCATCTTTGCGATTACCGAAAAAAGATTATCACTGAATTGGGATTTTTTCAAGTCCGATTGATAAATTAACAAATCACGGACCTGGAGTCATGGACATGAAAAGTGGATAAATTAGCGTCCACTTTAGGCAGATCAGACTCCACATGTACCCACACAGCTTATTTACTTGGGGTAGTAAATCCTGGATGTGAAAAAGGTACCCGAATTCGTGGTCTTCTCCCCCCTACATGCCGAAAGCCATGGTTTTGTTCTCAACAACCAATACAGAGAAATTGATAGAATTGCCACATTGATACTATTCTTGATAATTCTAGACCGTGGCAAAATGGGAGCCCATAGATTAGATTTCTAAATGCAGACTTTCATCACCCATTCCAAAAGCATCTGACATCGCAGATGTGTTGAACATTCAGACAGCGTACATACAAACGTGAAATAGTGGCAGAGGGGGGAAAAAGTGAAAAGGAAAAAGATAAAGAAATAGAGAGAGAATTGCTCACGTAACTCCTGTTATGTTAAATCAAACGGCCGGTCCACTGAATCCATGAAAATACCCAATCACTCATCCTTCCATGGAAGGCTGAATGTTCCCACCCAGTCCTCTACCTCTTGTCTCAACAGCACTATCTCCGAGATCTCTTCTCCCTCTCCAACAAATTCTAAAAAGGCTTTAACGGTGTTCGGGTTTTTGACCCCCTTAGCCGCGGCGCTCTCCTTGGCGGCCTTATCTAACTTCTGGGTGATGATAACGGCACGGTCAACAATGTCGGCAACGCGACGGAAGTCCTCCGGTTGGAAACCACGGGTAGTCATGGCAGGAGTTCCCAAACGGAGACCACCAGGCTTCAAGGCTGACTTGTCTCCGGGCACTGTATTTTTGTTGCTGGCGACCCCACAGAGCTCTAGAACACGCTCAACACGAGCACCGTCAACGCCACGGTTCTTCAAGTCAACTAGGACTAGATGGTTGTCAGTTCCACCGGAAACGATGTTATATCCCAAGCCTCCGCTGCTGAGAGGGCTACCGAGACGATCGGATAAAGCTTGGGCGTTGGCCAGCACCGTCTCCTGGTAGGATTTGAACTCAGTCGACTGAGCTTGCTTCAGCGCAACCGACAACGCCGTGATGGTGTGGTTATGAGGGCCGCCCTGATGACCAGGGAAAACAGATGCGTTAATGGGGTTCTCGAGATCATACATCTCCGGGTTGCCTTTCTTGTCCGTCCGGCGGACGCCCTTGCGGTAGAAGATCATGGCGCCACGTGGACCACGCAGAGACTTGTGAGTGGTGGTCGTCACCACATCGGAGTGGTTAAATGGAGACGGAAGAACACCCGCCGCTACCAACCCCGAGATGTGGGCCATATCACTCAGGAGGTAAGCGCCGGCTGCATCTGCAATCTGGCGCATGCGAGGGTAGTCGATCAATCGGCTATAAGCCGACGTACCAGCAATGATGAGCTTAGGGCGATAGAGAAGGGCTTGCTTCTCGAGGGCATCATAATCAATCAGGCCGGTAGTCTCGTCAAGACGGTAAGGGAATGTCTCGAAGTATTTTGAAATAAAGGAGATTTTCTTGGTGGGAGTCTGGTACCCGTGAGACAGATGACCGCCATGCGGCAAGTCCAGGCCCATCAAGCGATCGTGGGTGTTAAGAAGGGCAGAGATGGCGTATAAATTAGCGGGGGATCCGGACAGGGCTGTTCATGGTCAATAACATGTTCAATTGCTCGACATCTATGTGGGCAGCTCTTACGCTGAACATTCACCCCCCATTCCTCTGGATTGAGGCGGAAAGTCTCTAGAGCGCGCTGTTGGCATAACCGCTCTGACTCATCAATGAATTCGTTTCCTCCATAGTATCTGGCGCCCGGATAGCCCTCAGAGTATTTATCTAACATCCAGTTAGCCAGATGGTATCTGTATGTTTCGCCGGGGCGGGCTGACTCTGCATCACACTGCCCAGGGCATCCAGAACCGCTTGCGACGTGAAGTTCTCCGAGGGGATCAAGTTGATAAAATGCTTCTGGCGTTTTTTCTCCTGTACAATTATGAGTATGGAAGCTTAGAGTGACAAGAGACCGGAGGAAAACCGACATTCTGGAGGATGTTGAAAATAGTGGGGTCTTCCTCTTCAAGGCGTGCGGAGAGCAACTGCGGAGAGTGACGTTAGTATGGAATTGACGCAATTCGTCTCCAATTCGCCTCGACAGGGACGGGCTTGACGGGCGCATACATGCTGTTGTCCCTCGCGACTGGACGATGATACACCGCGCCTCTGGGTCCCTGATCTCGAAGCGTACCAGGCAGTCGGCCGAAGGTGAGTTGTGCTTGCGATAGCTCTGGGGGAGCTTCCCGCACGTTGGATCAACCGTGAGGTCTGACGACCGCAACGACTCAGCATTTTGAAGCTCCTGATTGTATTTATTTTAACTGTAAAGCAAGTAGAGTTACCAGGAGAATGAGAGAGGAGGAATCAGAAGGAGAATGGAAAAGAGCATTGAGTTAAATGAGAAAGTAACCGGTCGTGAATCTGTCCTATCATCGGACAACTGACGGCGCGATGATTACGGTTGCCCGCGGAAAGCAATGCACTAGACCGGGACTGGATTAGCATCTCCGATAAGCGGTTGGGTGGATTTTCCGAGCCGGGTTCGCTTAATCTTTAAAGCTTAGTTTTTTTTTTTTCCCGCGTTCCCGACCTTTTCTCTTTTTTTTTTTTTTTTCCTCATCACACAACTAAATCCAAGATGAAGAAAAGGTATTAGCTTGTCAGTTCTCGTGGAAGAAATGGCCGGTCTCGGCTGGCTTTCTTTTCCCGGGCGATGCTGAAGTGTCCCGCCTTTCACCATCCAATTGGGGCAATGAACCATCGGATTGGAAGTTGTGTGATCATTTGAGATATTATCAACTCCCCCCGACATCACCGTCCCAGCGATCACTCACCCCCTGCAATGGCATCCCTTACGGCTGCGTGTCTCCGTGTCTGGGAGATTTGCGACCGTCGATATCGGACATAAGACCCAGTACATGAGAATACGTCCGTGTACCCTTGGAGTAAGGGTCCATGGAGTGGTTGTAGGGAGGTGCTGTTCACGTGTGGAAGCTGCGTTGGGCCTAGGACTGGTCTGCACACTGGATAATACCAGGCTATCACAATTTCATTCATGCTAGTTCGATTAGATACCCTTTTGGCGTGGGATTGAGCATTGTACCCTGGGTTTAGGGTGGAGTTGGTTATCCTAATTATATGCAAATTACCATAGTAGTATACCGGTGTTTGTAACCCAAAGGGGAACTATGCATCCCTTGAGAATTAATGAATTGGTCCCTTTCAAGACTAGAATTCTTCCGCACCAGAGAAAATGAAGCATTAACTAAGACTCAATGGAATGAACGCTTCCAACTGGCTTGTAGAACCAACAAATGAGAAAGGCATGACAATGTTATCTTGGCGATAATTCACCCAGAAATGCCGAGTCAACAAACATTTCCTGTTGCGACTCCATTATCCATTCACCTCATATGTCCTATCGATCTATTGTTCTCTTGGGAAGAGGATGTCATCTCTTTCGAAGGCGGAGATCATTAAAACCAAGCCGATAGGCGTGGGGTTGGATGCTTTTCGCGACAGCCTCACCATTGCATGCACAGACGCTGGAGTTCCCTGCTCCGTAGATTCCCTGCACCAGCTAGATACTAAAGGTAATGGCTTCCTTATCATTCAGGAGGATTCTCTAACCCTTGACCAGTGCTCCACAACTTGTCCCTTGATTTGATATTGGCGTTACAAGCACTTCCAGCTTCGCGTATATTACGTTCCGTCAGTGGCAGCAGAAACCTGTTCGGTGACCTGTTGAGACTGGGCTCAACCATCAACTCCGAAGGCTTGGACGCTGACAGACTTATTCCATTATTTGGTGCCATCTTCAGTCGAGAAGCGGATGATGCAGTATGGGACAAGGTCTACACTATTGCGACCGAGTCAACTCCTCCCCCTCGGCTGTTACCGCTATTGAACCAAACCCCTGATTCTCATACCACAAGCAGTTTCGTCAACTCTTCTGAGCATCGGAAATACATCAATCATGTGCTAAAGGAAGAGCTCAATTCAATATATGTTGGCGTCCCCGGCTTCTTCGAGGCCTATTTCGGAAGTATTGATGGGTTAGATGAGATAAGTGCGGCGGTGTTCCAGAAATGCAAGGCAGGAGAGACACCTCTTTTCAAGGAAGGAGATGGCTGGCGGGACTGGCCTGAAACCCCCAATGAAAAAGAGGTATTATATTGGCTCACAGCAACCATCAAAGCGTTCCGTGACATCGTGGTCGAAGAAGATCTTCCCGTGACAAACAATCGCGCAATTTTGTCACAGCCCGATCAGCCATTACAAGGATCTACAGCAGACCGAAAGTTCGATGTTGGTTTTATAGATTACTCGGAGCTAAACGATCGCAACATGTATCATTGGTCACATATCTCGATTTTGGGTGAGCTGAAAAGTAACTCGAGTGCTGATATGGCATCAAAGACGTGGCGTGATTTGGGGCGTTATGCGAGGGAGGTTCTTACCATCCAAGACACTCGTCGGTTTGCTTTGGGCTTTACGCTCTGTGGGTCCAACCTGCGACTCTGGGAGTTTGATCGCGTGGGAGCCATTGCGTCATCACCGTTTGATGTCAATAAAGATGGACTGCAATTCGTTTCAATAATGTTGGGATTCCTTCTGATGAATGATGAACAGCTAGGGTATGATCCAAGTATTTTATGCACTTCCGATGGTGAAAAATACATTGAGATTACACGCAATGGACAGTTGGAACGTCTTTTCCTTAAAGGGCTTATGAAGCGATCAGCATGTGTTGCTGGTCGAGCTACGACTTGCTGGAAAGCCCACCGTGAAGGGGACCGGACGAATGCACCACTTGTTATTAAGGATTCATGGCAGTATCCAGAGCGAGAAGAAGAGGGCAAACTCTTGTGTAAGGCAAAGGAGGCAGGTGTGATCAACGTGGCCAAGTATTACTACCATGAAACCGTTCACGTGAACGGGAAGTTGACAACATTCGTGACAATGTCCGTAAGGGACTCGATGTGACGCAGTCGGCAAACTATAAACCTACACGATCCAGGTTATTCTCAACTATTCATCCCAGAGCAGAAACGGGAAGAATGGATCGTTCCTCGAGCACTACAGGGCGCAAGCGGTCATCCAGCCATACTGGTGCAACATTGCCATCTAGCAAACGCCCCTGCTTGGGGTCATCTTCCAAGGGTGGTGACAAGGCCAACCTACAGGATAGGGTGCACCGTAGAGTCATTGTCAGTGACTATGGAACACCCATCTACAAAGCAAGATCACGTGTCTCATTGCTCTCTGCGCTTGAGGGCTGCATTGAAGGTAAGAATATTTGGCCAAATTTTGAGTGCGCAGCTAATCGATAAAGGCTACCAATCACTGCATATAAAAGCGGGATTTCTACAAGGGGATGTTTCGACAGGGAACCTTATCCTAAATGATGATGAAAATCCGTCATGGTCGGCGTTCCTAATTGATTTAGATCTTGCCATCAAGGAGCACCGAGAACAACCATCTGCAGCTAGAGGGAAGACCGGGACAAGGGCGTTCATGGCAATTGGTCTACTTTTGGGTGAGCAACACTCTTTCAGGCATGATCTAGAATCCTTCTTCTGGGTCCTATTCTGGATCTGCATTCACTACAATGGTCCAACCAAAGAGGTGGGGCCAACTGACTTTGACTGCTGGAATTATGAGGATGACAGAAAGTTGGCTCATTCAAAGAAAGGTATAGTCAATGATGAAGGAGATTTTCTTCAGCTTGCCGAGGAATCATTCACGTCATACTACCAACCGTTGGTTCCTTGGGTCAACAGATTACGCAGAATTGTTTTCCCAGGGGGGGTGCGGAGAAAGGATGAAGACCGGAGTTTTTACACCCAGTTAAAGGAGACTCTTCGGAGTGCAGCTGAAGATCCAAAGGTGCTAGCATTATAGTTACAGACCTTTGTCTAGCGTACCTTGTCAAAGAGGCGAATCTTTGGACGAATACCCGAGCGTAGTAATCTCACTCACTACATTTAGCTCTAACTAGTAGAATGGTTCAATCTAGGTACCAGATGAACAACAAAGAATTGATCGAAAATCAATGGGATCAATGCTTCAAACTGGCTAGTAGAACCTAAGGAAAAACGAAAGTTGAAACAATGGTATTACTGTCATTATACTGTGTCTAATTCAACCTGCCGACGTTCATTGAGTTTCATATTGCGTAGGCAGGTGGAGACTCCCGGTGTAGGTGTATCGAAAATCTCGCTTTTGGGGTAAAACTATACGCCGGACTCTTCTCTCATCTGATGACTGTTGATGAACTCACACCGACTGAACAGTTTCTCCCAGTAGACAGCTTGCTCTGCCGCACTAGAAGGGTTCTCCCCCTTCGCAATGGTGACAGGCGTCGTTCCATACGGACCGCCGACAACCTGAAGCGAAAGTTTGTCGGGAAAGTCTTTGGAAAGCTCTGGTTTGCCCACATCATGGAATGCCGCGGGCCAGCTCTCGACACCGCTGCCATTACCTTCGGGGCTTCCTGTGCCCACAAACTTTGTAATAGTCCGACTCACACGTTTACTCAACTCCAATTGTGGATGCGAATTATCCGCACCCCCGCCGAGGCCCTTCACGTTGAGTACGTAAGGAATGTCACTCAGATGCGCAACACGCCACATGGGAACACCCATCATGCCAAATGAGGGTGCATACCGGGTGGCATTGTGCTCATACAGCCGGATCTGGGACGACTCGACGCCCCCGTTCTTGAGATACTGCCATGCAAAATCGAGGACGGGGCATGTGAACCAAATGTCCCGGTTCATCTGAGCGGCGCGGTAGTATTGAGCGGAGATGGGTCCGTCGTCCTGTTGGACCATGTGTTCGAAGTCTTCGGTCGGATACAGCTCGAGAAGCTTGGTCTTGGTCGTACCAGCGAGATTGAAAAGCCATAGTCCGAAACTTCCCAGAACCTCGTCATCCGTGGTCGTCGGCGGCGGCACATACCAAGCGCCATCGTTTGTCACCCAAGACGCGATGATAGGGATGCCTTTGGCAAACTTGCCCGCGCGCATGAGCTGGGATGGACGGTCTTGGATGAAATCGCCATCCAGAGTCGGGTAGAAGAACCCCTCACCGAAAGGAGGGCGTGCTGCTCGGGACGCTGTGACTGAAATGTTGGTCAAGAGATCTACATCTGCTTCCCGAAGACATTGGAGTGTCTCCACCGATTGGTCGTCGCCGTTCCTGACGCATCCGACCTGTCGAGCAATATCGCCAGTATTCTTAGTCACCAGGTCAGGTTTGGTGTTGAAGTTCAACCCTGGTCCACCAGACATCATGCTAAGCCTTGTCAGTGTTCCGTTAATTAGAAGGGGTTTCTGGTACCCACATAGCCTGTTGGAATGGAGCTCCTCGTTTCCCAGCAAAGGCTGTCAGTTGCAGACTAATGTCGCTTGCTCCGACACTTTGCCCGATGACAGTCACTGCAGCAGTTAGCAAGTGCCGAAAGTGCTACTACACCCACTAACCTTTATGCGGGTCGCCCCCGAAAGCAGCGATATTATCGCGAACCCCTAAGCAAAGTGTGAGCCAAGCACCCTAAAAACCGACCTGTATTGCACATACACTCTAGAGCAGCGCGCTGATCGCGCAAACCAGCATTTGTATGCTTCGCATCCACCAGGGCCTTGCTAGTCGCGAAGCCAAAAACTTACAACTGTCAGTATATGTTATCAATGGTCATCATCAACCACCTTACATCCAAGGCGATAGTTAATTGCCACCCAAACCACTGGCTGACCATCCGCCGCCGCCTGACCCACTAATCCATCTGGAGTATACAAAACTTCAGATGCTGAGCCCAACGCATGACCGCCTACATTCATTAGCATTCCTGAACATTTGTGACATCTGTAGTAGACTCACCGCCGTGTATCCACACTGCGACCGGTAATTTCGCATCACTCTTCACATTTCTCGGACGAGCCACTCGCAAGCTGAGACAATTTTCGCTAACATTCATGACACGACTGGTGAATGGCAATATGTCGCCCGTTCCTTGCGGACACCACGCACCTGGCTGAGTGGCATCGATCACCGACCCCTTGCGATGATCGACTGGCACCGGAGGGGCGAATCGACGATTTCCCGATGGTTCTTCGGCATAAAAAATGTTCTGGAAATGTTGCACGTCCGAATACACTGAAGTGTAGCTTCCAAGATAGGTGATGTTCCGATTCACATCCACCACGATCGGCTGGGGGCGAAGTCGATTGACCAGTACTTGGGGGCCATACTCAAGGCCTGTGCGGAAGGCAATTTCTCTCAACGGTTCAAAATAAATCCCAGTGAGGACTACCAGTGCAATAAGAGCCGGATGGAGAAGATTTGGACGAGTCATACTGAATCGTGATGCATTCGGGATAGAATATTAATCGAGTGGGGAAACAATCCGAACAAAAGAATCAAAGAAAGCAAAGAAAGAATGACGAAGAAGTTGAGTCAGCAGTAGGTAGATCCCGTGTTTATCCTGTGAGTTGTCAACTCATCCCAACTTTTACATACTCCTACATACAAACAATGATGCCTGCCCGGATAAAATTTACCACCCCCGAGATATTTCGGTCGGAATTTTGACAGATTGAATCAGCCAATCTTGATTCACCCACACATGGATTAGGTTTTGGTAAAACTTTTAGATACTTTCTTGTGGTCAGACAATTGTGGTGTCTGGATCAAAAAGCTCACATTCTTGCTCTGAAGATCCATGTCGATAAGACAGTCCGCTAACCATTCGGATGAGGTGGTGAACACCCACCCAATGAGCCATGTCAGCCATCGGAATGTGGGCTAATGATGATCAGCACACCCGTAACCAAGAATCAGCCTCGTAAAAAGAGGGGTAGCGCAGTGCAATAAGTTAGAACAAAGAAGTTGGTTGCTGACTGCATATCACCTGCGAATCGGAGTGCGAGAGTGCCCCCAACTCCGAGTCTGACATTTGATCCACAATCGGAGGAGCCTGGTTCCTCTCTATGGTAGAAAGGGATGAAAGAAAAAGAGCGATGCCGTCGCCAACTAACGGGACTCGGACGTCGCTTTGCCCCCGCCCCCGGGCCCGGACCTGACCGGCGCCACCGGGGCGTTGGTGCCCCCGCGTCAGGTTTGTCACGTGGTTCTATCACTACTATTACACATAGGATGATGTGTAAGAATTGAGAAATGGCGACTTCGCCTATTCAAGGGTTTCATTTCTTATTATGGCTAGGAGGCGGGTATGACGACATGGCCGTTTGAGATATTTTAAGCCTTCGGATGTTGTTGGCAGGGTTCACAGGTGCTGACCTGTCCATAACCTTCACCAGAAGTGGACGCGATCCCCCTTACATCACAGAACAACCACCTCGTTGGCATTGCTCGAGGTAGCTCAAGTCGTCTCCCGCGATCTTTCCGGGATCTCCTGGTTTGCGTTTGATACCCTGGACCTTGATGTCGTGCTTTCCTGCCGCATGCCACCATCGTAGCCGTTGCACTTTAACGGAGCTAATCTCCGCATGGTCAATTGACCACCGTCCACTGCTGACAGAAACCACCGTATGGGTATCCGGGAAGTGGAAGTCAGGGAGGTACATCTCCGTAGGGACATCTTCGCCACCGGCCTTCTCATCACCCACCAGGGACATGGTAAAGGTGCAATTTCGTAAATCAAATCCATGTCCGGAGACGACTCCTTTGGTGAAAATGGGGCTCGGACGAATATAAGCCTCCGCAGCGCGAAACCCTGCCTGGCCCTTCAACTGAGAAGAGACATCGGAAGTAATTGAAGCCGGTCGTAGGGCGTCTTTGATATTTGAAGGACCCACGTGTTCTTCTTCGATATTGCGCTGACTCTCGGAGTAGGCTGGAGAATGGGGGTCAGATCGCGATCGTGATTCGTTCTGAAGCGCTAAAAGCTTACCGCTCGGCAGCTCGGGGTCATCGACAGAGGTTATCGAGAGGTCCTCGCCGTTCCAGTTGTCTCCCCATTCGTGATTGTTCTGAAGTCCCGTCAGTCATGCAGTCGCAGAATGGATACGAGAGGTCAGGTGGGATAAGGGGTTCTTACTTGAGTTGTGTAGAGCCACAAGGTGAAGCCATTGGACGTGCTACCCTCTAAGGCATAATGATTTGCGTCCATTGCGCTGATTTGGCTACTGTAATCGCCGGTTTTGTACGCATATTTGTCGTCCATGTCATAGGGGATCCCAATCTCCGTAAAAATCATGGGATGGTTGCCCATGAATCGCAAACTCTCATCTCTTAAGTACTTGAGTTGGTCCCGCAAGCAGTTTCGAATAGCAGTTTCGCCTATCTTGAGGGCGAAAGCTGGTGTGAGGTACTTGCCACGAAGCACGCCGATCACATCCACGTTGTACAAGCGATTCCTGATAGCAGCGGGTTAATAGCGCACTTTTAAGCCGAGCCAGACTGTATACATACCAATGTTTGGTCAAAAGTGTTAAGCCGTCATAATAATGTACAGCATGCACCATGTTGGGGTCGTCGTCAAAGGACCCCTTAAGGTCTGGGGGCACTTCCATGACGGGAGGCTGACAGAGCATAATAGACCCAGGCCATACACTTCTGATCGCATCTTTGAAGGTTCTGTAATGCTCCATAAAGTAAGTGTTGGTGAATACATCATAGTCTAGGGGTTCTCCAGTTCGTGGCTTTTTAGCGAAATAGTCCTTTTTCAATAATTTATCTGTTGAAGGGTCCCACACGTCGTGCTGTGCCCATATACATTCTCCTAGTTTCCAACCAGGATCTCTAGTCCAACCATACTTACTATCATCGTAGGTCGTCGGTAACCATACGGACTCACCCTCCGGGTCCACAAGTTCTCGACCGGTCTGGTGAGGGCCAAAGCCACCGAACGCCCATGTGGTCTCCTCACAAGCCCGACCCGATCCCGTTAACATCGCCTGGAAGGCAGTGGGAGATGTTCCTAGCTGAAGTTGCTGATCTGGTGGAACCACGGATATATCCTGTATACCAATGAGTCCCCGATGAGGCTCATTCATACTTTCCCATCCAATAACCACATCATTTTCGAGATCCCCGGCCTCATGAATCTTCTGTGCGAGATATTTACACGCAGCAATGAAGTGACCCTGGAGGAAGTCTTGGATGTTTATGCCGTTGATGATTGCCTTCGGGGCGAAATCTCGGCCCGCCCAAAACAAAGTGAAAATGGTCTGACAAACAAGACGGGTATAATTGGTACTCCAGATCATTTTTGGGAATTCTGCCGGGTTGTCATAGGTATTCTGCACAAGCGCAGCTTCGGTCTTTTTGAAAGTCCTGGGGTCAAGACCCGCCGCATAAAGTGTCCATCCTGGTGCACCGGAGCCTCCTGACAGTCGCGACCACTGGAACATGTCAGCAACGGCGTACCCGTACCAACTATAACTAGAGAGAACTATACCACATCCTGATGGGGGTCCATAAACACGTAGAATTGGTACTGCTTGGCCACTCGAAGAACTTCGATCGTGAAAGCGATCCACTCGTCATCATACTTCCCCGGGCCTTCGTGTTCAATAGCCTCCCAGGTGAAGAGATACCTTATAGTATTGTAGCCCCATTTCCGTAGTCTCGCAAAATGGGTATGGGCATCATCGAGTGGGAACGGTCGATCGACAAAGGAAACATGATCGGTCTCGAAGAAGTTATCGGAAACGTAGGATGGAATGTCGGGGGTTTTGGGATACTTGGATTCACCGGCAACATTGATTCCTCTCAAAGTAATCTCTCGATTGCTCGGGTCTTTGAAGATCTTTCCTTCGATCCGCAATCGAGGAGGCATGATCATCGAAAATAAACGAGAATCAAAAGAGCGAGAGGTGAATTAGTCGAGGTTGACTTTTGTGTCGGTAGAATCCGAATGTAAAGGTTGGGGTTCGGACGGGAAGCTATGAAGCTCCTCCGTAAATTATGGGATGAGATGGTTGGATATATTAATAGGTCACCGCTTACCAGTGACGGATTAAATCGATCAAATTCGGAATTTAATGTGATTTAATAAATTTCGACAATATAAAGTACTGATCTTCACCGCTCCCTCAAACGAGTTGTTTGTAAGGGGTAAAAGTAAATACTAAGTATTGTAAACGGGATGCAAAGGTACCGGAAATGACTCCGATGATGTCCATAGTATGCTTTTTACTCTCTCCCTCTCTTTCCCTCTATTTATCGTCGGACAATCTATTTTTCATGTTCATCACACAGGAAATATCACAATCGCTCCTTTCGGTTGTATTGTCGGATATTGAGACCGATTTACAGATCAATCATTCCCCTCATCTTTCCTTTATGGACGGACCCCCGGATTAGTCACGTGCTACGTCATGTGATGACGTCACCTGATGCTTGGAGAGTAGAAGAGCGCGCGCACAATGTCCCTTGTTATTTTCTTTTCTTCTCCACGTACACAGCCACGTCAAATGTTCTCGGATACCTTCCCGCGGACACCGTGCGCATGTTTCGACCGCCTACTAGCTTTGTATGGGAGGCGGAACTCCCGCAACGTATCAATGTCAACGTGTTGAATTATTTGAACAAAAATGAGACGAAGGAGCAAGGAGCTGGATCCTCAGCTTCGATTGTGTTTCTGCGAGCTTAATTCAATTGGCTGGGGAGCTTGCAGGGTTTATTGAAAATATTCTGAGATCCCTATATCTACGATCGAAGCTGCTAAAGAGGCTTGGGGATCGATAGAAGAGAGGTTCTTATTAGATTGTCAGAAACCGAACCCATCTGTGAAGTTTCTTGCTGCATATTGAAGTGGGTCACCCTATTTTATGTTGCAGGACCCAGTATCAAATTCCCCATATTCTGTACAGTGTACATTCCTTTGCGATCCCCGCAAATATATGCGTGATTTCTCATATATATCTTAATGAACAACAATCCTAAACTCCTACTAGTATGAATACTATCAAAACCTCATCACCATTAACTAGAATTGGATACAGTAAATTTAATTTAATGAGCAAAATCACTCAGAACATTCTAATCCAAGCTCAGTATGTCTGCTAGCTCTCTTGAGCAGATGAGATATAGATGAAAGTCACGTGGTGATAAACTCCGCAAGATCGTCTTCAATTGGAGAATCATTTCTCTTCCCCTTTCGCTCATGCCACCGTGGCTTACCATTATTTTATTTTTATTTATTTATTTATTTATTCTTTTGGGCTACGATAAGTTCTGTGAAAACATTGTCTGCATTAATTTGTTTACCCATTCATCCGGATTTGTGTTTCTGTATATACACAAGAGGTGGTATGAGAATGTCGGATACTTTCCCCCCCCACTGCATATCAATTGGTCTGATTTTCGTTCGTCTGATCCACAATTCCTTAGGGGCAATTGCTCGGGGTTTCCATCCTTCAATCTGTTGGATATTGGCGTGCTCATCCAGTCAAACCACCCTAACCAATGCCGTCCCCATCCACTTTTATCACATTGGGCCTTGCCATTTCGGCAGTCTTCATTTTTTGGACCCTGTCCGCCACATCCTCGTCCCCATTCGCGCGGAACTTTCCGCGTTTGTATAACAAGCGGATATGTTTATTGATCGCGCACCCAGACGATGAAGCTATGTTCTTCGCGCCGACAGTACTGGCCCTGACCAAGCCGGAGCTAGGCAATCATCTGAAGATCCTCTGTCTGAGTAGTGGTACGTTATCTACATAGCTCCGTAATACCGGCGTCCTATCTCGCAGTCTCCATTGACAATTCCGCAGGAGATGCCGACGGACTAGGCCACATCCGCAAGAAGGAGCTTCAGAAGAGCGCTTTGCAACTCGGGCTCCGCAGCGAGTCGGATGTGTTCATCGTAGACGACCCATCTCGCTTCCCCGACAGTATGAAAGCCACCTGGTCCGAAAGCGACGTATCATCTCTTCTTGCATCCGCTTTCGCTCCGGAAATAGCTTCGAATGCCAGCGTCAAGCAGAAAAATGCCGGGGACAAGCCTCCCAATGCGACCATCGACGTGCTTCTGACTTTTGACAAGGGCGGCATCAGCAACCACCCCAATCACCGCTCTCTTTACCATGGCGCGGTGTATTTCATCCGCTCTCTGATGAAGAATAAACCCGGCTACACTTGTCCGGTCTCTCTGTATACCCTCACCACGACTAGTATCTGGCGCAAGTACATCGGTGTGCTGGACGCGCCTTTAACGATGGCTAATGGGGCGCTTAATGCTCTTATATCGGCTGTGACACGCTCCCGTGCGGCGAAAGAAGACGTGCCTTCGCGGCTGCTATTTGTGAGCTCCGTCAACGAGTGGATGACTGCTCAGTCAGCCATGATCAAGGCTCATCAGAGCCAGATGGTCTGGTTCCGCTACGGTTGGATCACCTTCGGTCGCTATATGGCGGTGAATGACCTGAAACAGGAGAAAGTATAAACCAGCTTCAAGGTTGATGATAGACTCTATGATGTTTCTTTTTATATGTTCATATTATCCCCGAAGCGCTTTGCTTAAAAACTGGCGGGTTCATTTGGCCACAATATTCGAGTATAACTATCTCATCAGCTCGAAACACGAAGACCGCAAAGGGCCATTGCAACAATTACAAAAGTTAATCTAAAATATTTACATCATAGATGCCTTCAGTCTTGTTCTTGTCAAACATGATCATGGATGACGATTAAATGCGACTAGCGCGTTAGGCGACTCCGTCAACGGCCACAGTGCATAGTAGAAGCCGATGGCTCCCCCGACAAGGATTAGGTAGTATGCAATTGTCCAGCCAATGCTAAGTGGACCGTATGCATAGATTGGCGCCCGATCTGAATCATTCTTTCCCTTCACTGGAGGCGACCCTATGGGCACCCTTGCTTCAACTCTTCCCCAAAACCGGGGGAGCCCGCACCAATTGCAGAACGCGTGGGCTAGGATGACTGCCGGTAGGGATCCGGTACGTAGATAAAGAAAGGTTGCGTACCAACCAAAGATGGTAGTATAGCCGAATTGAATGATAGAACGGAGTAATGCCGCCAGAATCGAAGTATCTGGATGGGTCAGGCGAAACTCGTAGAAGTGATGTACATGGGCGATTCCAAAATATAAAGGCGCCATGAACACAATGCGGCCAGAAGACATCTTGGAGAGAATATGAAGTGGTATGATAACCGATCGAAACATGACTTCTTCAGTTATAGGGCCCTGCCTGATTGTGAGTAAAAGGATAAGGCCATGTGAGCTTCTGGAATTTAACTTACAGCAACATAGTTTCTCCACCCAATCCAGCCATAGAGCGTTTCATACACTCTTCTACCTTTAATCCAGTCTCTCCATTCACCTTCAGCGATCCCACTTTCGTAGAGCGGCCCGGCAAATAAAATAGCCGTCAGTAACAAGCTGCGGATGATTTCAGGAAACCCAATAGGCCACCAGCCTAAGAGTTTGAACGTCCCGGGGAAAGAAACATTGTTTTTGGTGGTGATTAACCACGAAACAGCTAGTGTGCTAACAATGCAAGATAAGGTCACAGCCTTAATTCTAGCGCGGATCACCGATGGAGCATCTCGGCTAAGGGTAAGAGATGGCCGAGTTGTACTTGAGATGTAGAAGGGCACCACATAGAGCAAAGTCAAACAGATCTGCGTGTTTCCATTAGTATAACTTTTTTGTAAAAACATAAACACTATTACTGTTATTAGAAGGACAGAAACAAATATATCCTTCCCTTAGTGGTAGGGAACCCTTTTTGAAGGTTATAGTGATGCTATTCTATAGATATTTGTTGGAAATAACACTAAGACAGGAGCAAATGCCTACCGAGAAGAACACTGCTGTCTGGGTCGAGATGACTGGTTCATCTGAAACATAATTAGAAGTTTAGAAATTTATTTTAATGTTAGACTCACCATAACTCTTTGTATAAAGGGACTTCAAACGCGTCATAATATTAATAGGGGCCATGTCTCACAGACCAACTAGTAGTGATGACCTTTGGACACCGAGGGATAATCTACCGGGCGTTCTCAGTACCGGTGACTTAGTCTAATTATAAACTTGAAACACAGAAGATTGGCCCAAGTAGAGAATTAGGATATCTAAAGGGAGTTGACTGAGAAAATATCCTGATTAACGAAAATTGCCGAAGTGGAACAATGGGAGACCGAGACAAAGAAAAGGAACTTTTGTCACTTGATGCCTGATTATGGCGGTATAAAACCACTTTTACATAATTTGACATAGTTAACTAATGCAGCAGAGCATTAGTCATCATATGACAAGTCTTTTCGATTTTGTCTCCAGCGTACATACAACATTTATCATAGATGCATTAAAATCCTTTCTACGTGCTCTTTGACCAGCATTAATCCAAGTTCCTTGATTATATATATATATATATATATGTATAAATGTATTATTTACTTACCAATATTTTTAGAACCAATGGTAACTCATTTTACTGTGATGCGGTTGACAGACTGCGAAGCTGGTGATGGTTAATCCTCGTCAAACATCTGTTAGACATGATAGATGCTTTTCAATAAGCTTGACACCAAACTGTAGCTTGTTCCTAGTCGAATGCTATCATCTAGATAGCGCGATCATACAACCGCTTCTCAACGAAAGTACACTTTGGCTTCGCCCATCAAGATGCGGTTGGAGACGAGGGCGCCGGGATTTCAGCGGAGATGGGCTGCGGCTTGACATTCAAATTCCCGTCGAAGCCAGCGGCCGATAAGATGGCCCAGCGTACGGCGCTGATACCTAAGGCGTTTCCTGGGCTTACAGGAGTTTCTGCGCTGCACGTTACGATTTCGCCTAACGCACCAGGACCCTCCACCCGGCCATCGGGTTGGATAACCGGTCTCAGGCGCTGCAACATGGTCTTCAAAGTGGCGACGCTTGCGGCTGATGCTCCGCTCTTTACCTTGCTCTTCTTCTTAGCTAGAACCTTGTCCACTTTGGATATGATCAGCTGGTGGGGAATAGCATATTGCCGGAACATCTTGAGTATGTCCACATCCGTTTTTTTGAGACCATGGAGACCATCAATGAGAAGAAACGCCCGCCGAAGCCTGCAGGTATTTCGCAAGTTAGCTTATTGCACCTGCTGATTTCAACTCCTCATCCGCAATTCGCTCACTGTCTTCTCCCCTGGAGATATTTCATAATCTCAACACCCCATTCGGTACGACTCGCCTTTCCATACCCCGGCATGTCCAGAAGGACAATCTTCGACTCGCCACCTTTTGTACCACCGATTCCGAATGCGTTCATTTCTCTCGTTCTTCCTGGTTTTGAAGACGTCCAGCAGATCTCTTTGCCCATAATGGCATTCAATAATGAGCTCTTGCCAACATTCGACCGACCAAGGAAGGCAACCTCGGGCTCCACCGAGGACATGGGTGTCGTGCGAAACTTGGCCGCGGACCATATTTTGACGGGTGAATGACGGGAGGGGGCGAAGAATTTGTCGGCAAAGGATAGTTTAGTATCATCGGGTGCCTGAGTGTCCCAGTAGTAAGATATGTCTTCAGGGGTTAAGTTCCGGAGTTGGATTTTATTTGGATTGGATGGAGGTTCCGATGGGCTAGCTGTCGAGAACACTCGTCGCGAGGAGATGAACAGGGATTTTCGGCGGGAACAAGCTGTACAGATATATGTTGAACGGTTCATGGTGAGTGGTACCCGTATACGTCTTATTCAATGCGGTATACAATGCGGTGGGTAGTGTCTTTAGCAACCATTGGGGTTCTTTTGAGGGAAGCTCGTTTTCTCCAAATATTTCCGAGATAAGAAAGGTCTCTAAAAGTAGTAAAAGTTTGCTGAGTCATTCATCCTCCCCGCGCATCGGAACCCGATAAGAGACGAGATGCGAAATCACTTTGTTATCATAGAACTACTCTCATTTGATTCCTTTTTCTTTCTGGAGCTTACGCCTCCATATTCTTAAATACGACAGGATCAAACAAACCAATAATCACTTGGCAAAAAATCAAATCAATATGATTAACGCGGTTCTTGTCTTCAATAATAATGGTCAGCCACGTCTGACCAAGTTCTACACACAAATTGTATGACGCCCGACCGGATATTGAGGGTTCTCACCAAGTGGATGGCTTACAAATTCAATCCTCCTTGGAAACAGGATACACAAACCAAGCAGTCCCTCATCGCACAAATCTACGATCTCGTCGCGCAGCGTCCCCCGAGTGCTTGCAATTTCCTACCCCTCCCTCCTCTGCTCGCCCGCGGTGCTAGTTCCAGCGCTGATGGCCCTTCGGACGCCCCCGCCCAGGTGACCTATCGAACATATGCGACGCTTTCCTTCATTATGATTTCGACGTCTACTGAGTCTCCACTGGCACTCATTGACCTCATTCAAGTCTTTGTCGAAGCCCTTGACCGCATGTTTGAGAATGTCTGCGAATTGGACCTGATCTTTGGCTACGAGACGATGCACGCCGTGCTGAGCGAGATGATTGTTGGGGGTGTTGTGGTTGAAACGAACATCGATAAGATTGTTGCCGGTGTACGGAGTCAAGAAGGTGGCTTGGGGAAAAGGAAAGCTGTCCAAGCGGCCAGTGCCGGTTTAGGACGCGGTGGGTTCCCCGGGATAGGTGCTTGGAGGTGAAGATCTTATAAAAATATTGCCGAATACTTTTTTTGTCTGGCTATGAATGTATATGTTCTATTCTTGGGTTGCTATATCTTGGAGTTGGGGCGGATTTGCCAGTTACAGGTATGTCCTTCCATATTGTGAACATTGACATGAACTGGATGAAGCTTAATGTGATAGATTCGAACAATAGCACTACAATTAGAGGCGCTAGAATCCATAGATATCAGTTACCAAGCGCCTTTTGCTTGACAGCTTCCGGGTTAGGTGTCCTCGAACGGCCCCTTTTCCATGGCGATGTCTCCGTAAAATCTTCCGGCAGCATTCGGCATTTAATTACCTGACTATTTGTACCAGACTCGGGTGCGAAGCCATGCTCGGCATAAGGGGTGAGAGGAATATTCGGATCCTCAAAGAAGAAAAAGCCATGCCATCCGGGCTCGCAACGAAATGCTGCGGCATAGACCACATTCAAGAGATGGACGGCACAGCGAATCGAGACAGCCATGCAAAATCCTAGTGATCTAGGCATACATGACTTCGTGATCAATTTGCGAACGATGTTCCGTGTGATAACCCTGGCGGAAAACCAGGGTCAATTGACCTATGGAACTGGGCCGGGCATTTTGAAAGCTGGGGCTTGCACAGTTTTTGTATGGGGTGGTGTTTTCCGTGAAATTACGGAATTGGTTGCAGCATTTTCGGGCCAGCCGAATGTTAAATTGGTCTTGCGGTCTCCTCACGAAGATGAAAATGTAGGATGAATTAGGAACGGATTTCGTTACATGAATCCGTTGCCGCGGGAAACTCAGAAAAAAAGATGAAGATTTACGAGATGTGGAATGTTTCATTCTTCGCATCGGTGGATAGATAAAGTCAGCCTTTCGGTCAGCGTAATGCAAGCTGTTATACAGCATAGTAACTCTGTCAGCACTGGAATGACAAGGAAGTCCAGTCAGCCACTACTCTGTGACTAGTTTTGACAATTTGATGTCAGCCTACAGGAGAGTTTTACTCTCCGTAGTCAAACAACCAATCTTTGCATACGGACCATCTCATTGGAGCCGAGCTATATATCCGACGAAAAAATCGGGACTTGAAGATTCAGAAAAAGGTCCGAGTGGCAACAAGAGAGTAAGCAGGTTGATTCCCACGGGGAAAGCCCAAAGCCAATCGCGACGGAAAATCAGGGACACCGCTCCGGGACCTGTTTTCGAGCCATTATAATTGGCTGTGAATGACGAATACTTACCTCTGGTGGGTCAACGGCGAAAGAGTCATAACCGGCCCAATTTCTCTCTTTTTTTTTTGACTTTGGTCTTCTTCCAAATTTTATTTTCCGTTGAGAGTTTAATCTACTGTCTCCTCCTGTGACTTTCACTTCAACCCTCTGGTGTACCATTTTCGACCTGTATTGCTGAAAATGGCCACGCAATCCAGCAGTGCGCCGGTCTCCCTCCGTCAGTATTGCCCCAGACCCCACTCATTCAGAAAGTGAACGGCTACTAAATCCCGTAGAGAGAGTCGAATCGCAACCTGAAAATCCTTTCTCGGGCCTCATCACCGATCAATCTTTCGTGACGATCCCGAGTTATACCCTGGAATCGGGGGTGACGCTGTACAATGTTCCAGTGGCCTACACGACTCGGGGGCAGTTGTCCGACACCGGAGATAACGCTTTAGTCATATGTCATGCCCTGAGCGGAAGCGCGGATGTGGCAGATTGGTGGGGCCCACTTTTGGGGGGCCCCGGACAGGCCTTCGACACCTCCCGGTTTTATGTTATTTGTTTGAACAGCTTGGGCAGTCCGTACGGAAGTGCGAGCGCGGTAACTTATAAGGACGGTGATCCGGAGAAGGGTCTGTACGGACCGGAATTTCCACTGACCACCGTTCGGGATGATGTGAGGTAGGGCGATTTCCCATGAATGAGGTTATGCGGTTGCCCCACGGAGTGATGGAGTTTTGACCAGGAAACAGGATCCACAAGATCGTTCTCGATCATTTGGGCGTTCGACAGATCGCCGCCGTTGTGGGCGGATCAATGGGCGGTATGCTGACCCTGGAATACGCCTATTTCGGTAAAGATTACGTGCGAGCAATTGTGCCAATTGCTACCTCGCCTCGGCATTCCGCATGGTGCATCAGTTGGGGTGAGGCCCAGCGACAAAGCATTTACAGCGATCCCAAGTATGACGACGGTTACTATGCATTCGATGACCCGCCTGCCACTGGTCTCGGCGCGGCTCGCATGTCGGCGCTCCTCACATATCGCAGTCGGAACTCGTTCGAGTCCCGGTTTGGAAGAAATGTCCCCGACCCGTCTAAGCGGCAAAACATCAATGGCACGGAGAAGTTGCCCACTCCTCCTAACGAACATTGGGCCATTCACAACGATGGACATAAAGGGGGCAGAACCACCCCGACGGGGAAGAGCTCGCCACCACCGCAGGCAACTGAAATCCAGTACATGGACCCCCAGTTTTCTGGGACCAAAACTTTCAGCAAAACTATTGAGACAAACAGTGGCCAGAAACGTCCTCCGACGTATTTCTCTGCGCAATCGTACCTTCGGTACCAGGGTGAGAAGTTTGTGAAGCGATTCGATGCCAACTGTTATATCGCAATCACGCGCAAGCTCGATACCCATGACGTGTCGAGGCAACGGGCCGATCCTTCATCTGCTGACCCGGTCCGCGACGCGCTCTCCAAGATTGAGCAGCCGGCCTTGGTCCTAGGAATTGAGAGTGACGGATTGTTTACGTTCGAGGAGCAGCAAGAGATTGCAGCTGGTATTCCCGATTCCCGTCTCAAGCGCATTGAAAGTCCCGAGGGACACGATGCCTTCCTTCTCCAGTTCGAGCAGGTCAACCGGTACATCTTGGAATTTTTCCGAGAAGTGCTGCCCGATATCATGTCCAAGGCTCCGGCCGACGGAGCGGTGGCAGTGGACGGAGTCAACAAGCTAACCAAGAGTAGCACGTTTGGAGAGGCGGAAGTGGAAGACATCACCGCGTGGTAAGATGATTAGGAATCCCTCGTTGACTTGGCGCATACGTTGCAGCCTTGTTTTACTCAAAAGCGATGCTCTGCAGACAGGCAGGGTCCCCTAGGTTTTTTTCTCGACAAAAAGAGGACACGCCGCTGGACCCTCGCCCCTCCAGCATCCGATGTCTCGGGGAAGTAGCGGTGCGGTCTTTGTTTATTTTATTCTTAGCCAGTCAGAGAGATGAGCATCCAACTGCTCTCCATCAATATGCCCTCCCCGCATAGTTCTCCATGAACCACGGAACTTCGGTGAGGGCGGTGGGCGATCTTTAACATGATCAATAGATTTTCTGATAGTATACTGCACGTATATCAGTCTTAGAAAATACCAAAAATCCTGATCGGGGTAAGACCTGATCGTCGTTGCATTCATTTTTATTTTATTTTTATCTTTATTTTTTCATACGTACTGCTTGACTGCCATATCTCTATCGGTTCGCTGGTGTTTGTTTAGTTCGGTTCTATTTAGCAGTCCATGGCTGGCTTTGAGCTCAGCTCTATCGACCACTAATGTCTATAACGTGGTTCGAAAGGTATTGAGTGGGTTTGACCGACTCTTTTCTGAGTAGCGTGCAATTAAATGTAACAGCTTATTTGTAGCATCAGCAATTGAAGTGTTAACAATGCATATACATTAAAGAACAGATAGTCGTGGTCTCTTCAATCGCTCCATATGTCATAAGTTATAACGGCTAACACAATGCAAGACCCAATGACGATAAAACAAAACGACATAAAACAACGCCATAGACCATCAGGAATAGCCCTTTTCACTCAGTATGCCACCCACTCACGGGTCCACCAAGCGCCCATCCCCAGCAAGAACAGAGCGATGCTACCATCACGGATCACAGCCTGGAACATTCCAACCCATGCCATTATTCCGACGCCTCCATTCCTGCTCTTCGACATGATCCTCGCTCCCGTAAGTACCAGCTCCCCGGTTGTAAAGAAAAGGAATGGGTTCCGTACAGTAGCCGGCGGGGGTGGCTGGCTACCGTATGTTGAGACGGAGGAGCCGATGAGCATGAGTAGGTAGATTCCGACTGCGACCGAGAAAAGCACATGTATGATCTTCCACGTCAGGATCTCCTTCTTTTCCTCATCGGTTTGCTGTCGTGTCGCGGCACCGAGCAGGTCCGCGACAAATGGAGGGAGGCCGAGAGCCGAAACGAGTTCGGCTTGCGATGGCCCTCCGGCGGGCCCGGCAGCACCTTGGTTCTCTCCGTTCATCTGCCCCATCAAAGTATTGAGCATCTTCAATGCTGGATCCTCTTCCTCTGGTCCCTGTTGAGACGGCGACGGTGCCCCTTGACGGAGCAAGGCGCGGACATAGTCTTGTTGCGCTTGAAGGTTCTCTGGAGTCGGGGATTCGGCTTCCACGGTTGGCTGAGGTGGTGCTGATGCCGGTACTGGTGCCGATTGCGTCTGCTGGGGCGTTGGCTCCGGCGTTGATATGGTTGATGCAGGAGGCTGAGGTGATGGGGATGGAGAAGGAGATGCTTCTTCACGCACTGCACGAGTGTATCAGCTTTCCTTCACTTCCCGAGTATGGCATGGTGATTTGAGTCTTGACGGAGACCGCCGAATAGTCCATACATACCGCTTGCTGGGGTCCGTCCACTCAGGCTGGTGATCTTATCCAAGCGTGCCGCACCGCCTTCCTTGATTTTGGCTTCGCGACGCTCCCGACGGAGACGAGCTGCTTTTTGAGCGGGCGATTCCTCGGCCGATGACATGGTTGACAATCACAATGGCTAATGCCGACCTCTTGCGGTTTGTGCTTGTTTGCAATTCGAAAAATAAAGCGGGGAGGGCCGGTCAATCGGAAGTGTATGAGGTATGAGTGATGAACAGTTGGCTCCGTCTTTTTGTGGTTGATGATCTGTTGCGTATGAGTTGACCGTAGAGCCACGTGCCATGTGCCACGTGATGAGTGGTTGATAGACGGTATCATGTTGACCTATTATTGATAGCGTCCCTCAGCGCAGTGCTCAGTGCCCTTCTCCCCTCCCTCCCCTCCCTCTCCCCCCTTCTTCTGTTCGCAACCACCCAAGCAATATTTGAATTTCCTTTCTTCCTTTTCCAAGTCTCTATTTACCCTCATCCTTTTGATTTTATCCAAAATAAAGTAATCCTTTTTTTAAAAAAAAAAAAAAAAAAAAAAAAAACCTTCACCACGGGTTGGATTCGTCTGATAGCTCCGCATTTGGAACGCTCAGGTTCCAGTGGGAGCTGGAGGCCAAAATTCGTGATTCCTACGATCTTATCGAACGTCTCACGAAGTTGGACAACACGGCCAAGTATACTCTATTCAAACCAATTTCCTCGGATTCAGAAATCGCCTCAACGTCTGGTGCAAAAATCTCCTGTATCAAGCCTCCCTCACAATCTGCGCGCAATGAATGATACCACACCCTCCCCGACTCCCGGCCCTGCCGCGAAACCGTCGCCGAGCACACAATCACCGACCTCAACAGCTGGGACTAAACGCAAGCGGGGATCCGCAGGAAAATATTATGCAGTCAAAGCAGGCTACCAACCCGGTGTTTACTATGAATGGAATGATTGCTTGACTCAGGTGACGGGGTATAAAGGCGCCGTTTGTAGGTGTCCTTGTCTGAACGTACCATCGCTCTTCCACTCACAGAGCTTTTAAAAGTCCAAGCGTTCCCAACGTTCGAAGAAGCAAATGCTTTCCTAACAGGCGCTAAGCCTCCCTCAACAACTGGCACCAATTCGCGCGATGCGGAACCGACCCGATTTTACGGAATTCAACGTGGCAGAGTTCCGGGTGTGTACACTAATTGGGCAAAAGCCCAGGAACAGATCAAAGGATTTCAACGGCCGCGGTACAAGAAATTCTCGACAAGGGAGGAGGCAGACGCGTTCGTGCGGATGAATCAAGAAAACGGCGCTACGTTTGCCGGGGGCACCTCCGGATTACAGAAGGTGCCGGCCGTGCCCGGTATGATGGACGACGTACCGCGAAACGAGCAAGGCGCTCCAATTGAGCCGGGCGATGACTTGCTGCCCCCCGGTGCCGAGGATGAATTTGATCCCAACGTGCTCTTAGACCCGAAAACAGGGAAAGTGGTATACAAAACGGAAGAACAGAAGAGGGCAACGAAAGTGAAGACCACGGGGCCACCTGGGATGTTGCGAATATATACCGATGGCAGTTCGTTGAAGAATGGTAGGGCTCTTGCATCAGCTGGAGTGGGTGTCTACTTTGGCCCCGGAGACAACAGGTTTGTCACTGTCTTCTTTCTTCTGAAACCCCTTCCGGTTACCATTTTACTGACGCTACCTTTCCTAGCAGAAATGTATCAGAGCCCCTCAGAGGCAGTCGTCAGACCAATCAGCGCGCAGAATTGACCGCTATTCTTCGAGCCCTTGACATCGCGCCTCGACATCGAGATGTGACGATCTTCACGGATAGCAAATATGCAATCAATTGTGTGACGGTGTGGTATACCAAGTGGAAGCGCAACAAGTGGTTGACATCGGACAATAAGCCCGTGGAAAACAAAGACCTGGTCGAGTCAATTCGCGTGAAGATCGAGGAGCGCAATGAGTTGAAGGTGAAGACCCTGTTCGAATGGATCAAGGGACATAGTTCCGATCCCGGAAATGAGGCAGCGGATCGCTTAGCGGTCAGTGGCGCCCGGCGGGGAGTATCGGAAAAGGCTGCGGCTTTGGAGGCAGTTAAGAACATACCTGATGATTTGTTTGACGATGACGAAGAAATTTAAACTGGAAATTGCTTCTTTCCTTTCTATGATCTGATCTTTCGGTATTCCCCTTGTGTTTCCTTCACTATTTTCATCTGTGATGGTTGACAATTTCCCTAGTGTCAAGTGTTTATTACTATTATTATTCTTTGTAACAGCTTGTCCCTGCAGAGCTAGGACTCTTGATTGCATTTTGTGACTTATAATGTGTATGGGCAAATTGGCAAACTGGCACAGTAGCATGATATCCCTCGGTCTAAAAGTACGAGAACAACGGACAAATTGTTGGCATTCGGCTACTAATTCTTCACAGGTATGTATACGCATAGATGATTTAGCAGTCCGCAATCTTTGTATGAAGACTCGACCATGAACAAGATAAACAGAGTATATGCACACTAACCATTTCGTGTATTAACATTTAAATGACAATTGAATTTGGAAGCTTAATTCTTAATATCGCTGTTCTCTCACAGAGGTACTATGCTGAGACTGCCCGCAATAACACTCCGCGAGGCGGTTAAGAATGGGCCTTGGAGGCCGCAGCATGATCCTCCTGAAGAGGGTAAAGAGTTTATCGATGGGGATTCGATTTTATGATATTACATGGAGCGAACTTGATATCCTTTTGGACACTTGATCATAACTATTCATGATATACGGATTGATAAAGGACATATCCAAAATAAAGGATACGTGCTCAGATGTCCAACTTGATGGCAGGGAGAATCTTCCCAACGCAGTCACCGAAGCCGACATAGTTTCCTTCCGTGCCGGCCATTCCACGGAGCACAACCGTGTCCCCATCCTCCAGGAAGATCCGCTCCGAGCCGTCCGCCAGCTTGATCGGGTTCTTGCCGTTCGTCTGTTCGAGGATACTCCCCTGGGTTCCTGGCTCGGTACCGGAGATCGTACCGCTGCCGAGGAGATCCCCGGGGTTCATGTTGCAGCCCGTGATGGTGTGGTGGGCCAGCATTTGGGGGAACGAGTAAAGGAGGTTCTTTGCATTGGATTTAGCGATGACGGAGGACTTGCCGCCTTCGTTGGTGAGCTCGACTTCGAGCGGGATGTCGTAGACATTAGCGGCACGCTTCTCGCGGAGGTAAGGCAGCAAGCTGTCGCGGTCTCCCGGTTCCAAGCCAGCGGAGCGGAACGGCTCCAATGCGTCCAGAAGGACCACCCACGGCGTGATGGTCGTGGCAAAGTTCTTTGCATTAAAGGGACCCAGGGGAACATATTCCCAGGCTTGGATGTCCCGCGCCGACCAATCGTTCATGAGCACTACTCCGAAGATATGGTCTTCCGCGTTGTTGATGGACACGGGGTGGCCGAGATCATTAGGCGTGCTCACGAAAGCGGCCAGTTCCAACTCAATATCCAATCTCTTGCAGGGTGAGAACGCTGGGACCTTGGGTGTGGCGGTTGGGTTGGCTAGGATCTGGCCGTTCGGACGATGGATGGGCGTGCCTGATGTCACCACCGATGAGGCCCGGCTGTGGTATGCGACCGGAAGATGCTTGTAGTTTGGCTGCAGAGCATTGTCCGGACCCCGGAAGAGGACGCCCACGTTGTAAGCATGGTTGAGACCGGCGTAGAAGTCGGTGTAGTCGCCGATCTGCATGGGTACGTGGTTGGTGACTTCGGACAATGGCACGAGAGCGTCTTTCTGCAGAGGAGCATTCTCCTTGAGCACTTGAGGGAACGGCGTGTCTACCCGGAACACATTCTGAATATACTCGCGGACCTGGCGATGCACTGGCCGGCCAAGCGCAGCGAACGCGTTCAAAGTTGGTTGACCGAACACGCTGAGATGCGGTTGGATCTCGGGCAATTGCGCAAAACCACCCGAGGAGGCAAAGGTGTTCAGATTCAATGCATAATCTCCGATGGCAATGGCTACCGCACGCGAAGCACTTCTCGCAGAGATGATACCGAATGGAATATTTGCCAATGAAAATGGCGAGTTCTTAGGGATCTGTAGCCACGAAGCCATTATTGGAGGGGTGCTGATGAGACGGGGCGGATAATACTTCAAATGATGGGAAGAAAAGGAAGAATCAGGTACAAGCGAGAAGATGAAGAAATCTTTATCCAACCGCCATCACCCCTCATTTCAAGATCCAGTGACTTTGGGCTTGATTGCGAAAGCAAGACTTGCCTTAACTCTCCGTAGATTTCCGCCAAATGGCAGACAGCGGAATCAACCCGCGTTCCCCGCACCCCGCATATCCGCGGTTATTTCTGGATGATTTCGCAATTCCGCGATTCATCTGCCAGTTTGCGCAATGCCGAACAGAAACTCCCGCCAAAATTTCCGGGGTGGACGGTGGTATTATTGTTATATATTACTGTTATAAAACAATGCCGTTCACCGTATATCAAGCACTCCTCTGTCGTTTCTCTCCTCTCCCTCTCATCCTCTCATCCCGTAAATCTTCTGAGCTACAAGAGACTTGACGTCATTGCCATGCCCGTCACGAAATTCACTCATCCCGATCCCTATTCATACCAGACCGGGTTTGACTCTTACCATGAGTATGTGAACATCTGCTGAATATGTTCTAAGAAACAAAACAAATAGAAGGTTGACTCTTGCTGGTCCAGATCGGAAGCCATCGAGGGAGCCCTCCCTGTAGGCCAAAACTCCCCCCAGAAAGTTCCCTATGGTTTATACGCAGAGAAACTGTCCGGGACAGCTTTTACTGCTCCGCGACACGAGAATAAACAGTCCTGGGTATACCGGATTCTACCGGCGGCCGCCCACGAGAACTTCAAAGCGGAAGACTCAGACTCGTATCACACACGCCTAACAACGGAAACCACGAAGCTGCACCACATCCCCAACCAACTTCGGTGGAACCCATTTGATCTAGATGAGACAGTTGATTGGGTCCATGGGTTGCACCTCATTGCAGGATCCGGGGACCCCACCTTGAAACAAGGTCTGGGCATCCTTCTATATGCGGCGGGTAAGGATATGGGAAAGGAAGCCTTCTACTCGGCCGACGGTGACTTCCTGATCGTACCACAGCATGGCGTGTTGAATATCCAAACGGAATTGGGCAAGCTGGTCGTCCGTCCGAATGAAATCTGTGTGATTCCCCGTGGTGTCCGGTTCGTCGTTGTGGTCATAGCAATCCACTTGATTTCTCTAACTGGCGCAGGTATCGTGTGACTCTGCCAGCTGGCCCTGTGCGAGGATACATCTGTGAGCTGTACCAAGGGCACTACCAACTGCCGGAACTGGGCCCTATTGGCTCCAACTGCCTCGCAAACGCCCGAGACTTCCAGGCACCTGTGGCGTCTTTCGATGATGACGAGGAAGAATCATCCGAGTACCGATTGTTCAGTAAATTCAACAATACTCTCTTCTCTGCTCGCCAGCGTCATACGCCGTTCGACATCGTCGCCTGGCACGGGAACTACTACCCGTACAAGTACGACTTAGGCCGTTTCAACACCATTGGCTCCATCTCCTTTGACCATCCCGACCCTTCCATCTTCACCGTGCTCACCGGTCCATCTGACCATGTCGGGACCGCCATCGCCGACTTTGTCATCTTCCCACCGCGCTGGCTAGTGGCGGAGAACACCTTCCGTCCGCCATGGTACCACCGTAACACCATGTCCGAGTTCATGGGTCTCATCAGCGGCAACTACGACGCGAAGACGGGCGGGGGGTTCCAACCAGCCGGCGCCAGCTTACACAATGTCATGAGTGCTCACGGTCCGGACTCGGATGCTTTCGAAGGGGCCAGTAACGCTGAGCTCAAACCGCACAAGGTCGGCGACGGAAGCATGGCGTTCATGTTTGAGAGGTGAGCGCATCCCCCCATCTTCTGAAGATCATGGCTAAACAATTCCAGTTCTCTCATGGTCGGAGTATCCGAATGGGGTCTGAAGACCTGTCAAAAGGTCCAAGAGGAGTACAACGAGCACAGCTGGCGTCCGCTCAAGCGACACTTTAAGAACCCCAACAAGGCGCAGTCCTAGCCAGAATAATAATGTACCGCGTAATGTAATTTGTGCAATGTAGCGCTGATGCCTAAATTGACGTTTATTATCCGTTCTCTATTATGTGCACCAGTAACCCTAGCAAACCGACAAAGTGGGGGAATAAAACCAAGAATCCCCAACGACTTCCGTAACGCCTCGCTAACAATAGCCCCACCTATAAATTCATGGCTATATCTCTTGGCTATCTGGGGTTTTCGCACCGATTACTCATTCTAGTTAGGTTGGGTGCTAGATCGCTCACTAGCAAGAGATGGCGTCTAGATTATGGCTTCTTCCGGCCCCTTTGCTAAGAGTGAATTTTGACGTAAGCCAACTAGACCTTTGTCCCGGTTTTCACTGGGTTAAATGGTTCCTACTGGCCTCATATCCCATTGCTCAGATGGAAGCACTTGATCCAATCCACCCTTCGAACTTCGATCTTTCATGATGTCGACGACAGATCCCACGAGATGGCGTCTCATTGTGGATGAGGGTGATCACCAACGGCAATATCTTAGCGAAGTCGACTCAGCACGTCGACCACCGACCACCGCAGAGAAACACTTTCTTGGACTGCCCACGGTAAGTCAACTGTCATGCATAGCTAAGCTAGTACTATGTTAGCTTACTTGTGCAAGAACTGCCGTCACTCCAAATCCCACATAACTTCCAGCAATCAGTTCGCAATGGCTTCCGTTTTTATCAAAATCTCCAGCTGAATAACGGCCACTGGGGATGTGGATACGGTGGCCCCGGCCTTTTACTTGCCGGCATAGTAATAGCAATATACATCACTGAGACAGAAATCTCTCCGGAATGGAAGGCTGAGATTATCCGTTTTCTCTCAAACACCGTCAACGAAGATGGTGGCTGGGGCTCACATTCTGCTGGTGCCTCTACAGTTTTCGCAACCACTCTATTATGTTACATTGCGAATCCTAGGGCTCCAACCGAACCATTCGCTCACCAGCAAGGCGCGTGCCCGCTTACTCGCCCTAGGTAAGCGCATACATCCTCTTTGATACAGCATGATTGGATATCCCAAGTACAAGCTCTATTTCACTGCGTAGGCCCTGGGGGGATATGATAACATGTACCTTCCCATGCTCGAAAGAGAAGGTTTCTATATGTCTATCATCTTCCCCACCTACCCCTCCCAGTTCTTTCTAATCTTCCCGTCTGCATCTGCATCAAGGCTGAACTCCACTACAGTGGAGACCCGCTAGTGCGGACCGGTCCGACGCCATCAGTGGATCCCATCACTTGGTATCTCCAATGTTTCTGTGCTTCCTGCGCGGAAGTAGCAGCAAGCAGACCATTTCGCCTTGGATATTTCGCTCGGTTCAATGGCAGGGCTTCTAATTGGTCTATGCATAAGATCGAGGGTTACTTTCCCGGGGTCTTTCATTCATTGAGTTACTGTCAAGCGCAGCGAAATACACTTTGGTATCGGGCTAGGGTTGCTCTGTAGCCTAGCTATGGTGAGAAGTTCATGTTCGGGAACTATCTAAAATAGACTTCTTAGCTATTTTCTAGACTTCTGACTTCATCGTGAAATCAGACTTCCTGGAAAGGTCCATATTCAAAACAATATGACGTAAAAAGCTTCATGTCTCTACCCTTTGGGAAGCTACTCATGATCTTTTGCAACCCTCTCACAGTATACAAGCTGGTAGTCGTAGGTGATCGGTCGAGTGGCAAGTTCTCTCTCGAGGGAATTATTCCATTTCCAGGACCCGCCACTCAGCCATCAGGACAGACATGCGTGTATGAATAAATCAACCAATCAATTTGAAAATTATTATAATCAATAACTGTACATCTTGTGCTTACAGGAAGCCCATCCCAGACGGCCTTCAGAAAGATTATTGTACAAAGTACAGGGGGCTTGTAGTCCTGAGAGAAGCGTTGCCGACCAACACCTCAATATAGTCCTACACAGCATTGATCCCCAGATGATATGGATCACTCTTAAACTTCATCCAGGCATAAAAGGAACGATGCCTTCCTCCCTTGGACATGAGTCAAGTAAGCGTCCAGTTCATGATCCTCGTCGACGAGGAAAGTGATTTCGTTTCCATTTGCGTCTCGGTCGATGCCTTCGATTTTCGTTACATATGTGTCTGGAAATTTAGCGTTGACTAGCTGGCGTATTTCAGCAACAGATCTTCCGGTCAGTCTTTCAATCCAGGTTTTGGAATCCCCGTGTAAACAACTCCGCGGATGGACACGAAGATAAACGGGCGTATGTACGGCAGTATGACCTAATATAGGATCCACGTATCCGAACCCACTTTCTGGATTCTGGTGGTTGGTCGCAGCAAATGAGGGGTCATTGGCTGCTTGGAGGAGTGAGGGATCTATCTGCATGTCACCTAAGTCATTGGAAGTGACTGGCGCGCTTGCAAGAGCTTGTGAAGCCAGAGTACTGATGCCGTTAGTGATACCAGTACTGAACGTGCCATTGATGTGGGAGTTTCCTAAAGAAGAGCTTGGAATCTGAGGTTGTGGATCGGCGTGTTTACGGGATGAGTCCCTTTTCGTTTGATCGTCGCGAAGCCGTTTCATAACATCACGGCAAAGGACTTCCAAGGCTTTTAACTTGGTAGAGTGCTCTGAGTCCGCTGAACCAGAAGAAGCGAGGATGCGCTGAAGCAGGGCCGAATTCTGGATCCACTGTTCCTTCAGTTCCTTCCAATGCTCGTCGCCAGCCTCTAGCTTGCTTGTGAAGTGGTCTGCTTTCAGAGTATCATAAAATGCATTACGTATTTGACGACTTTCTTCGGGATTAATGCCAAGCGCATTTTTCGCTTCCGCGATTGTCATTCGCCTCTCCAAAGTTCGCATTCTTTTGGTGACATCCGTACACACAACATCAAGGGCAAGAGCTTTCACATCGAGCTCATTAGAATCTTGCCAGAATATATGCTGAAGATGCTGAGATTCTCGAATTAGTTTATTCTTAGCTTCCTGCCACTTCTCTGGCCCGGCGACAGTCTTCTTAATAAAACCTGCTTCTTCACAGATTCTTTGAAAGTGGTCTCTAATTTGGCGATACATAGCGTTATCCAAGCCCAGGTGCTTCTTACTTTCATCAATGGTCGTTTCAGAAGGGAAGCGTGGTGGCCCCGGAGGATCGGCTGGCAGTCCGGCCCATCCTCGGGTACGGCGTCGTCGTTTTCGGGCCGCCCACCGTTCTGCGCTTTCTGCTTTCAGTCTTTCGAGTCTTTCCTTCCGTTTCGCCAGTACTTCAGGAGATAGGCTGGGGGACGGAGGTTGTGGGCTTTTCGTGTCGTTAGTAAGAGAAACAGCATCATTTAACGCGTCCTCATTCTTATAAACCTCTTGTTGCAATGCAAGCAAGCCTTCATCTTCCGGTATCTGCACCGAGATTTGCGAGCTAGAGTGTGATTTCATCCCATTGGGGACGCGGAGTAACCAACGATTCTTTGCGCGCACTCGCATAAGCTCCCTCTCTTTGATCTCGAACCCTTCTTCATTCAAAACTCGAAGCATGTCTCGCTGGCTGATATTGCGCTCCCATAGTTGCTTCACGCGTGCAACAAGTTCCACATTCTTATGTGCCGGGTTCTGCTTTGAAGGAAAGCCCCACCGCTTGAACTGTGTTTGAAATGCACGTTTACTGTGACCCCATGGCTTATTAATATAATGAGTGCTGCAGTGGCGGCATGGGGGAGATTCAAGGCATGTATCCTCACCTTGGGGCAAACTGATGCACATTCCTCATATATTCCATAATCTCCTCCAAAGCCTTTTTGTCTTTGATATACATCTGGTAGCAGATATCCCGCTTCCCATCCCAATCATATACCATGGCGGAAAGAGTTCAAACGACACTCCCTCCGAGGTGGAGGTGCGCCCGTGGGAATAAACCCAGTGGCTTCGTCTCCACAGCAATGTGTCTTGCTGGATGGAACTGAATGGACGAAGGGCACTTTATGTCGCTCCTGTACCCCGTATTCCGGTTCTCTGTAGCTTGCGTTGTATCTTGAGCTGTCTGGAATACCGTAGCGTGGTCCGATGCGAAGCCAAGGATTTGGCGGCGCAGAAAGTGTAAGTGTGCAACTTTCCGGCCACCTCAGTCATCACGTGATGATAGCAGTGGTAGATGGAGCCCTTTTTTTTATGTTCTTTTTCTTTCTTTCTTTTTTTTTTTTTCTTTCTTTGCTTTTCCTTTGTTTTCCTTCTCCCCACTCCAGTATTCTAGTGAGACAGTGGATAGAATCGATTGCTGGACCGGGTGATATTCCCGGGATGCTTCAACATACTATACATACATCGGAAGGACGGAAATCCGGACTTTAACCCGAGAGTGCTACGAAAATAATATTGGTGAACATCAACTGAAATACATAGTAAAGGTATCAGAAAACAGAATACGCCGATCTCTCATCCAAAATGGTGCGGATATCAAAGAACACTGCAACAAAGAAACAGATGGAAGGGCAGGTGTCAAAGGACTAAACGAACGATCGGAGATCGCAAAAGTACGATCAGTTGGCATCGTCAATGAACCCAAGTAATGAACCTTTCAAAGTACATCGTGGCCTCGCCAGCCCCTTTACTAGTAGGCAGGCATTCTCAGTGCCGGCTGAGGAATGACTGTGAGGCCATTCATGGCTTGACAATAGCCGCAATGGTTAAGAAGTGTTACACCTTTTCCTCAGTTCCTGTCATTGGAACATCTTGGGAACCCTCACGGATGGGTTGTTTCACGTCGGCGGGAAATGTCGCATTGTGCGGGCTAGGTTGACTAGCCTCACTGGCATCCTTGCTGTCGGAACGTTTTTTACCCAATCTTCGGCACCAAAGCTCCGCACTGACTAAGGTATCATTGACAACCCCGCTCACTTGTGCCATCATGTCAAGACCTTCTTGAGCTAGGACTAAGATGCGGTGAGCACCGACCGTAGCTTCGGAGGATGCCGCGGTCGAATCCGGTGGGGGGTTTGATGTTGAAGCTACTTGGAATCGATGTGGCAGGGAAGTGAGGTGACGGCGGACCAGATTCCGCGCGTTTTCCGGGAGGGCACCCCCGGCATACTTGGAGACGATGTCCACAACCTGTTTCAAAGTTGACAGAACATCTTCCTTGACCGCCTGGATCCGCTGGGTCAGAAGGGAGCTGTCCTGACTGGAGCTGCTATCCTCATTATCCCACTCCTTCAAAGCCCCCTGCAAAGCAAGGATAGCTTTTCCCAAGCGTCCATTGGCCCACTTCAGCCAAGTCAAGCAGTATTGCAGGCTTCGTAGTGATTCCTCACTCATGGCAACACCCAATCCCGACGTCGAGATCATCAAACGACTCTGCCATGTAGGGTTCTGTCGAGAGGCGCCCTCCCGATCAACTTCCTCGTAGCTGGGGGTTTTCTGATCATCATAAGGCGGAAGGGGTTCGCCCATGGACAGATCGGAGGAGCTCCGAACGCGACGTGAGGACATCGTGTCGTCAGAGCCTTTCTCCAGATCAACTTCGCTCGGGTGTTTATCCCCGCTAACCTTGCGGCGTTTTGAGCGTTTAGGATCATTGAAATTTGATCCGCGACGCTGCAAAGCCCATCGAAGACTACTTTCAACCCCGGTCTTTCGGCCGACAGTACCGACAGTGCTAGCAACGGGCGAGCCAATGTTGCGCTCGATAAACTCAGCGCCCGATTTGAAGCGAGGCGAGTATGATTTAGAGCTGGTGTACGCTGACATGGATCCGTTTATGGCAGAAGATATCAGAGGGTGGGTGGAGGTGAGGAGAGATAGGAGGGGTTCGGGTGGTGCCTTGGAATCGGGATTCGAGATTTGCTGCGAGACATTTCGAGGAGGCTGACCATACTCTAATTTAGCTCATCATCAGCACATTTCTCTGCATTGAATGATCACTATCGAGTCCTCTCTCAGCCCAATAGAGATAGAAGCGTTTAGAGGGGAAATGTGTTGAAGCATGTGCAAATAGAGGCAGCTAATGTCATACCGGTCCGAAGCCCCTCAAGAGCCTGAGCCGCTTCGATATCGTCCATGGAAAGTACACTGGTCGCTCTACGAGAGCGGTCCTCAGCCAAAGTATTTTTATCGATATCCATCATGGTGGCAGGGACATTCTGAAAAGAAGAATATCCAGGTGCAGTGGCGGAGACTGAAACAGACGCAGCCAGGGTTGAAGGTGTATGAGGCTGGCTACCGTTGGTAACGGCAGTTTCTCGGATGGAGGAGACGGACGAGTCGTTCGGGGCAGATCCGCCGCCTGAACGGTTGTCCATGGAGGCCAAAAACCGGCTAGTGAAGATAATAATCAATTAAACAAAAGGATAAATCCTTGGGGCGACGAGTTGTTTAGCTTTCTTGGTTGAATTGGGAGAAGAATGATGACGATCCTTCGCCAACGGTGGAAGAAAACGAGTCAGATGTTCTTCACGTGAAGACATGCTCCAGACAAGAAAAAAAAGAGAGAAAAAAAAAACAGAAGCAAAAGGAAAGAACGGGGCCCAAGTTCAATCGGGAAATCACACGGCAAATGAAATTTCAATCTTTCATGATTCTGATTTATATTTAGAATTCTCTGCATCTGTTGATTCGTATCATATTTTTATTTTTGGGGATTCTTTTCGTCGAATGTATCATCTTTGCTCTTGGAAGATATGTTCATCTCAATTTATTTTTTTTTTCCTTCATATTTATGCAACACTGCGATACGACAATACAACGGAATGATAGATAGTCTCTCTCCTATGAAGTAATGGATTCTATTCTCTTCTTCATTTCTACGCAACTCTAAACCCAATACTTACCAGAGATTGGCAAGGAAGTCGGGACAATGAAATATTGCCCTTACCTGTGACGATCACATGCAATAGCTCGGGTAAAGACACGATTAAACCTTTTTCAAACAAATAATAATAATAATAATAATAATAATTGCTTAATTTTCATGTGCCGGACTCTAGTTCATGTACGAATCACAATCCTAGTTTATTCCGTACCAAAAAGGATTGGTTTTCACTCATCGTGGAAGGAAACGGATTAGGCATGGTATGAGTCTGACAGATCTTTAGTCGTAACAGAATCCATCAATCATCATTCATGATTCATGGATCTTCTCCCCGGCTAAACCCTTTCTTTGGGTAATCTTAACATGTGATTCCTTCTGAACGCGCCATAATTACCCGTTTGACCGCCTACTTATTTGGGTCCTACCCAGGTCACACCCCCATCATATCCCAAATTCTCAACCGATTGGACCAACATTATTACACACCAACATACTTCCAACTCAAACTATCGGCCCAAAGGGTTGAGCATAATCAAGAACAAAAAAGGGGGGGCTGTTGGTTCTTCAACTGAGGGGCTCATAGGAATATTCAATACAAAAATAACCAATGTTGATCATACAACCCCTCAAAAGGTTGCGCTCATGAGAACAATTCCCCAAAGCCGATCCGCTAGTGTGGAGTACTGTGGGTATGTACAGTGTACGCTGCGTACACACATGCATACAGCGTACGGCACATATACACGTAAAAAATCCACAAAACAATGGCATATCGATCCTTCGGTCTGTACAATAAAGATGACGAATAAATCATTCAAGACGTGAGGTCAATCTTGAACAGACAATCCGTTGTCCCAAACAGGGTCATCATCTGGCATCTGAGTGCCGTGCAACATTGCTAAGTACATATATGAGGCCAGAAGCTGAAGCCGCGCTTCCCTGCTTTGCTGCCAGAAATGGATCAGCGGATGGTTCCCCCCAGGGGGGTGGCCTGTACTCGATTGGAATTATCAGGGGACAGAGAGAAAAGACGCTTTCCCGGCGACTGAGTTTCTCCGGATCATGTTGAGGCCATGGACCTGTTGCATGACGTAGTTCAGTGCTGCACACAAGTTTCTATGTTCATTTATCTCCTGCTCAGCATGGTTGCTTGCCTCGTGCCACGGCTGTACCAGGTCTTCATCCCTGTCGTCTTCATTCTCTTTCCCGGAATATGACATCTCCAACCGTTGCAGGGTTGGCTGAACCAGCAGATTGATTGACTCTGTGTAGTCAATACTAAAGACCCTGGCTTTCTGACTTGGGCTTGAACCGATCTATTTATTTACCTAAATGGCTAAGCCATTTAATCCTCTTCGCCTCGGCCAGTATCGCCACCTTCGTCCCAGTCGAGCTCTTCGTCGGATTCCTCATCGTGGCTATCTGCAATCTCATCGACCTTGCGTTTCCGTTGACTCACTAACAAGGTTGCATCAACCGGTTCCGGAGGCAAAACCGGAAGAGACTGGACTTGGCTTATCCCACATAGACCATCCTGTTGCGAATTTGTAAGTCGGGTAGGGTTTGTAAAGTACGGGACTGCTCTTACTGTTTCAATTTTGAAAGGCACAATGTTTTCGTCCAATCTAAGGAATAGGGTCTTCCCCGAGCGCTTCATAACCTCGGCGAAGCGAGTCTGATTACAGTGCTCTTCATCCTCCGGGAGATCGCGGTAGATGGCAAGCCTCGTATGGATGCTGTTTTCCCACGTTCCGCCCGCAAGTACGGGACTTAGAGTGGCGCGCGGCTGACCTTTGATACGGGTATGTGTCTGGTTGATTAGAAGCACGGCCAATCGATGCGTAACTGCTAGCTTCACAAGCTGATTACCTAAATCGCTTGTTACATTCCATTTCCGGTTTACCAGCCATTGTATCTGGGACTTGTCTGTGATGCCAGACTGGGGAAGACGAGATCTGAACTCTGATGGGTTCAGGAAGTATGATGAGAACAGGGCAGACACCGAATCAATCACTAGCAGTCTAGCATCTTCGGGGGGGAAATCATTTGGCGGGTGCATAAGAAGTGCTAATAAATGCGGCAATGATTTCGCATGAAAGTAGACCAGGTTGTCTAGCCTGTCTTCAGATGCATCAAAAGCGTTCTCGTTTGTTGATTTTCGAAGCATCTTCTCCAGTCGGAATCTTGGAAGTGGGGAGCCAGTATCTAGACGGATTAGGAATATTCGAGCAAGGGTTAGGAATTCGTACCAATCCAGATCACCTTGTATCCATCTCTCAGAGCTGTCGCGGCCACACTTATACTACATACAATCTGTTAGGCCAGTAGCGGCGGTTGATAGAACTTGAATCCTACGCCATCGACGTCTTCCCAGCACCAGGAGGCCCAAATACCTCAGTAATATGACCATATTCAATTCCCGTGGGCTCTACCTCACCGGACCGTCCGGGGACATCCTCTGGAGAAGGGGGGCGGAGCGCCTCGTCTAATTGAGGGAGTCCCGTCGAAAGAGCGCCCAGGTCCGACGCGGTCGACGCGTTCAGTGATTGTGACGCAGGAAATGATACGATGCGATCTAAATATATAGTTAATAAATTGCTCTAATTAATTAATAGGATGCGAAAGCCTTACGAGATTCCTGGGTCGACAGGCCAAGGAAATCCTGCGTCTTCATGATAACAACACAGTGCGTAGTCCAACAGGATTAATTGATATTAACAGTTACGCGCTTCAGAAACACTATCAACCTCTGACCCTCTTCCTCTTATTTTGATGCCGCAATACAAAGCCTTGGATGTCGCTGTATTGCCAGTAGGATTTGGCAAAACTGCGATGATTCATCGGTGAACAAGGCCAAAGAAGAAACCAAATCCGGGAGAGTCGGATGATGAGGAAAATGCCAATCAGGTGTAGTCTGCGGACTCAGGCCGCAACGCGGATCAGAGCCGGCCCGCGCAGGTGACCCTCCATTCGGGGTAAAAAAAGGCAGTGACCTACTTGTCCCCCCTCATACCTTACTTCACTTGATTCTTCTTTTATATATATATGTCTAGTCTTGGTTCTATTATTTAACAGTGGTTTTTTCCCCTGAAAATAGTGAAAGAACAAAAAAGAAAAAAGAAAGAATATTGAACAATCTCGCGTTTTTACTATCTGATATTTGCGGACCGGAAAACTGGGGCTCCCGAGGATCGATCCAGTCCCACGAAGCATAGATAGATTGCACGGCTATTAGTCGCGTCTTATCCCTGCGATGCGAGCACGCCATCATGAACTCGTCTGATTTGACCGAACCATACACCAAAAGGGTCAGCCCTTCAGATCCCACGCACCGATCTTCGTCCCCTCAACCTTCCGTGAATGGCTCAAGACGCATGTCTCCATTAGATGCGCGAAACCATTCGATGGCAGCCGATCAGAGTCAGCCACAGTTGATCAACGAGATCACTCCCATTGTGACTAACGGTTCCTCCACCCGAAACTATCTCTCGACAGATGGTTTGCGGAACCGAGACTCGGGATCAACCGATTGTCACCAAAAAAGCTCCGCGCAGCGGGATACCGGGGCCGAACAGCGATCGGATTCGGCGGAGCCTCATACATCATGGTACAGCCGTATCGCTGATCGATATGGCAGCTTAGAGCTGGAAAATAAGGGCAGTGTTGCCCGTGATCATCTTGCATTAGGTGCGCTACATGATACTGTTCCTCCCGTTGTTTTGTTAACAGCTTGATTGTGATCTTAGAGCGAACATTCCTCGCGTGGCTAAGAACATCTTTGGCCTTTGCATCCATTGGAATTGCGGTGACGCAGCTATTCCGCTTGAACAGTTCAAATAACAGCACCTCAAGTGCGCAATACTCCTCTCAGGGTCTCCCTCCCCTTCTATCGCCCCCTTTCTATGATCCCGCAGCTATCACAGTAACTGCCACTTCCCAGCGCCTCCGCAGTATTGGAAAGCCACTCGGTACGACTTTTATCGGAGTTGCCATTTTGATTTTGTTGATTGGGTTCCACCGTTATTTTGAGAGCCAATATTGGATCATCCGTGGGAAGTTCCCAGCTAGCCGTGGCAGCGTAGCGATAATTGCCTTTGTAGCCGCTGCTTTGATTATAGCTGCCTTGGTTGTCATCCTGGCTATTTCCCCCGGTGCGATTGAAAACTAGCGAAAGGTTTCGCAGCACTGCCATTCATCGCATAACATCCGCGGTTTCTACTTTGTTAGCTTTCTCGGTGTTCAAGCGTGGAGTCTAGGTGATTATTATGCATTATCATTCATGTTTTGTGCAAATATAAATATCCGTGTAGATAAGATAGCAGATGAACATGTGTATTGGAGCTCTTAATATGATATATATATATATTTGAGATGCAGGCAGCCACTGGTAGAGGTAGTTCAAGATACTGTTGAATAGTAGTAGCCCTCGTGCCGTAGCTAAAACTCTATACTTGCCTAAGCGCGGATCCCACCTGCATGTATTTTCTTTGTCTGTATAACTGTGACTATTTTGACCGAGTTATATTGTTCCTTTTAGTTAAACAACTTGAGGATTTGCTTTCACACCTGAGGTTACCTGTTTCTGCGTTGCTTTAGCCACATATTTGTCTCTATTAGTTCACATTTATTGGGTTCCGAAGGTTGGAATGCCCGTGCAACCGAATATGGAAATGGTTTCTACCAACACATCATTCGAGGACAGGGTCTCAACGAACTGTTGGACATATAAAGAATATTCTCAATCTTACGAGAGCGTAAAAAGCGCTATTAGACGCAGAATTCAAGAATTACATCCCATTGCTGGTCCAACGGAGACGACTCAAGGCTCATGATTCCTTATACTAAAAGGCAGGCTAATGAAACGCACATTTGATATTAAGTGAAGCATGAGCTGCGGGTGATAGAAATAAGGGATAAAATATGAAGGAATCTCGCTGTCAATCAATCCAATCAAAGCAGACACCATCTATTATATTTGTAGTCTATTCAAGGATAGGCTTTTCAAACCCATAATTCCCAGTCAACAATATAGCTATAGCAGTAGATCAGCTTAAGTATGCAATAAAAAACAGTAAACGGTAGAGATACTAACCATTTAGTTTTCTGCTTATCCCAAATAAGATTTGAGATGTTTGTATCCAGCTGGAAAAACCTAAGTTTTTAACATTTTCTAAAGTTGTATTGATAAGCTATATTTATTAAATAAAAGGAGATCTGATAGTGACTTATTTATAGGATGATTTAATTGTGTCTTGTATTTGTTTCTGCTCTTCTGGTTCTAAAACTTTTATGTATTTTTTTGAGAGAGTTACTCCTTCAATCTTCTCCATTATAATGTAGTTAATAAAGCCATTGGGAACGCAGCTGTCGGAATCCTGATTTTCATGCTTTGATGTGATATACTTTGGGGTATATGAACAGCCAGTATCTGTTAGTATTTTAAGTGCTTTGATTTTTTGTGAGGTTCGGATACAGATATTTCTTTCCGGTGGCTGAATAAATGTTTGGGAGGAAGAAGAATTATCGATACTATTTGGAATCCTATACCTTATTAGCCAGCTTTATAAAGAAGATGAGGGTACTATACTGTATTTGAATTTTTATGATAACCTGAGTTGAGCTGCTGATATTCTTGCAAATGAAGATGCTGATTGATTCTGAGTAATAATCTGAGGAATGATCATATTTATCTTGTGGGTAGACCATCTCTTTTTCTTGTATTTTCTGGATTATCCTCTAAGAGGATGGCGGCTCCGCAAACTGTATAGTTTTTGTCAGCCATCCGCTGCCAAACCAACCTCTACCATTGTGTTTGATCATTATGAGCAGTTCGCGGAGTCTATGAGATATGAAGCAAGTGAGAAAATGAATAGTCATTTGGGTAGAGAACTTACAGGCCTTATATGATCAGCTTGCAGTTACGGGATCCGGAAATAGATATTCTCCGCATTCCTGATTTTACGGTTCCATTTCATTATGCCATCGTTACTTGTCACCAAGTACGGGCAGACGTGTGTTTTGCTATGTTATGTAACATAGTTTCCTTTACATTTCATACCTATTCTCTCTACAGTGTAGTATGTACATAAAAAGCTCATATGATGCATCTTGTTGTTTTTCATTGTAAGTCTTCTAAGCAGTGTCTCTTCTCTTTATGATGTCCTAATTGTCCCTTCTGGACTGCAGTGCTGTAAAAGGGCCTACCCTGTCTAATCAAAAGTATGCTGCATATGGTTGGGTATTTAGGTCAGCTGGGTGAAATGGATTAAGAACCCTTTCAAACTGGAGGCCTCTAGTTCGGCCTTATAGGAGCTCTGACCAAGCTAAAAATGGGCTGTGGGTCTTGTGGATCCGAGAAAGACTTGATATATTTCTGAGCCTTTAAGTATAGAATCCCTGCTTAGGATTATCATTATTTTCTAATTCCCATGGAGGGCAATCACTATATTAACGTGGCCAAGAGGCCGGAGACAATACAGGCACTAGGTCTATCCTGCACAAACAATGGAACTATACTAACTGAATTGCAGGAGATTAGCAGCAAGTTACTTAGCTACAGGCTGTTTCTTTCCCATCGTACACAATAAGACCCTCATTTCAGCAATTTCGAAAATCCACCAAATCCTCTGGGACACCCAGTTCCTAGCAACATCGAGCTTATTTTGTAGTAGTAGCTGATCCGCTGGGCGAAGTTTTCGGGCGTCGATAGAAAGTGGACAGGAGACAATTCGGAGTCTATGGGGTTCATCTTGAAAGCGAGCCAAAAATAAAATTCTTCTGTTGGCAGAAAATCCCAGATATATGCAGAAAATTGTAATCCCAAAGCTAAGTTCGGCTTCAGTTACGTTGTGGACACCTTCGTCGCCCTGAATCTTTGGCCGGACGGCGCAATATCCAGGGGCGGCCGTATTCGAATGTCTAGGCCTCTCGGGTTCACTGCTTAACAAAGAGCCATACAGATCCCAGGAACAGAGAGATTTCATACAGAATATAGTGGTAATGCCTTGAGTGAGAAGTGTAAGAAAATAAAGAAATAACAAGAGTCTGGCCTGTACTAAATTACAGTAAGTACTTTGGACAAGGCTGATGTCTGTATAGATAGTATTCAATCTCTTGATATTCTGATTGCGAAATGCGGCTTTCTTTGTTTAGCGCTGGGATAAAGGAGCTAAGCAGGGGTATAGTCCTTTCAGCGTATTTGCATATTATTTATGGGCTAGAACACTATCCGTTAACCTATATTGGCCAACATTGGGAAGATTGAATGGCTGGTCGTAAGCTAACTTAAATATGAGTTGGGCTACTACAAGGAAGGATATTGGCTTCAGCATTGTTATAGAGACAGGATGTTGTGTATAGCCCTAGCTGTATAGACTAATTGATCGAGGAATGCTATCCAGTCTTGTAGACTGTGTATTGGAGTCTGGGTACCAATAAACTGACTGAATCTGATATATGATCTGCATGGTCTCTCAGAGATTGCCCGTTCTTCTCCGGGTGTCGAACATTGGGTGGCATATAGGATGATGGTATAGATGACTGCGGTGGTTGGAGCTGGGAGTTTGTAGATATGTATAGGGTTACATTATAATGTAGCCCCAATTGAATATATCGTCGCTAAGCAATGCACCCCTCCTTTATACAGAAACTGTATTGCTGATCCAGTCCGGTATATCTTTCATTTACTCTCAACAAACCATTCCTCTATAGCTAAAAATACAATGAGGCTGTGATTTTACAAGGAGACCCCTCTATATTGTGGCTGTTTCTGCAGATTGTGGTGTTCTGCCGTCTTACAAGGCAGTACAGAAAGCAGTGTGGGTCCTCATTCTTTAGCATTCCGCTGTAGCTTAGAACTTAGCTTTGAAATCAATTCCATCATCTTCCCCAACACCACCACACTTGTACTTCACTGAGACTTTACAGAAGGCATCGAGTTATACTACCATCCACTATGCTATATACAACAAAAGAAGCGACAAAATACAAAATTAACTACAATAATTGTGTAAAAGTAAAAAAAGCAAAAAATGTTTGACAAGAAGGGGATTCGAACCCCTGATCCTTGCGGAAGTAGCAACCTTAGTTGTGCTAAGGCAAGTGTGAACTTGAGACTACCGCCATAACCACTCGGCCATCTTGCCATTTGATGAAAGAACAGCCAAATGAAAGCATATACATTCTAACAATCTACATTCTCACCAGTTTAGCTTTGACACATTCCTATCCAACATTAAGTTGTTCCTGAAATTACTTGGTGTATACTTAGCATTATCTTTGCTCAGTTATTACTTTATTGCTTCACCAATATCACCTTCTGTCTTGTAATCTAGAACCAATTAACAATTCAACTAACTGGGACTTAGACAGCGCAAATGATGAGTAAGTACTTGGTTCCTGTTGTGACGAACCAATGTCGGGTTGGCCATATAACTTGAGTCACATTACTAGAACACGTGGTATTCTGTAGATTTGGCGAGTACACACAACATGTCTTGCCTTGTTGTCTTTCCTTCTCAATTTTCGATTTTCTAGTGAGATGGTGCCAATTAGCAGCAAGTTCGCATACTCCCGCAATCGGACTTAACGGAGATCTAATTGATAGCTAAGACCACGTGATTTATATTCCACATCAAACCCATCAAACAGGTGCGGCACCTTAGCGTGTAAGTTGGGTGGAACAAAGATTTAATGACTGCGGCCAAGTTCCGTTATCGAGTCGTCTTTTAGCATTCCCTTGAATGGAGCCTTTCCATATCGCGCCTTTCATTCAACGTTCTGCCAAGATACTGTCCATTAATACGTCTCTGAACCACCAATTTCTAATTTCGCCCCACAATCTCGATCTACTAACGTTATCGATTCGTACGCCTCATCGCGCCGCGCCTTTTTCTCCCCGTTCGTTGCCAACCGTTTACCAATAATCCGCTTTTAGCATAACGAACAATCCATGTCCTATGCGTTCTTTAAAACTCGATTGATTATCCCCGACGTGCACGAATAATGGCAGATGAAAATGAAGCTCAAATATTTACGGAGGAGAAGATGCCAGTGGAATCTCTTGTCCAGGGACGGTCCAAGCGAAGCACGGCAGGACGTCACATGTCCGCCCTCCTCGATGCCGCAGCCGACGATGATCTTGCGCTCTTGTTCGAAGAGGTAGACGACGACAACGAGTTCTCGGAAAATGCAGAAGAAGACGGGGTAGAAGATGATGACATGGGGCTGGAGTCCTCTGACGATGATGAAGATCAGGGCCCCGATGCTCGAGCCGATGATGATGAAGGTGAACAGCAGTTGCAGAAGGAAGAGAAAGCGGAAAAGAAGAAGCGAAGGGCCCAGCAAGATCTCCGATTCAAGATTACAAGTAAAAAGGTCAAGATCGATCCTACTGCCGTGTCAACAATACCCGCCCCTCGACCGAAAAAGAAGTCCGAACGTATCTCATGGATTCCCACGCCGGAGGAAGGGCCTACGCGATCTTCTTCGCGTCGTCAGACCATGCAAAATAAGGAACTTACGCATGCGCGTCTTAAAGATAGTGAAGAAAAGCGTATCCGGCTAATAGCGACCATGGAGGAAGCAGCGAAAAGAAAAGCGCATTTGAAACCTAAAGAAATGACTCAGGCTGAGCGCCTCGCAGAGGCCGAAAGGGTGGAAAGACAAAACAGCAAAAGCCTTAATCGATGGGAGGAGATGGAGAAGAGAAAGGCGGAAGAAAGACAGGCCAAAATCAAGGCACTCCAGAACCGTCGCCTTGAAGGCCCGGTTATGTCCTATTGGAGTGGTGTAGCTACCTGGGTGGACGGTCGCTTAACACGCGTTGGTAAGGTCGATATAACAGCAAAACCAGAGAAAGAGGATAATTCGCGCAAGAAAATCAAGAAGACAGACAAGGAGGGAAAAATCGTGGCTGAACAGAAGCCAGCTGACAATACTACCTCCGAGCCCGTCACCACAGAAAGTGTACCGCCAAGATCTTCTGAAGGTGCTGTAGAGCCAAACGTACCTAGCCAAGAACAAGCTCCTGAGAAAACACACGATCACACACAGACTCAAGAAGCCGGCCCTAATGCCACCGAAACGATTAGCTCGAAATCGGAGGTTGTCACCAATGGCGATGGTCCCGATGCTTCTGCAGTATTAGAACAACCTCTCGTGCCCTCCGTCGATGAACCCGCACAAGCACCGAATACTGGGATAGTAGCAGACCACACATCATTAAAGGATAAGATAGAACCTTCAGCCAAGACACCTGAAGACATAAAGATGGGCGATACTTCAAAAGAGGAGCAGGTGTCGCCCTCCAGCGCAAGAGGGAAATCTGAAAATCTAGTGGAAGACCACATTCCAGCTATACAGGATACAGAGACGCCAAATGATGTTCCCAACACGAATCCATCAGAGCCGAAGAAAGACAATGCGCTATCATCAGAAGAACCTGCTACCGATTTATCGAAAGAACCAGTTGTTGACACGACAACTCAAAGTGTGCCTGAAGTAAACAAAGTACCTGAGACAACTACTCCTGCACCTGAGCTACTTAATCAACCTAGAGAATCATCTCCAGAAAGGGAGCAGCAACAGGTGACGCCCGAGGTACACGTAGATCAGCCAGCTACAATGAACGAGACAATACAACCAGAAGTCCCACAACATCCTCCCGTTGTTGAGCATATGGGAAGAACTTTGACCGTGTTGGAGAACTTCGATGACAAAACCGCCCAAAGTCGCGAATTCAACATATACTTCAATACCAAGAAACCTCCAAGGCTTACTAGTATATCTCCCCATATCCCCCCCCCCCCCCCAAATTTATTTGAGGCAAGCCTCCGCCTTTTGGGTACTGGCTAATTCAAAGATAGAAATTTCCTCGTCACTTTGTGTCATTACATCTCTCCCATCACGATATCGAGACCCGGAAACATCTCTCCCATTCGCAAATGCGTATGCATACAATGAGATCCGAAATACTGTCGATCAAAAATATACTTGGAGCGCTATGCTTGGCTGTTACGTGGGTTCTGCCGGAGTTGCAGCACAGGGAGTCCCTGAGCGTTTTTTAGATCCCAATGCACAGCCGCCACCTAAGGTCAGTGAAAAGGAGAGCATTGGTTCTGAACCTTCCAGTATCAACAAGAAGAAACCCGGCGAAACCAAGGCTTCTGGAAACGTCCCGAAAGCCTCTACTCCGGCAAAGGCAGCTACGCTTACCCCTACACCCGTACCCGTGGAGAACAATACGGGGGACACGATGGATATTGATTAACTATAGAAGGTAGAATGGTGTGGAAGGGGGGGAACCAGTCCTTTAGTTGTGTTTTCTACCGGCTTTCGAATGTATGATGACTTTCTGCGTGGGCTTAGACGGCGTTCCGGCTCAGATTCCTGCTCCATTCGGCGAGGCGCCTGCATAGCCATGCGATCATTAGTTCGGTTTCATCCGGCTAATAAGATCTTGATGATTGATTGACTGATTGTTGCATTATTTCATTTTTCTTTTTGGTTTAGGGGGTTGAGATTGGAGGTAAGTGTGGGGATATGGGGTTCGGCTTATAATTTTCCAACCCTCCAATGGCTTACATACTCCACATTTACTATTAGAGGGGCTGTGCTCGATCATTCAAATAATTAAACATTAACATGTATCTGGGATGGGAACCCTTACGGGTTGCGATCCTGGCCGTTTCTCAAGATGAGTGGGCAAGCTCAACAGTACTGACTCTGGTGCGGACTCATTTCGTAACTGAATAGTCACCCAACATACTGATTATCTCTTCCAAGGGGGCGTTATGCATATTTATAGCCTCAGGATAAGCTTTTTGCTCCGTCTTATGTTCGTACAGGCCCAGGCTATCGTCGTCCGCCTCGCAAGCCTTTGCCAGGCTGACTACTTGTTCAAGACGCACGACCTGTTGATCTCCTCCGTTATCTATTGCTCGACGAGTTGGGGAGTTTGATAGTCCTTTTGCGAATGCATCAGACAAGGAAGTGTGCCATTCATTCCCCGTCGACAGTCACTTCCGTTGCTACTGTATAAATTTTTGACTTCTCCCACTGATTCCCGGTTATTCTCGAGATGTTGGTCAAGCTCTTCTTTTTTTTTCCCTGCGCGAGGGAACCCGTAAAGAAGACCCATGGGGTTCGGATGCCCTAAGTGACTACTCCGTCTAACTCTTTTTCCGTAAAGGAATTTCAAAAGGATTCAGTATCAATAAGTCTTGACTTAGACACCCGGTATGAATAAAGAAAAGAAGAAGAAGAAGAAGAAGAAGAAAAGGAAGGAATGGCCTGACAATACGGGTATTAAATGACACAGCAATACCTGACTAATACCATCAACCGTCTGGCCAAATTCTAATTAAATCATCATTTACCCCACCTTAAAAAAAAAAAAAAGAAAGTGAAGACTAGAGATAGCACAGACCAAACCACCACGATATTACCAAGTCTTGTGCATAACGGCAAGTAAACTGAACTGAGCAGAATTCTGAATTTCTCCAAACAACTGGTTTCTCTTCATTACCAGTCATGTCTGCACAACCAACGGCCGATGCGGCCCCTCCGAGCTCTGCGACCGGTGCCGTCTTGGTGGCATCGGAGCCGGTCCCAGAGGGGACGCATCAGGTTCAGGGAGTCGACTTTGAGAAGTCCCACGGTCGTGACATCACTGTGGCCGAGATGGTCGATCAGATGAGGTATATGGGGTTTCAAGGGACCTCCGTCGCCGAGGCCGCGCGCATTATCAATGATATGGTATGATGAGCGTGATTCCGATATTCATAAAAAAAAGTGCATATTAGCTAATTGATTCAATGTTTGGTTAGCGCGCATATCGTCATCCAGAATCTGGAGAGAAGGCCACAGTCTTTCTCGGTTACACCTCAAATCTGATTTCATCCGGTCTACGGGACACAATTCGTTACCTGGTTCGCCACCGTCATGTTTCAGCCATTGTCACCACCGCCGGCGGTGTGGAGGAAGATTTAATCAAGTGCTTAGCGCCTACATATATGGGTTCATTCACAGCAGCTGGAGCGGGACTTCGCGCGAAGGGGCTCAACCGGATTGGCAATCTAGTGGTGCCAAATAGCAACTACTGTGCCTTTGAAGATTGGTTGATCCCGATCTTGGACAAAATGTTAGAGGAACAAGAGGCTGCGAAAAAGAAAGCACAGGAGACTAGGGACGAGGAAGATGAACTGCACTGGACCCCGAGCCGGATCTGCGAACGATTGGGGAAAGAGATTGACAACGAAGATTCAGTGCTTTACTGGGCTGCACGCAACAACATCCCTATCTTCTGTCCAGCTCTGACTGATGGCTCCTTAGGAGATATGTTATACTTCCATACCTTTAAATCTTCCCCACAGCGTCTGCGGGTCGATATCGTAGATGACGTGCGCCGCATTAACACCATGGCAGTACGGGCGGCCCGCGCAGGCATGATCATTCTCGGGGGAGGAGTAATCAAGCATCACATCGCCAACGCATGTTTGATGCGGAACGGAGCCGAACATGCTGTTTATATCAACACAGCCCAGGAATTTGATGGGAGTGACGCTGGAGCTCGACCGGACGAAGCAGTCAGCTGGGGAAAGATCAAGGCTGATGCTCAATCGGTCAAGGTCTACGCAGAAGCTACCGCGGTTTTCCCCATGATCGTCGCGGCCTCGTTTGCACGCGCGGAACAACCTGCCAGCACGGGTGCCCCATCTCAGAACTAAGGGACCGAGTAGGTGGTCCTTTCGCTCTTCTCCCGTGTGAGGTGGGGAGACAGAGTTCGTACGGTCCTTTCATTGTCGTAGATAGGTGACACGCGAGAAGTCCACTTGGCTCTGGGACCTCTCCTTGCTAGACCATTATGCAGGATTCGAATGTTGAATGGGGAACCTTACCCAGTCAGGTCTCCGATGCCAATGCAGAGGGGGGAAGCGAGGTGGAAGTTATAACTTCACACGATGTTTCCTATTGTCAACAGGAAATGTTTGTGCGCCACTTCTGGAAAACTTGATCGCCGCAATCGCACACGGGGTCCTCTCACGGGTCGGTTACGTCAACGCGTCCGGTAGGGGTGAACGTGGATCACATTCTAAAAAGCAGATATACCCCCCTCTTCATCACTCCATAGATCTCCCCTCGTTACACACGATAGAAACTCCACAATTAGAGCAATCTAAAACAAATAACATGAGGATTTCGTACGCGCATTGATTACGGAATAGATTGTAGATTGAGATAATATGTCATTGCTCCATGGTTTTTTTTCTCTAAACCTTTTTAATCCCTAGATCATCACAGAATACACTTGGGTGCGTTAAACAATTTACAGAGTCTTTTCAATCATCTCAATGCCGTAATCCTCCTTGAGGACCTTGATGAGAGGCTCGCAGATGTCCCAGGTCATAGGAGCGAGGACACCCTGTTAAAAGAAAAATGTCAGCTTCAACCGAGAATACGCGGGAATTAAAATGGGGGAAACCATACCTTCTTGCTGATGGTGCCATCAAGAACCAGCTTCACAGCGACACCGCAAGGGACACCGACGGTCTTGGCCATGGCGGAGTAGCCGCCGGGCACACCATACTCGCAGAGAGTGCTGGTGCGGGTCTCCTTGGAGCCGTCCTTGTGCTCAATCTCAAATTTGTGCTGCAGCATAACCATGTCACGCTCCTCGGGGGCGTACTGCATCTTCTTCTCCAGGGTCGCGCAGAGAGTGTCGAGAGGGTTGCCGCGGGGGTCGATCTTCTCATCGGAGAAAAGGCCGATCCAGCGGAGACCGGAGATGATACGGTTGCGGTCATCGTTGTTAGCGAAGGCGGTCTTGGACGAGATGGCCCATTCCAGGTCCTTCTCGGCCGAGGAGGTGGCTCCCAAGATCTGCTGGGTAGCGTCCTTCCAGGAGATGGCGGAGTTGAGGTACTCGCGGGGCTCGTCGCTCAAGAAACCGATGTCGACGAGGGTCTTGATCATCTCGGGGAAGCCCTGGTAGCGCAGGGTACCGCGGACCACGGTCTGGGCCTCGGGGATGTTGTAGCGCTCCCGGAAGGGAGTCGAGTCACGGTTGGGGTAGGCAACGAAGGCATAGCCGGGGTAGATAAAGTAAGGCTTAGCGGTCGCCATGAGATCGGGGCCGGCGACGCTGAATTCCTCGCCGTCCTTGTAGAACTTGGCGGCGTTACGGAGAGCCAGAAGGACACCACGGCTAGACCAAGAGAACTTGTAGCCCAGAGGGTTGTCAGAGCATTCAGGAGCCGGTAGACCACCGCAGTAGGAGAGGAACGAGGTGATCTTTCCACCTTCTTTGTGAACCTATTGGGTCATCAGTGTTAACAACTCCTTCCAATGAAAACGGCCCTTCAGTCGGAATTACCTCATCGATAGTCTTAACAGCGTACAAGTGGTCAATACCCTATATCAACGTTAGCCACATGTCTCAATGGTCTTGTCTGTTGAAGAAACACCTACAGGGTCCAGACCAATCTCATTCATGACAGTGATGCCGGCCTGCTTGCACTCCTCTTCCAACTCGAGCATGGCGGGAGAGACGTAAGAAGTGGTGACGACATTCTTCTTTGTGCGGATAGCGGACTTGATCACGAGAGCGTGGAAAGTGTAGGGGATCAAGGAGATGGCCAGGTCGACTTGCTCGAGGGCCTTGTCAAGAGCGTTGGCATCGCTGACATCCAAAGCAATTGCGGTGGTATTCTTGAAGCCTTCAGCGAGCTTCTGGGCACTTTCGAGAGTACGACAAGCTGTTTGATAGCAGGTCCAGAATCATTAGACACCGTTCGTATTCCTCTCAAAAGCAATTCGAGGGATTGGCTGAGGTGAACCGCTGGAGGGCGCCGAACCCATCCCGCTATGCTCCCAATCGGCTAGAATATCAAATTACAAGAGGGAAAGTCCCAGAGGCACATACCGACAGTGACGTGGACATCAGCCTTGCTCAGAACCTCAACGGTGGGCTTGGTGACTAGAGGAAGTCAAAGGAGTCAATCAAGTGTGCTCAATGCGGGGCATCCCCATAGTTCGGATAAATAGAATTATGAGATGGAGACAAGGAGAAAACTCACCGAAGCCCGAACCGAGCAAGAGAACCTTGGAACCAGCAACTTGACCAGGCATTGTGACGATTGATCTGAATGGGATTAGGAATAAGACAAATCTAGAGGAGAGAAGGAAGAAGAATGAAAGCAGCATCAACTTTCTTCTTCCCCGCCGCAATGGGCGGGTGACTCACGTGGGTCCACCTGATGGCGGTATCGGAGGCTATGAGGGGCACGGGCCAGTCGGAGGTTTAAGCTCCGAATCTTTCGAAGGAAATTGACCTATTACAATACTTATGATTTGGCCTTCCGCTCTTGACCCCATACGATAAGTACTTCTTCTCATTTTCCTGACAGATTGTTAGGTGACGAACCGGCGTCGGATTGGCTCACGTGACTTATACTCCTGACAAACAACTTAGCGATCACTTGATATGAATCATGGAGTGACGTCACTTGATACCGTATTGATTCGTGTTTGTGGCTTGTTTCTTTTCTTCTCTATGTTGTGATTTACTACTCCGTAGTTAGATAAGTGCTTTTGACACAGATTCATAGATTGTCGCAATGTGACTTTTTTTTATTTTTGTTTTTTTTATCTTTATTTCTATTTAGGTCCCTCATCACTTTTGCTCTCTGATCATTTGTGACGTTCCTAAAAGATCCCTCCAAACATTCCTTCAGTGATCTGAAAGTGTTATGACCACAGTGCATCGTAGACTGGAACATACTGACCAATCAGGAACGGGGAAATGTGTATATATAGTGTAGATATCAATCGGGATGGCAAACTCCCACGAGGCTGCATGTATATGTACAAATGAACATCCAATCAATCTTCAGCACAGCCTATATGGCATAGTCATCGGCTCACAGCTTGGAGGTCCTGGAAGGCGCAAAGTTGGACCCGGCCCCTTCGCTGATGGACTCCACGATCTCATCCACGCTGTTCAAGATCCACGTATTGCCTTCATCACTTGCGAGCCAGTTTGCGCCGCTCTCAGACTCCCCAGAATCCGCCCATGACCCATCCTGGAGGGCTTTCCGCAACCCAAACACATGCGACGTCACCTGTGGCCCGACGCCGGATTGCGCCCGCAAGCATGAAACAGCGACGATAGAGGTAGCTATTCTCCCGACAGTCGCACCGGTTGTTCGGCCAGCAGGATCCGACAATAATGCTCCGTAATGACTGTTTAAGATGTGAACTGGCAGATCCGGATGGGACTCGGCCAATTTGGCATACAACTTCGTCTCAAACGGGTTATAAATCGAATCCCACAGAGCACGGCCACGGCGGGCAATATCGTCGATGTTTTCCGGGGTTGGGGTTCGGGTGGGAGTGCGCGATAATTGCGCGCCGACGGAGTCAGGGAGACTGGCCTTGAAAGCATTCAGGCAGTTGATGGTACGAGGGATACCGTTAAAACTAATACATTTCAATCCAACTTCGCGCATCAACTCCGCAACAGCGACACGATCATCCACGGAATCAACTGTGGTGGCTAATTGGAACAGGATGGCAAGAGATTCGGGAGAGTTCATAGTCATCGTAGCAGCTGTCTGTTGGTTGGTTAGGTCAATTATTTAATGTTTGTTTTTTCTCGATTTATTTATATTGATAAAGAAGGAGGGGATACGGACCGAGAGAGCCAACCAGGAAGGCCTGGATACATTGTTCGATTCGGCCGTTTGCTGAATCTTTTGATAAACTGATTGAATATATTTAGGAGCTGGGACTGTGTTTGGCCGAGCCTTTGGGGCACTAATCAAGGCCTTGAGGGAGTTGGATAACTTAGACATCTTCGCTTCGCAGGATAACAGAGAGTATATTCAATAGATTATTTCTACGTAAATTTGTTTGCGAGGAAGAAGGAGACGATAAATAAGTTTTGGAGGGAAAAAAGAAGAATATTCGGGACTTAGATTTGGATGCCGATGAGCCGAAACCCAAACACGGGCAATTTATTAGCGTCACAGGCTTTAACTCCGGAATTAATGGAGCTGTTATTCCAGCCCCTAATGTGAGCTCCACGTGACCGGAGCCCCCCCTAACACGTTCTCGGGCCGTTTTATTGTTTGGGCATCTTCTATCTCTATCAACTCATACCACTCTTCAGCGGCACAGGTAGCGGAGGCAGCGACAGGCGAGGGCTGCGATGCGCAATATGTTGCGCTCGGTATTATGGCCTGGAACTTGTATCGCGTCCTCAACTACACTATCTTTATCGTATTATCTGTCCTTCTCTTCTGCCTTATAGTACTGACCCCAGCGGACGCCATCTACCAGTGCTATATCACCTCACGACTAACCAATATCTTTATCATCACCGGCGTTTATGTTGTAACCTTTATCCTAGCGGTACTGATTTACGCTACCCGAATTTACACCAACCGCAGCGCCTTAGCAGGCATACCGAAAGCATGGATCCCGATCGAGAAAGAAGATGTCGGAAAGAGTGTGCGACGACTCGTTGTCGAGGGCCTTGCTCGCAGCGCGATGGTCGCGTACCAAGCAAGACCGAGGGACACCGCAGCCGATGGCGATGACTTTGCCGACTACCAGATGCTTTTGATCGATCGCGACCGTCCCCCCTGGGGTCATGTGGAACACCCGGGATGGTCTTCGCCCACGTCCCCCGACCTGCCTGACCTCCCTTACCGGACCGTGATCCAGGAGCTTCCGAACTTGATCGAAGCCAAAGCGGTCTCGCTGGCCCCTCCCGACCCGTTTCGGACCGCAACTCGCCCGTTTGGCTCCTCCGACGGCGCGGCGCAATCAGTACCAGATACACGGGTGGTGGAGATTCTACGGCGACCGGTGTCGATGGGATTGCGGGAATACCTACAACATCTGAGCAGGATGAATGCGATCCAGCCGCCGGAGATTGTAGCGGATTTTCTTGCCCGCTACGAACGTGCGCGTTTCTCGTCGCACGAGCTCTACGAGGCGGAGTTTCAAGAGTTGATGCACATTTTTGCCGACCTTTTGCGGGGAATGAATTCGCTCGACTCGCGGGTGATGGATGACATCTATGCCGAGAGTTCTCGCGACACCGAGTCCATGATAGGGCCTTCCGATGAGGAAGGAGAGACGGATACGATGGACGAGCACGATGACAGTGAGACCTCCTCTCGAGGTCGGAGCAACAGTCTACAGCCATCCAACGCATCGACCTGGGAGGGCCGGTCTATCTACACCACGCCAGTAACGCAGAACCAGCGGTCACCAGTGTGGTCCAGACATCGTGATCAGGATCGACTGGCCACGCCTCGGACTCCCTCGACAAGCTCTCTGCGGCGGGTGCAGTCTCACGCGTCCGGCAGCTCTGGCGGAAGTGTCATCCGGCTAGTAGATTCCCCGGGTCCATCGGATCTGCCATATGCCATCAATTTCCCTGGACGTTCAAATAACTATAATCCTAATCCTAATCATACATGAAAAAAATAATTTTTAGAAAAAACAAACATAAAAATGTGAAACGCACTTGGGTCTAGATCATGTCACTAAAATTACCATATAAGTAGCGGATTATTGTACCATTCCTGATCCCGAGATATACATATTGCGAAAGATCAAGTAGATGAAATTAATTAATATCATCGAAATTAGAAATCATGCTATTGGGTGCTTTAAACCATGCGCTCTAACCGCCGCAGAAGACCGTCCGGTTCTGCTGTTCCCTGCGCAGCGATCGCATCCGCCCGGTCTTGGCTGTCAGCGACAGCGTAAATGCGGAGCTCATCTGCATTGCCAGAAGGACGGAAATGGGCGACATCATTGTTGGCAAAGATGATCCTCACGCCGTCGGTATAGTTCACTCGGGCGATCGGAGCGAAACTGGATTCCGCCGAGAACACCGTTTCGAGCTCTCGGCGAATGTGCTTGACTTGCTCGTCCGCAACCCCCAATGTGGCATTATCGTGGTCATAGGCGACGATGCGGTCGTCTTCGTATCGGACCTCTTGAATGTCGGCTTCCGGAGAAAAGAGCTTGATAATCTTGAGACTCGTCACACGAGGGAAGTTCCGAATCAATGCCGCACGGCTATAGCGTTTCGGCAGGGTGGCGAACAGTTCCGGCAATGACATCTGACGGGTACGCGCGGCGAACAAGGTACAGAGGAGAGGTAGGACCGCATCTCGTGTTGGAAGCGCAGAGAGAAGCTTGCCGTCGCGCTCAATATCCGAGCCCGTCAGGAACCCGCCGTTCGCCTCCCATCCACACACGCGGCTGCGACCCTTGGAAGCGGCGCGCTGCATCCCGGCAATAACATAGGGGCTACCAATCTTCGTCTTTGCTTCAGTGACACTCGACAATGGCCCTTGGTCGATCGCATCATTACTGCTGATCGGGACTACTACGGCATCGGGTCCTAGATACTCGGCGACAACCATACCCAGGAGATCTCCGCCGAAGAATCGGAGCTTGTCGCCTTCGGGGGCAAGGAGAAGTGGGCGATCACTGTCGCCATCGGTGGAGATGATTGCGTCGACTGTCTGACCGGTGCTCTTCTGGAGATTCTGCATGGACTCTAGCTGGGCCTGATCGATAGCTTCAGTGTCGATAGGCACGAACGTCTCACTACGCCCCGCGGGGATCGCCTCTGCGCCCAATTTCTCGACGATTTCCACCACGACATCGCGGCCGACGGCAGAGTGCTGGTAGACCAGAAGTTTCATACCCTTGAGATCCTGGCCATTAAAGAAATCAAGATAGCGCTGGATGTACGTAGCTCTGCCTTGGGCTTCCACAGGCGGGAGATCAGAAGGCCTGTCACGCAGCATGCCTTGCTGGTCAAAGAGGGATTCAGCGTAGGCCTGCGACAGTAGCTCCTCCCGGGAGATTGCCACGTTCTCATTAATCGGCTGCTCATCCTTCTTCAGAAGCTCACCCAGGGAGGTGTTCAGCTTATACCCATTACGGTCAAAGGGGATATGGCTCCCCGTCACCATGATACTTCCTTTGCCATGCTTCAGAGCATAGTAAGTGAGAGCCGGGGTGGGAATGGCGCCGAGGTTCACGGGACGCATGCCTCCGTCCTGCAGAGCACGCACGACCGCTTGGCAGATGCCACCGCGATCATTTTCCACATACTTGGTGGAGCTTGGGCGGAGGTCGTAGGCAAAATAAAAGTCATCCCCGCTCTGAATGCCCCCTTCCGATGGCTGCAGGGATTGCAAGTAGCGGATCTCTGCTTGCACGTTGGTGTAGATCTCTAGTTGGGTCAAATCTACTACCAAACCCCGACGACCACTGGTGCCGAATTTCAGGGGTACTGGCTCGTAGGAGAGATGATGGCGAAGAGTAGCCATATCGAATGATGGTTCTTTGATGGATTAAAAAGAAAGAAAAAAAAAGCGGTTCCCTGTGATATGGCCTCTCTATCTGATAGAGGACTCTATTGCGACTATAATGCCCTCTTGTTCGTCGGATAAATGGATGAATTCGTGGATGATAATGGTTGAATCTGGATGTTGTTCGCGGCCAAATCCGTGGCTCCAAAAACGGTCCAGGCAACCAGTCCATCACGTGGCCCAATCAAATACGCGGCCGATCTCCGGAATCCATTCCCCCCACCCCCAACCCTCACTTCTGGGGCACAACCATCTTTCGGATTTGAGACATCCAGAATCATCACGCTTTCCGGTCTCCTGAATGCCATTGACGGCACCACAGCGGCTACAGGCGATCAACAATGGAGCTACTTGTGATCCTGTTGCATGTACGAACGCAGTCATAGGTTCCAGCTCCGGCTGGGCCTCAAATGATTCTAGCGAGATAAATTTAGTTTCTATACCTAGATATTTACCCGCCCTTATGGTTCCGAGTGCCAGAGACGTGACCATCAATGCAAGTTCTTGGGGTTTATTCATAATACCCCAGGTTCTCTCAGTGTGAAACCGCTCAGCCCATACAGTTCTATCTATCTTACCTTGAAAACCATGGCTGGTGCTAGAGAGGGCATCAATTTTGTTCGGATCTTCTTCTACGGTAATAACACTATTAGCTCCGAACGCAAAAAACGTTTAGTAGCCCTAGCCTATGCGACAGCACGGGATCAACTGCTGGCCCCCAAGGCAATCTTGATCAGGTGAGTCTCAGGCACCCCAGGGCATGTTTGTACGCTGCGCCCACTTTAGCTCCGCTCGTAATCAGGCAATGCCCTTTCACCATCCACTCCGATTTTAGCACCTCTTCAGCAGTCGGTCGCTCTTCCGGCCGGAATGATAGCATTCGGCGCATCAAATCTAAGAACGCAGCTTTCTCGTTGTTGTCAAACTCGTCTCCCATTTTCCGTCTCCATTCCTGCACACCGACCTCAAATGACTCCTGAAGTGGAAACCATCTGTTTTCCCTGTAGGATTCTGTTGGACACCCCTCCTCATCGAAAAACTGAGATCGCCCTTCCCACCGCCGCCACCACTCCAAAGGCATAGGTCCAAGTACATCAATATGTTGAGACACTATTTCGTCCTCATGTACGAAATCGGTGCTAAAAATGGGTTTCATTCCGATGATCTCCCAGATTGCCGTAGCCAGACTCCAGATATCAGAGGGATATGATAGGGGGGCCTGTGATTCGAATTTGGCTTCTGGAGCTCGAAATGCGGGTGGCGTGTGGCAGTCTTGCCCAAGACGAACTTCCGAAGCGGGTGAAAACGCTTCACCAAAGTCACTCAGAAGCGGGTGCGCGTCGGATAATGAGAACTCCTCTGCATATTTTCCTAGGAACAGCGGCACAACCGCCTTGGCTGGGACATTAGAGGATAACGGTTCCCCATCACATCGTGTGACAGGGACTGTCTCGGGCTTACCGTACTTTTCATATAATTGCTTTATGAATAGATCATCAAAGCTCGATGGGAGTTTGACCAAAATATTTCCTAGATGAATATCTAAATCAATAATTTTGAATGTCAGCTTATTGGCATTGAACCCGTGTGGATGTCGTAATCGCATGACAGACCTCCGTGGACATAACCTTGAGAATGTGTATAAGCAACGGCCTGTGTAAGTCCATATGATAGTGTCCGGGCAACTTTGAGAGAGAAAAGACGGCTAAAGGAGATCTCTCTGAGGTTGCATTGTGCAGGGGTCACCGTGTAGCACGTATGTTTTCCATTAGGGCCTTGCACTTTGAATTCATCTAGGATAACAGGTACTAAATCATATCCGAGGCGCACGGGCGAAGATGACAGAGCCTTAAGGATTTTCGTCTCACGCGGAAGCGAGTCTGCTATATTGACTTTGACTGCAACATATCGCTTCAGATTAGTATCTAAGGCAAGCCAAACCGTCGAGTAGCCCCCAAAGCCAAGTTTATCGACAATATGGTATCTGCCATTTAGCACGTCCCCGATCATGACGGGATGATAACCTCCACGCTGATAATTTTCGAGTGTCTCTACACCCTTGACCCAATTGTACTCGATGCGATGGTTCTCGGTCATTGTGGAGTTCAGCCGTGCGAAATATGCCAATTTGAGCTGTCGAGAGCGGCAAAAGGATTGGAATATTGCAATTGAAGGTCGACGTGATGGCAGTAGCATACAAGATAACACAGAGTTTGTGAGTGTTTTCGGGCAGCGAGTCATAGTATGTCGGTTTGATCGCTCAAAGGTATTACTAGGAGCGCTCTGGGAACATGGCAGGCTACCTGACGGCAAAGTTCATGTTGGCCAGCTCCCGCGATTAGACATCTCTACGCTAAGAAGCCAGAGCCAACCCGGGCTCGTCCAATCGACAAGCATTCCGAGGTCCATATAAAGACAATCCGAAAAATAGTGAAGTTTAAGATGCTATACTTATCACTACAAATGAAGAAAACAAATTGATAATACAGCATAAAATGTTTGAAAACTAAACTAGTATACTGATACAACTAGATTGTTATTGTTCTCAATACAGCATACACTTCTAGAGGCTCATCAAAAAAAAAAAAAAAATAGACCACTTGCTCATAAATTATAATTAGTGTAGATAGCTAAATTTAATGTTGATGATAAAGAGTCTTTGCTTTTCTCCACTAAACTTTACATAGAACTTGCTAGTGCAGTATAATAAAGTGGGGCACTGAAGAAAAAACCAAGGTCCACTCTCCTCTGGAGATAGACTGTAAAATGGATAAAACTGGTACCGCAAAACGGAATGATGAAAGTTTCATCATGAAACTGGCTTCAATTTGAATACTGAAATCAAACACTTTAATTGATTAATAAAATGATAAACACACAAGTCACTATAGAAAGAATACTAAGAAGTAAAATGAAAGATATGATGTTGAATTGGACTTCGGCAGAAGTTAGAACCCCCCGGGGAACCCGTGGGTTAACCGGCTGTAGGTTTTGATGAAGTCTATTTAACATTAGTATAAATATAGAGAAGTAATTATGTATGGGTTACCTAAATATGAATATCTTAAATTAATCTTAAGAACAGAAGAATCATAGTATTAACTTAAATGATAACTATAGTTACTTATAAAGTATTTTAAAAGTAATTAGTATATATTCTAGAGCTTTAGTCAATGTGTCTAAAGCATTCAGAAAGCACTCTAAGTATGTATGTAAGATCCTCATAAAAGTGGCGGGGACCTTAATAAAAAAAACCAAGTATAAGGTCCCAGAAACCACACCACGAATGGTATCCAAAACTACACGCCCGCTTAACATGTGTATAGATGAGACCTCTGCTTTTAACCGGGTATATTCCATGCAAATCAAGACAGGTACAATTGCAATAGACGCATTAAAATAGGGGGAATTCAAAAGGAAAGAAAAGAAAAAGAACCTTAGAATTATCATCATCCATTACCTTGAGCGCATTGTCGTACCGGGATTCCCCGTCGAATGCGCCGCATCATGAACCACACAAAGCAGATATTTCTTATCCGGAACAACCACAATTTCATGCTTCTTAGTCCTCAGTCGTAGAAGCTTAACTTCATCATCATCCTCTTTGTCCGACAATTCTCCCTCTCCATCTTCTCGGAAAGCCCCGTTACTCAACCCTTCGTGAGCGCCATTTGATTCTAACCGCCCGTTGTTGCTTTCAGGGGGTCGCGAGAGGGACAAGCTTAAATCCGAAGCACTCGAGACAAAGGTGAACACATGAGCTGCTAATGCTTCCGCTTGAGAAGGCTGGTAGGTTTGGTGGTTGGGGGCGGGCGCGCTGACAGGCGTTGCGGGAGAGGATGATTCTGCTGGAGGTGTCGTGATCTCTGGCTGTTCTTCACCAACTGAGGTTGTCTGGGAAAGGTTCGGACTGTTACTGCCGGAAGGTTTCGAGGCGAGTAGCCCGGTGCTCTGAATAATGGACCCGTCTTTGCGAGAAAGGATGAAAGTCGATTGGACTCCCGGGCGCGATGTAAGATGCGTCAGCAGCGCAGTAACATGTTGGGGGATCTGCGAAGACTAGTTCCCTTGGTAAGTATCTTGATTGTGTTTCCGTCCGACAATGCTGGTACTGGAGAAGGGCGCGCCTACTGTGGTCATTTTCTTTTGAGCGCGGATAGACTTCGGAGTGTTTGGGTGGTTGAGGTCCGACAAAGGTTGCAATCACTTTTGAGCCGTCTACAGCTTCTTGTCGCAATATTGCGCAATCTTATTCTCTGGTGATACAAGAATGCTTCCGTTTCTATATGTCCATGTGTGTTGGTGGTGAGGAGGGTACCGCCGTTTGGGATTTTGCTTACAGCCAAGCATGAACACCAGGAGTGGATGACTAAGCCAGCCCGAAGAATGGTCGTCACCGGCAGATCCTCTGACCGCTTGCTCTTGGGAGAGATCACCTGATGTTTGGTCAAATCTGCCGTGTTTTGGGTTTTTATTTTTATTTTTTATTTTTTTTTAATTTTGTTTTCTCTCTTTTCCTTCCCCACGTTTCGGGGATTATATAACCCGCACTTCCACATGAGGTACATCATGTGATTGGCCCCCGAGGACAGCCTCGGTTCGACGGGCAGGCGGCTAGAGGCGGATGACTTTGCGGAGAAGTAATACAACACCCATTATCATCTCTTATCACCTTTACGCCATCTTATACCTTGCACAATCTCACATATCCCTTGGTCGGAATATATCCTTAACATCAGGAACAGTCGAGATGCCGATTCAAATTTCAACCGGATTGACGCTTCGCCTGTGTACCAAGCGTGCGAGCCTCCCCGCATCTCGGCAGTGGCAGAGGCACTTCAGCGCCGCACGTCCGGCCTACAAGGAGATTCAGGATGCATACATCCTCAGTGCTTCTCGAACCCCCACCGCTAAGGTATGATTAAACTGGGTGCTTGCTGAGCGAACCCTCCAAGTGTTTGCTAATGTTGACAGTTCAATGGTTCCTTTACCTCGGTCTCCGCACCGGAATTGGGCGCCACTGCGATCAAGTCCGCCGTGACCAAGTCAGGAATTCCGGTGGAGAAAATTACCGATGTATACATGGGAAATGTTCTCCAAGGATCAGTCGGCCAGGCTCCAGCGCGCCAGGCTTCTATTTTCGCCGGTCTTTCGCCAACAGTGGAATCAATGACCGTCAACAAAGTATGTGCCTCAGGCCTCAAGGCCGTGGCACTTGCGGCCCAAAATATTCAACTGGGACTTGCAGAGGCCCAAGTAGCTGGAGGGATGGAGAACATGTCTCGGGTTCCCTATTATCTTCCTCGTTCGAGTCAGCTGCCCCCATTTGGAGAGATCAAACTAGAGGATGGCTTGATCAAGGATGGCCTTTGGGATGTTTACAACAAGTTCCACATGGGCATCTGTGCTGAGCAAACAGCCAAAAAGTATGAAATTTCTAGACACGATCAGGACCAGTACGCCATTCAATCATATGAACGGGCGCAGAAGGCCTGGAGTGAGAATAAATTCGCCGACGAGATTGTCCCCGTCACGGTCAAGGGCAGGAAAGGAGATACTGTTGTCGAGCGCGACGAAGGATACGATAACCTGAAAATCGACAAGCTCCCAAGTTTGAAACCAGCCTTTTTGAGGGATGGCACGGGAACAGTGACCGCCGGTAATGCTTCGACCATGAACGATGGTGCGTCGGCTTTGGTTCTAGGTAGCAAAGACCTGGCTCGCGAGTTTGGACAGGGTAACCGTGCTCTGGCTCGCATCGTATCCACAGCAGATGCCGCTATTGATCCAGTCGACTTCCCAGTGGCCCCAGCCAAGGCAGTTCCAATTGCGCTTGAGAGAGCTGGCATCACCAAAGAGCAGGTTGCTGTCTGGGAGTTCAATGAAGCATTCGCTGCGGTTATCAAAGCCAACGAAAAGGTCAGTACCAAATATTTAAATCACTCGACTTATATATCTAATTGGTCTACAGATCCTCGGATTACAGAACGCTCGCGTCAATCTCCTCGGAGGCGCTATTTCTCTCGGCCACGCGCTCGGGAGCTCCGGCTCCCGTATCCTGGTTACTCTCCTTCACCAGCTGCAGCCGGGTGAATTCGGTGTGGCCGCCATTTGCAATGGTGGTGGTGCTGCTAGCGCAATGGTTGTGCAGAAGTTGGAGCGTGTTGACTAAATCATGGGATCCGCATCCCATGGGGTGACATTTTATATAGCCTCTGTTGGTTTTGATAAGCGACCGTTCATACATTGATTTTATACCCACGGAGGTACGCGCGAACCTTCAGGACTGGTGATTACAATAGCAAAATGTAATCCACTCTCATCTTCGCGAATGTGTACAAACCCATTCAGTGGATAAATCTTTACCCTGATTTTTGACAATGGCGAAGTGTGTGAAAAGGACAGTCGTTCGTTTCATGTTGGTTTGTGGGCCAAGAAATCCAAATTTAATATATCCCCGGGCTCCTTGCTGATAAGTTCAATGCGAATGAAGAATTGAAAAATTTAACATGTCTATCCAGTATGAATGTGGCGCACAAAGCACGATAACTAGATCCGCTGGTACAGCCGAAGACCGCAGCTGCCGTCATGGTCGTAGGATCTTATGGGTAAGCAGGCACTTGACGAGGAGAAGAAGGGCAGATGGTGCACAATAGAGAAAAGACATTCATGGTAACGCACTTCATTTTGAGTAGTCAAAAAGATTGAAACCAGCATGGCCTCCATTCGCCACCGCCATGGTTACTCCGAGCACTGTAATGGGACATTCTCCCGCATGTCCTGCATGACAACTCCATTCAACTGGATAAGACTTCTTACATGTATCTTGCCATATCTAAGCAGGATAACTTTAAACAACATAGACTACAGAACTAAATGATCAGCACTAGAGTTCCGAACACGGTTGACAACCCTAATCTAATCAATCAGCCCCTCCTTAGTCATCACCGTTTGCAGGAATCTTTTGCCATGACCAAAAAAAAGTTACAATTCAATCCCAAAATCAATTCTTCTCTACTACCCCCGCTTTTTTTTTTTCTCACACCAATTCAACACGGAATCCTAGATTCAACATCAGCATGGACGACTTCATTCTGACCCTGTCGTGCCCCGACCGCCCGGGCATCGTCCACGCCGTGACGGCGTTCCTGGTCCAGCACAACCTGAACATCATTGACTCATCGCAATTCGGCGACCCGGCCTCCCACCGGTTCTTCATGCGCACACACTTCTCAGCCGAAGCCTCTGAGGACGAGGCCAAGAAGACCATCGAAGAGCTGCGGGAGGCCTTTGAGCCGACCGCCAAGTCGCTCTCCATGAACTTCCAGCTCGTCCCCGCCTCCCAGAAGCCCCGGGTGCTGATCATGGTCTCCAAGATCGGCCACTGTCTGAACGATCTCCTCTTCCGCACCTCGACCGGCCAGCTCGCCATTGAGATCCCCCTCATCGTCTCGAACCACCCGGACTTCGCCGCCCTCGCCGCCACCTACAACATCCCCTTCATCCACCTCCCCGTCAACAAGGACACCAAGCCCCAGCAGGAAGCCCGCATCCTGGAGCTGATCGCCGAGCATAACATCGATCTCGTCGTCCTGGCCCGCTACATGCAGGTGCTCTCCCCCACCCTCTGCGAAGCCATGTCCGGCCGCATCATCAACATCCACCATAGCTTCTTGCCCTCCTTCAAGGGCGCCAAGCCCTACCACCAGGCCTACGACCGCGGTGTCAAGATCATCGGCGCCACCGCGCATTTCGTCACCAGCGATCTCGACGAGGGCCCTATCATCGAGCAGAACGTCGTGCGGGTGAACCATGCCAACAGCCCCAAGGAATTGACCCATGCCGGCAGTAACGTGGAGAGCAACGTCTTGGCCGGAGCCGTGAAATACTTCTCCGAGCGCCGGGTGTTGCTGAACGGTCACAAGACGGTCGTGTTTGCCTAAACCTCTGTATAACTACTTCTCTCTATATGAAAAGTGAATAGAATAGACCATGAGACGATGTTCGGTTACAGTCAGATCCCTTCACAGGGAGTGGTAATCTTCTTATCCCTCCCATTGCATGCGTGTAGCGATTCTTCCATGCACGATGGATCCATGCCCGAGAACATTCTTATCGAATCGTAAGCATCGTGTTTCGCTGACGGATCCGGGAAACAGCACCGGCCACGAGAGGGGTAGTATGTACAATGTTACATTCGTTGCTCAATCCCAACAGTCCCGAACCGGTGGTATTAGTCATGTATTGCTTAATCATCGTCATGCATAGAGATGTATTCCCACATGACATTTGTCACCTGTCATCACCTGATATTGTTTTTTATTTCCCTTCTTTCCTCCCATTTCGAGATGTTTGTTGAGATCGCCCCCTTCACCGATGACTTGATCGTCACCGAGAGATATGAAAAGCACGGCGGGGCAATCCCGAATGACTCGCGTTTATGTTCTCCGATCAAGACAGAGAAATGGCAGGGAAAATAGTAGTTAGGGACTTCTCTGAGAAGATTGATTTGGTATCTGAAATAGGGAGTATGGAGTATATGCAGTGGGTCGAGTCAAGGATATAACATAAGGTTCCTAACGGACTGATTCTAGATGCTACATAGAAAATATGATTTTCTTTGACGAGGCTTTTCTGCTGTTTGTAGAACTAGATGCGGTCTTCCAATTATACAGAAGAAAGCGCTACAAGCATCACATCCTAGACTCAAATAGACTTAATTGAAATCCACCGAAGAGAGGTTAAAGGCACTAATAAGTTCTAAGTATATCATCCCCCATGACGTCACCCAACCCAATATCTACATCAACATCAACATCAGACAACAATCTCTCTCCAATCCAACACATTCCAAACAACCCAAGCAAAACAATGGCAGTAGCACTAAACCCACAGACAGAAGATACCCCCCTCAACCGTGAACCACCTATCAAAACCCTCCTATCCAGGTATATACACCCCCCAAAGCGCAAATCAAACCCTCTACTAACCCATCAGCTTCCTCACCCCCACCCCAATCTCCTACGACCGCAATCACGGCCCAATCCCCCATCTCTCCGCCACACACACAATCCACGTCGACGGCGTCGGGTCCGACCCCCTACCCCTCTCCGTCCAGCAATTGCAGACCGAATTTCCCCAGCACGCCGTCACCTGCGCGCTAGAATGCGCCGGGAACCGCCGGCACACGATGCGCACGATGCTAAAGGAAGTGCAGGGGATCGACTGGGGCGATGCAGCGGTGATGAACTGCACATGGAAAGGCCCCCGGTTGAGGGATATCCTTCTCCGCGCGGGCGTGGACGACAGACATGCAGGGAGGGGGCTCCATGTAGCGTTTTCGAGCTACCAGGTGCCGTGTCAGGAGGATGAGTGGTTCGGGGGCAGTGTAGAGTTAGAGAGGTGTTTGGGGGAAGAGTGGAATGTGATTGTTGCTTTGGAGGTAATTGATTCCGTTCCAACCTTTCCCTCCCCTGATAACTACCCTGGTTGCTTTTTAGAAGGATGGTGATGTTAACGTGAATAGATGAACGGGGAACCCCTTCCGCCGAACCATGGCTATCCGGTTCGGGTGGTGATTCCGGGAGTCGCGGGCGCGAGATGGGTGAAATGGCTGGATCGGATTACCGTGCAGGAGCAGGAGTCGGTTAATTTCTACCAACGGCGGGATTATAAGGTTCTTCCGCCGGATGCGGTTGACAGTGCATCTGCGGAGGGGTTCTGGGATCGCACGCCGGCAATGTGTGATATGCCGATTAATTCGGTGGTGGGGGTGCCGGAGGATGGTGAGAGGGTGGTTCTGTCTGATGATGGAATGGTGGAGGTCAAGGGATATGCGGTTCCGCAGGGGGCGGATGGGCCGGTGACTCGGGTGCAGGTTTCTGGGGATGGGGGGCTGACGTGGGTGGATGCTGAATTGGGTGGGAGTGCTGGGGAGAGAAAGTGGTGTTGGGTGCTGTGGAGGGCTCGGGTTGCGGTTGAGCGGGGGAACGAGAGGGAGATTTTGAGTAGGGCGTTTGATGCGGGAGGGAATGGGCAGGTGGAGCATTCACAGTGGAATTTGCGGGGGGTGGGATATAATGGATTCGGCCGGGCACGAGGGCTTACTGTTATTTAGGGTAGTGAAGTCATGGTTGGGTTTTGGTGGAAGCAAGGAATGGTGGGTTCATATTTGTATTTGATTCTATTTACATACATCCATTATGGCAGCACGATATACTTTTCCAGGTGTTTAGGAATGGCAGTCCTCAGGCCCTTGCCCTGGAGCCAAGTGTTTGAGAACAGACGGTCGGCATACCGGTAGGCGCCGTCACAGAGGACTGTGACGACGGTGTTGCCCTTGCCGAGCTTCTCGGCGACTTCCTTGGCGGCAACGACGTTGAGGGCCGAGCTGGCTCCGAGGTAGAGGCCCTCCTCGTCGAGACAGCGATAGACCATCTCGATGGACTTCTCATCGCTGATGTTCACGGACCCATCCAGGAGGTCAATGTCAGGCTGCAGGTTGTCAGTGACACGGCCCTGGCCAATGCCCTCCGTGATACTGCTGCCGGAACGTTCGACGAGGTTTCCGCCGCTCTGGATGTAGCTGTGAAGGACACTGCCGGGAGGGTCGGCCAGGAAGCACTTGACCCGACCATCGCTGGCCGTCTTCAGGTAACGGGTGATTCCCGCCAGGGTACCGCCGGTTCCGGTCGCACAGGTGAACGCGTCGACCTTTCCTTCTGTCTGAGCCCAGATCTCCGGGCCGGTCGTGTCAATGTGAGCCTGGCGGTTGGCCGTGTTATCGAACTGATTTGTCCAGACGGCATTCTCCAGGGACTCGGCATGCCGGCGGGCCTGGTGGTTGTAGTTCTGGGGGTTATCGAAAGCCACCGCAGGGACTGGGTATACCTCCGCACCCAACAAGCGCAGCAGATCGATCTTGCCTTGCGACTGAGTGTTGGGCATGTAAATCACAAGCTTGTAGCCCTTGGAGCGACAAACATGCGCCAGACCAATTCCCGTATTACCCGCTGTTCCCTCCACGACCGTACCGCCCGGCTTCAGGAGTCCTTTTTCCTCCGCATCCTTGACCACGAACAAGGCCGCACGGTCCTTCACACTGCCTCCGGGGTTCTGGAACTCGGCTTTTCCGAGGACGTTGCAGCCGGTTTGTTCGGACAGGCGCTTGAGCCGAATCAGCGGGGTGTTGCCAATTGCTGGTGGCCCAATGGTCAGATGCCGTGATCTCCCGCTCAATGGCTGGTTCGTAGCGTACCTTCTGTTAATCCGTGCACGACGCCCTGGGCTTGCGACACGCGGACCCCATAGGCGGTCGATCCTTCTGCTGCGCGAAGCGCAGTGGTACCGAATCGTCGAATACCCTGTCGAAACATGATTCCAGGCCCTTCAAAAAAACTAGCACCGCTAATTCTGTTCACGAATTGCGACAACAACGAAGAATGAGGGAAGTCACAACATTCCCCGGATTCCCAAATGCCGATGGTCGGGATTAGTCATCGATTAGGGTCACGTGGTCGATGGCGTGATAGCTGGTTAATACCTAAGGCAAACTAAAGCTAGGACATTTAATGGCCAATCACGGACTTGTTATCGTATAGTACTATACCAAGTATGCTTATTATGCTCCAAGCAATGTATTCCGATGATATCCAAGTGAAGATAATAATATTGCAGAATAACTATACTTGTTGTTTTTCAGCTGTATCACCAAGTTTTCTATTGACATGAACATAAGAGTAACATAAACCTAATCCTGAGAACATCTCAATTCTTGGTCAACCTTATAAATACTAAGCTACCGTAGACATCTAAACCCCATATTACGCCTTATCCAGCCTTAGCGGGTTTTATCCCGCCTCTAGTCTCTTTCTGGAATCCGCAGTATGAGGCCCGGGATCGATAAAGTCTTTTCTATGTAAACTCTTATTATCTGCCTCGATAAACTTCTGTCTGAATTAAGGTAGCTGATACAAACATGAAAACTACCCCCACAGATTAAATGACTCATAGGCCATCGAGAATTCCCAAGCCATGACGTTATATGCTGCCTCAGGTATCCACACGTCGGGTAGGGCTTAGGTCACAGGGTACAGGGTTACCAGAACTTCCGGAAGAATTCCTCTTTCGGTCTTCTTCCCCAGAAGGTTCAACTCTTGGCTCGGAGCCCCTCACGAAACTGGGACATTTAAAGGATCCTTCATTGAGGAACTTTTCGACTTCAATGGATGTACAGGAGGTCTTACGGGGGGTGAAGCCTCTCTTAGGACAGGTGGTCCCCGTCCGAACAGTGCAGGAGACGCGCCCACGGGAAGAGTTCGGTGCGTTCCGCCGTCTGCGATCCATATGGCCGGTCAAATTAACGGGTTCTCAGAGGACGCATATGCTGTGGAAGTGAACGTGAAGAACGCTTCCAAGGTCATCAAGTATGGTGGTATGACTCGAGGATCACCGCAGAAACATCATTGACTGGATCGAATAGGGTTTTGGACAATGCTTTCCCTCGCGACCCTTCTCGGCCTCTGAATCATCTCCGCCGGTTTGCGAAACATACACAGATCCCCGATGAACTGCGACCTGTTCTGATCAAAGGAGAGCCCTCAACACAAACCATATTCACCTTGATCACACCGCCGTTGCCCGACGCCGATACCCTTCGCGAGCTACTAGCTCCATTTGCGCCCCCTTCCGACTCTTCTCAATCATCCGAAACCCAGCCATCACAAGACACTACAGGGACGATTCACCTGCATACCATCCGTATACCCACCCAGCCACCTTTGAATATCGCACAAGCAGAGAAATGGTCCAAGACAATGTGGCCCGTTGTCTTCAATCCGGCGACCCCCAGGGCAACCATTGCCCCTCCGCCTCATGCTCTAAGCTGCGTACACGAATCCCTGAAGCCCAAGGCAGGCCGATACCTCGCCCTCGCACGCATTGTGGCTGCAGAAGCAGAGAAGTCCGGCGTAGGGCGCGGGGTGGGCGCAGTGGTGGTTGACCCAGAGCTGGAAGCGACAATCGATGCGACAGATGATGCTCGTTGGGCTGATGCCATTGTAGCGGTTGCTGGTGACATCCGCTACGCGCGCCGGGAGGGAGGTGCTGTGTCCGAAGCAGAGCGGCATCAAGGCACTGGGCCGAACCCGAACGCGCAAGCTTATAATCCAGATGTAGAGGGTGGACCTGAACTGCACGCTCTGATGCATGCAGTCGATTTAGTCGCAAGTGCGCGGCGGAAACAGGCCGGCGGCGAGATGAACCAGTCGATCCCTCTGACTCCTCTAGAGGAGTTCTTTCTCACTCAGTCCGATGCGCCAGTGCATCAGTCTGCGGAAGAGTCCGACAACCTGTCACCGGTGCCGAGGAAATATCAGAAAACAGAAACGGAAGCCTACCCGATGCCGACCGACACAGACAGCACTCGAGTGCCTCGTCTCCGGTCGCGGGAGCAGGGCGGCTATCTCTGTACGGACCTCGACGTATATATGACTCACGAGCCTTGCCTCTGCTGTTCCATGGGCCTTCTACTCTCGCGATTCCGCGCCGTGATCTTCCCCAGACAGGGACGAATGGTGGCAGGGGGGATCGCTTCGGAACCAGTCATTTCACCAGTCCCCGTGGAGGAGGCAGAAGAGGCATCTGCACCCACCTCCGATCCGCCGGAGCAAGAAGAGGCCCCTTCCAGTGAAGCATCCCGACCGTACTACGGCTTGCATTGGCGGAAGGAACTGAACTGGCGCGCAATGGGATTCGAATTTGTCGAAGATGAGATTACGGAAAAGAGTGCTGAAGAGGGCGTTGCATTCCACGCATAGGCTATATACCAAGTCTCCAGAGGATACATGAATCATACTAGATTTAGAATATTGAACTAATTACCTGAACTTTGGAGTAGATATACTATATACTATACACTATTGACTATCGACTATCTATAAAAGTACAGACCCTCCAATTAGGGTAATATAGAGCCTGGTTATAGTCTGCGACGGTGGATGTTCGGGGTAAATCATTATCCGGTAGGCGGGATTGTCCACATCCGGACCGGATACCGAACGAGGAACAAAGAGTCTGGGGTTAATTACCGCCCGTGACTGCCGGTTCATTGTTTCCCCGCAAAGTCCTTCTTCACTCCCAACTTTCACTCTCTTTCTTCCAATAGCAAAACCTCATTCGTTCCAGTGGAGACCAGTTAGCTTGATCGGTTGGCAAGTCCCCAGTCAGTATGGTTTTGTCCGTTCTTCATCTTCTTTCTTCTCTCTTAGTCCGACGTTCTCCTTGACTTCCCAAGTCACTCCAGTCGGCTCTCGCATTTTCTCGCGCGCTTTTTCCAAGTCAATTGCTGCCAACATGAAGCACCATCTCATGGTCGGGACCTGGACCCCACCCGGTCGCATCTATACTGTCGCCTTCGATGATGAGGCGCTCACACTAGACTTGGTCAAGAAGACTGATATCCCGGAAGCGGAACCCATCTCGTGGATGACCTTTTCGGTAGGAAGGATCCCCATCGGTGTCTAGGATGCCATGCTCATGAACCCTGTCGATAGCATGACAAGAAAACCATCTATGGCGCCGCCATGAAGAAATGGAACAGTTTTGCCGTCAACAGCCCCACCGACATCGTCCACCAAGTCTCCCACCCGGTCGCGGGCCACCGTATGTCTCCAATCTCTCTGCGAATAGATGCGTGCTGACCGTCTACAGCCATGGCCGCGAATGAGGACACGAACACCCGCGCCATCTTTGTTCTGGCCGCTCGCCAGCCACCATACGCGGTCTACGGTAACCCCTTCTACAAATACGCCGGCTATGGCAACGTCTTCTCGGCCGCGCCCGACGGTCGCCTGGACCAGAACATCCAGAACTACGAATACAAAGAGAACACAGGCATCCATGGCATGGTGTTCGATCCCACCGAGACCTACCTCTATTCGGCCGATTTGCAGGCCAACAAAATCTGGACTCATCGCAAGGATGCCACCACTGGCGAACTGGCATTGGTGGATTGCCAAGAGGCGCCGTCGCCCGATGATCACCCGCGCTGGGTCGAGATGCACCCCAGCGGAAAATATTTGTATGCATTAATGGAGGCCGGCAACCGATTGGGCGTGTACGTCATTGATGAGAGGACTCATGTCCCGGTGTTCACCCATATAACCTACCCATTGCTCCCCCCCGGTAAGGCAACCCCCTATGACACCAGGAAGGCATCTAATGCTGACGAATTAGGCCTTCCCCCGCGCAACAAGTACCGTGGTGATGTCACATTCACCACCCGCAGCGGGGAATATCTCTTCGCAACCACGCGGGGTAATTCTTTCGATATCACCGGTTATATCACCGCCTTCAAGCTCGGCCCGAACGGGAATATTGAGCGACAACTGTTCATTCATCCCACCTCCACCAGTGGGGGTCACTCCAATGCTGTGAGCCCCTGCGACTTCAGTGATGAATGGCTGGCGTTGTGCGATGATCAGTTGGGCTTTGTCGAGATCTATCGATTCCGCGATGAGACTCTGGCCCGGGTGGCCCGGGTGGACATCCCGGAAAAAGGATTCGGCATGAATGCCATTTGGTATGACTAACGAATAAACCAAAACTTTTAGAATAATGAAATAAATTCACCTTCGTCTTTTAGTATCACGCTTCTTACCATCGATGTAGGAGTAAAAACCGATGACTGGACCATCGCAGGTTTAACAATGTAATCAGAATGGGGGCATCAGCCCAAGTCCAAGTGCACTACCAACCTAGACCAAGAGTTCAGAACGCGTCATCCCTCTGCCCTAAATGTACATTACGCTGTAGATTAGACAGGTCATGTGACAGTCCTTTTGGATCCGCCAGTCACCGGATCCTAAGGTCCTGAGTCCAAGAGGGGCGTGGGGCGAACAAGGATTGGAAACCTGGAAAGTTCGCTGACCGATATTCTGCCGCATCTTTATACACCGTCTACGGATAATTCGCCACCGCTTGCGGGAAGTCTAATTTTGATTTGTGTCTTAAACTTTATTTGATTGCGTTTGGTATCCATCAGGTGACTGATTTGTCAGCCATCGGTATGGATCTTCCCACATCCAAATTCAAATCATCAGTTAATATAAATAAATCAATAAATAGATTAATAAATAATAATTAGACAAAGAGATCACAAAAATCCTAGCATATTTGCCATATAGAGAGCTGAGATGCATGTCCGCGGAGATCCGTGCGTTTGCAGGATGAACGTTAGGGTCTGCCGTAGTACTTCTGTGTATTGGTCTCGTAATAAAAATCCGGTTCCCCTCCGATGGTGCCACTGAACATGAAGAGATTACCATTGCCTTTTACCTTAATTTTACTTGTTGTTCCCACTCAAACGCCGAGGAATTTCCAGGAATACACAGTACTGAGTTTGGCTTCCTAATCATCCCGACAAATGGGCTGACAACTGCAGGGGGGGAGTATCGCCATCTGTTTTCCTGGTACAGGATGCTGGACAGATCCCTTACTGCAATAATTGATTCACCTAGCAGGGAAAATGACTAAACAGTTGTAGATCGTTCGTGAGGTGAACGCATTGTTTTTTTTAATTTAATTATTTTTATTTTTGGTTCTAGATATGGACGTCTACCAATCAGACTCAATGGGTTATCATTGCCGACGATCTGATTTCCTTGTGCATGCAAGAGCCCTTGTCTTTGTTTCTTTCTTCACTCTCCGCGGAGATAGAAACCAAGTGTCGGCGCACCAAAGAAAATTTCTTTTTTCTTGACAAATCCCGTGATCTGGGTTGACTGACCGGCCGAAGGGGAGAATTAGAATGAGGAATGTAATGATGTCGGAAAATGTGCAGGAGTATAAATACCATGCAGACTGACGTTGACAGGGGTTGAGGTCTTAGATAAATCGAATCCCATCCTCCTTTCATCCTTTCTTTTTTCCTTCTCTCTTCATCCTTCCCCTCATTCTCATCTGTACTTTTTCTCCTTCACCATGTCATTATCTCCCGAACAAATCCAAATTATTAAGGCGACTGTGCCGGTTCTGCAACAACATGGCAACACCATCACCACCGTATTTTACAAGAACATGCTCACCGCGCATCCCGAGCTGAACTCAATTTTCAACACCGCCAACCAGGTTAACGGTCATCAACCTCGTGCTTTGGCCGGAGCTCTCTTCGCCTACGCCTCTAACATCGATAATCTGGGAGCTCTCGGGCCCGCGGTGGAGTTGATGTGCCACAAGCATGCGTCACTCTATATCCAGCCCGATCAATACAAGATCGTCGGCAAGTTCCTCCTTGAAGCAATGGGCGAAGTGCTCGGAGATGCGCTCACACCCGACATTCTCGATGCCTGGGCCACCGCCTATTGGCAGCTCGCCAACCTCATGATCGGTCGCGAAGCCGATCTCTACAAACAGAGCGAAGGATGGACCGACTTCCGGGATTTCCGCATCGCCAAGAAGGTCCCAGAGTCGTCAGAGATCACTTCCTTTTACCTCGAACCGGTTGACGGCAAGCCCCTGCCCCAGTTCCGCCCCGGCCAGTACATCTCCGTGCAGGTCTTCGTGCCGGAGCTCAAATACCCCCAGGCTCGCCAGTACTCGCTCAGTGACAAGCCCCGTTCGGACTACTACCGTATCAGCGTGAAGCGGGAAGCCGGTCTTAACACGGAAGATCCCAACGCCATCTCCAAACCGGGCTATGTGTCGAACATCCTCCATGCCAACATCAACGAGGGCGACGTCATCAAGGTGTCTCATCCCTACGGGGACTTTTACCTCTCCGAAGCCGAGAGCCCCAACCCAATTGTCCTCATCGCGGCCGGTGTCGGTCTGACCCCTCTCACCTCCATCTTGAACACCATCCTCTCGAGCAACGCCGCCGATCGCAAGATTCACTTCATCCACGGTGCCCGCTCCACGGCGGTGCGGGCATTTAAGAATGACGTCATCGCATTGAAGGCGAAATACCCCAATCTGCATGCGACATACTTCACCAGCCACCCCACCGCCGAGGAGAAGGAAGGGGTTGACTACGACTACGCTGGACGTGTCGACCTATCGAAACTCGATGCCTCGAAGGACTTGTTCCTGGATAACAAACAGACAGAATACTACATCTGCGGTCCAGAGCGATTCATGACCTCGATGCGGAAGGCCCTCCACGGGGCCAGCGTCAACGAGGATCGCATCAAGCTGGAGCTTTTCGGCACCGGTGGTGTTCCTGCGAGTTTGTAAGCGCCTTGATGTAGAGGCATAATGATACCTTGACCGATATGTCGGTTTTTCTTTAGATCTCCCCCCTCCTGTTTTACCAGTTACGATTTTGCATAGGTTGATTTCAGATACACAATATACCTCTTTCGAATTCATTAATTTGTTTTCTTTCTGTATTTTGCTTGTTCGTTTCTGACGAATCGTAGATATTTTTGGTTTACATGATTTTCGTACTTATTCAGACAACTACAATGGCCTTGAACATTTTTTGCCAGGGCTGACATTCACGGGATGTTTTGGAAGCTTCTTTCTCAGGCCTGGTGCGGGGTGTTGAGAAACGCGATAAGATACGCGACAGTGGGACCAAAAGCCAAGGCTGAATACCTTACCCACCGGTTCGAGATACCAATGAGCCGAATCTTTAGCGTCAGTGTACCTTTCACCTTGGACAAGCCGTCCAGAACTGATTTAAGGGACGGATTAGAGATGAAACCTATCGCGATGACGGGAAGAGAACAATAAACCGAGCAAAAGATGCAAAATTGTTTCTTGGGATGCCTTACGAAGCAGGTATCTAATCACCTCGGGATCTCTGCAAAATGAACAAAATGAACAAATGAAACAAATGAAGCAAATCAAACAACTTTTCAATTCTGTTTACTTTTCTTTTCCTCAATTGGACCGATTCTATGGAGGTACTCATCGATGAAATACCCTCAAGATACAGGTTGTTATCCACCCGGCTACGACCGAATTATCTACTACCCGAATGACTTCACCCGCCTAAGGTTCGGCTGTGTGGTCGGCAGTCGATCGGCTTCAACCTAAACCCGCCACAATAGGGACGCATAACAATGCCACCCCGCATTTGTGCGTCCTCATGTCTCCTCGCTGGATTCTTTCTGAAGTCGTACTGCGCTGAAACAGAGTGACAAGATAGAACATCCAAATCTTTCATCATGGCGACCCCGGGCCTCCTCTACGTGACGATGCAACCCCGCGATTCCCTCCCCGCGGCCCAATTCCACGACTGGTATAACACCGAACATGGTCCTCTACGCCTTCGTCTCCCATTTGTTTCCAATGGCTTTCGGTGCCGTGCTACTGATGGGCTGGATCCGGAATGGCTGGCATTATATGACATTACCGACATGGCCGAGTTGACCCGGGAGACGTACCTGGCGTTGCGCGGCGACGGCATCAAGACCCCGCGTGAAAAGGCTACCATGGCTCAAATTGCCGTCGGTCGTCACCTCTACGACCTTCTCGACGATCAGAAATCTTCCAACTACGAATCTCTGGAAAATATTCCCGACACAGAAGCGGCTGGTTCAGTCCTGATCGCGGTCTCCTTAACGGTCCCCGCCGATTCCGCAAAGGAAGAAGACGTGAACCGCTGGTCGCGCGAGGAACATTTCCCGATGCTGGCGCGCGTACCGGGCTGGCGTCGCAGCCGGCGCTTTGTCACCTCGAGCATCGACCCAAAGGCGCCTCGCGAATTTCTTGCTTTGCATGAATATAGTGCGAAAAATGGGTTGGGAGGCGCAGAGCACAAAGCTGCAATGGACACGGCGTGGCGGAATCGGCTCATGAGTGAGACCATCTTGGAGAAGAAGCGGCGCGTTTACCAGTGGGCGTATACCTTTGGCCCCGCGCCCCGGGAGTTGTCTTCGTTAGCATCGAAGGAAGTTGCTGGACCCTGGGCCTCCAATGACGGTCGCTCCCGCACATTCCCTTCACCGACTCGTCCGGCGGTGGAGTCCTTTATCACCACTCCTGATGGGGTCGACCTGCAGTACCGTCTTGAGGGAAGCACCAATCCTCAAAGCCCCGTGATTGTCCTTAGTAACTCGATTCTCGTCGATTATACCATCTGGGACGGTTTTGTGGATGCGTTCTGGTCGGATCCCAGGAACCAGCAGTTCCGAATTCTCCGGTACCTGACCCGCGGGCGGGAACGGAATTGCGGGGAGCAGCCCATCAATATTGATCTCTTGGCGTCGGATATTATCGCGCTTCTGGATGCGCTGCGCATTCCAAAGGCGACATTGATTGGTGTCAGCCTGGGAGGTGTCACCGTTCTGAACACATCACTGCTGTACCCCAACCGCGTAACGCGATTCATCTCCTGCGACACCAACAGCTCTGCGCCGGAATCGAACCGCAAGGCGTGGAATGATCGCGTGGCCTTGGCGGAGAGCGATGGCGCCGTCTCAGCGACCCAAGAGCCCATCATCGGCGAGCAGCTGTCAGAAGTCACGACCCGTCGGTGGTTTGTGCCCGCGTCATACGAGACGCAACCGCAGGTGCCCGCAAAGGTGAAGGAGATCGTCCGTAACAACAGCCTGGACGGTTTTCGCCAGGCGGTGCAAGCACTGTGTGCATATGATGTGCGAGAGCGCATGGCGAGTGCCCAGGTCCCTGGACTCTTCGTGGCCGGCGAATGCGATGGAGTCCTACCCAAAACGATGCAGCAGATGGCCCAGGATCTGAAAGGGGGTGCGTCGCTCCGGACAGTTCCCAACGCGGGTCATTTGCCTATGGTCGAGCAACCGGGCGCGTTCACTCAGATTGTGAATGAATACCTGCATGCTTAGATAGATGCTCAATTCATGAATTGATGTTGATTGTGTCAGGATGCGTTATGTAGAACCTTAGTATAACCCAATGTACCAAATCAATGGAAACAAAAGAAACAATACCCATAGATTAAACACTATCACTTCTCTCTGATTGCACCATCGTCTGCATAAAAGTGCAATGGATCATCAATCACAATACGCCGCCTGGGAAGGAAGGTATCCCACGAAAGTCCAGACCACGAATAGCAAACAAAGCTGCCGCGTCACCCTAGAAAACCAATCAATGAAAATGCCTCATTATCTCAAGATCGACAATAAGATCAGGCTACCGTGTTTCAAGGGGCAAATGACGTCATTTCCAAAGTCGGTGAATGCATTCCTGACCCTATTCAATAACCCACCTATACTAACCCTTGCATACCCGTACATACTCACACCAAACAACCAAAATGCCCGGCCATTTCACGCAGAAAATCCTCAAGACATTCGGTCTAGAAGAACCAGGCCAAGGTCCACCACAACACCACCCCCAGGGCAACCGACACATCGAAGACAATGAACGACACCTCGCCCCCACAAACGGTACCTATCCCCGGATAACCCGAGTAGGCGACAACTCCCTGCTCGCGTCCTACACGCGGTTCGAGAACGGAACGCGCGTGCTCGGCGTCACCCGCAGCACAGACGGACACCACTTCGAGCCATGGGGCGAAATCACCCGGGGTGCAGGCGACGTCGACAACGCATTTATCCTCGAGATCGCGCCGGGAACGGTGCTAGCCGCATTCCGGAACCACGATCTCGGCGACCACGGGCCCACCCATTTCCGGATCACGGTGTGTCGGTCCACGGATGGCGGGCGCAGCTGGCATTTCCTGTCGCAGGCGGCGGAGAAGACGCCCCCGCACGGAATCTGGGAGCCGTTCATGCGGCTCGGACGCGGGGGAGAAGTCCAACTGACGTATTCGTTGGAGTTCGCCCATAACAACCAGAGCACGATCATGGTGCGGTCGCATGACGGCGGAGCGACGTGGTCTCAACCGCACTGTCTGCATGGTGATTGCGATACCCGCCGCGACGGCATGAACGGCATCGCGGCTACCTGGGATAATGGTCGCGAGGCCCTCGTCATGGTCTTTGAGACTACGACCTACGGCACGTTTAATCTGGAAGCCCTCGTGTCCTACGACGACGGTCACTCCTGGGACGGTCGCCACCAGGTCTACACGCCGGCCCGGGGCCACAACGCGGGCGCGCCCCAGATCGCTTCATTCGCAGACGGCTCCCTGGCCGTCATCTTCATGACGGATGAGGACCACTCAGAGGTGCAGTGGACGCGGAACGCCTCGATCAAGGTCGTGTTCGGGTCGCCGCCGCAGAACGGCCAGATTCACTGGTCCAGACCGCAGGTGCTCTGCCCGCATACCAGCCACTGGCCGGGAATCGCGACAGTCGCGCCGCAGATGCTCCTAGCAACATTCGAGTGCGACGGCAAGCCGAAAGCAAAGGCCATCACGTTGCATTAATAGCCCCCTGGAATTGAAAAGAAAGAAAAGAAACCCTGTATATACTCAAACTATACATACATACACACACACACACATACATACATACATACATACATAAGTTATCACAGAACAACTACTTCAAAGACTCCACCAACTCCTCCACACTCTTCATCTCCTTATCATTATTCTCACCCACATCCAGCGCAACAAGCACACGACTGACACAATTATACCCCGCAATACCCGTAGTCAACTCGACAATCTCGCGATCCGAGAACCCAACCGACTTCAACCCCTCAAACGTCTCCCCCCGAACCCTAACAGTCTGAGTCATCTCATCCGCATACCTAACAACAGCCCTCTGCCTCTCACTCAACACACTCCCCTCCAACCCCCTCCTAGCCCCGTCCACGTCCCCAACAACAGTCGACGAAAGAATCCGCACAGCACGCAACTCCTCCCCCCGAATGCCCCCCTTAAGCGCAAGCGGCGCATGCGCATTCCACTCATACACAGCCCCCGTCAGCACGGCAACCCTACACACCGCCAGCTCCAGAAGCCCCTGATCAAGGACCGTCTGGGTGCGGATCGCGCCGAGGAAGCTGTTCCAACCGTCCGCGACCGGCGGCGAATGCAGCAGCGAGAGGTCGAGGGGGATAAGCGGGCGCGGGTGCCGACGGGCAGCGATCCGGGCGTAGATTTCTGTCGCCGTGGGGTCGGATTCCGGGGGGGTGGTGGGGGCGTAGGGCAGACGCATTTTGACCTTTGTCGTCTGTGTGAAGGGTCTGGGGTTGTGAGTTTCTTTCTTCTTTCTTTCTTCTTTCTTCTTTCTTCTTTCTAGTAGGGGTTGTATTTATGTATTTACTGGGTTTATTGGGGAGGGCAGAGGCGTACCTTGACTTGGTAAATGTAGATGTGAGTGGTTTGGGTGTTATTCGGACCCCCCGCATTTTGAATTACGGCTTCATGGTGGGATGTGGGGATCTTGATATGATCTCTTGTGAGTATTTATCCGGTCGGCAGAGGACACGGTTGGTAGGGTGCAAAGTATGCAAACAGGTTATCTATCTTTCTTTCTTTCTTTACTCTAATACAATATGAGGATTGATAGGAGGATTTCAGATTCTAGTTTTATCTAGTTATCAATTGACTTAAGCAATGATTTACAGATAATTATATTATCAATAGGTCAACGCTTCCCGCATAATGGAACTAGAGATAAGCACTCTTGCATGCAAGTTCAAGTCACGTATCAAGCCGGAGACTAGAAGCTTTATCTAAGGGATCTAGTCATGTACTAAAGTAGTTCTACAGAGAAACAAGAACGGTAAACATAACTCACATGTGATCGAGACAGGTACCTATTCGGCAAGACAGCTGCAACCTAGTGGTCCGTCTTGTCTATGGATTAATTGCTTGATTGGATGCCTCGGAGATAACAGGGTGGTTCCTTGGGACTCGCGTTCTGACTACCTAGGTAGATAATGTGATGCTCACATTCGTCCGAGAACGACATTAACTTTATCAGGAAACCGGTCTCATGCAAAGTCTATCTCCAGGGATAAAAGAAAAAATATCCTGCGTTACGGCATGATGGGAAGCGATGAACCTCTAGCGGTCCGTATATTACAACTGTGATTCAGACAGCATGTCCCTCTATCGCATTGGAGTAGACGTTGGTGGAACTAACACGGATGCGGCCATCCTGGACATCAAAGCGTCAAACTGTACCGATCGTGGGGTCCTTGCCTCGTATAAATCTCCGACGACAATTGATATCACCAGCGGGATCGAGTCGGCCATCAATGCAGTGCTCAAGGCCTCGGCCGTGGACCGGACCCGTGTGCTGAGTGTGACCATTGGAACCACTCATTTCATCAATGCGCTCGTCGAAGCCGATTCCCGACGGCTCGATCGAGTCGCTGTGATCCGGCTCTGCGGCCCTTTCACCAGGGAAATTCCTCCCTTCTCGGACTTCCCGGCGGGACTGCAAAGTATCCTGGACGGGGGCGTGAGATATTTAGACGGAGGCTTGGAGATTGACGGTCGCGAAATTGCTTCGTTGGACGAGGGACAGATTAGACAAGCGGCGCGAGAGATCCGGGCCTCCGGGGTGAGGGCAATTGCCCTGGTCGGAGTTTTCTCTCCGTTGGATCACGAGGGAATCCATGAAGAACGGTGTAAAACAATCTTGTTACAAGAGGCGCCCGGCTTACGGGTAGTGTGCTCGCACGATATCGGTCCACTGGGGCTCCTGGAGAGAGAAAATGCCACCATTCTCAATGCAGCAATTCTACGCACCGCCGATCACGTCACCAAGAGCTTCAAGCGAGCCATGACTCGCCTCCAGCTATCTTGTCCCCTATATCTGTCACAGAATGACGGGACGTTGATTGAAGCGGATGCCGCGGCGGAGTATCCCATCAAGACCTTTGCCAGTGGACCCACCAACAGTATGACCGGGGCTGCGTTCTTGGCCGGCTTCGACCAAGTCAAAAGCATCACCTCGACGGAAGAGTCCACCGGCGTTGATCCCGTAGAACCACAGGTGCTCGTGATGGATATTGGGGGAACCACCACCGACGTGTGTGCCTTGCTCCCATCCGGCTTTCCTCGACAGGCCCCCGGCTTTGTGGAGGTGGGAGGGGTCCGAACAGCCTTCTCCATGCCAGAGGTCGCCTCAATCGGCCTTGGTGGCGGTAGTACAATCACGGTAGACTCCTCCGGGCCGGACGCGGTCGTCGTTGGCCCTGGCTCCGTGGGCTACCGGATACACCAAGAGTCAAAAGTATTTGGGGGGCAAATGCTCACGGCGACCGATATCATCGTAGCGACCGGTAAAGCTCAAGTAGGGGAGCCGGCACGAGTTCAAGACATCCCCAGAGAAACAACAGAACGAGCTCGCAATGAGATGAACCGGATGCTTGAGAGCGTTGTCGAGCAAATGAAGGTATCATCGGCCCCCGTTCGCCTTCTACTGGTGGGAGGGGGATCCCTCTTGGTAATCGACCACCTCCAGAACGTGGCTCAGATAATTCGGCCCGTCCACGAGGGTGCTGCGAATGCAGTGGGCGCGGCCATCGCCAAGGTCTCCGGCAGCATCGATGTGATCGAAATCCTAGAGGGGATGTCAGAAACGGCAGTGGTCCAAACGGCCTGTGAAAAGGCCATTCATCAGGCCGTGCTGAAGGGGGCCTCGAAGGACACGGTTCAGATCGTTGAGATCAACAAGATGCCTCTGCAATATGCCTCCAACGGAGCCATTCGTCTACAAATCCGAGCTGTGGGCCAATTAGCTATCCCCAACGATCAATCGCCACCGGTCTCGCGTCTTCTCGACCCAGAAGTCGAACCATTCGAGAAGGATGAGGGAGCGAAGACGGCTGTGTCCACGCAGGGTCCCACCATCAAGCCGTCTTTGGGAATCGATTTGGGGTCGTACCGCCCAGAGGTATCGAATGGAGTATGGTATGTGTCCGATATTGACTTGGAGCTGATCTCGACAGGATGCGGCGTTTTAGGGACTGGTGGTGGCGGGGCCACTCATCACGAATATCTCAAAAGTCTCCATGCGCTCCGAACCCACAAGGAGGGCCGGATGCGGGTCATTCCCCCTCAATCCCTCAAGGACACCGACATGGTCTGTTTCGGCTCTTGGTATGGGAGCCCGAGCGTGATGATAGAGCGTCTGGGGGGAGGTAATGAGATCCCCGCGGGGATCGAAGCCCTCCGTCAGGTCGTGCCCAAAAAGAGTTTCGATGCTATTTGCATTGACGAAATGTGTGGGAGCCCCGAGAGCCGTCTTGGCTTCGGAGATTTGACTGACAATCTTTATTCAGCGGTGGCGGGAATGGGTTGAGCGCGTTCCCCACGGGTGTTCATCTAGATCTTCCCGTAGTGGATGGTGACGGCATGGGTCGAGCCTTTCCGACCATGTATCATGGTAAGCACGCGCTGATCTTGAAGGTCTGTCTGCTGATTGTGATCGCCAGTGACCTTTAGTGTCTATGGCCATTCTTTGGTCCCCTGCGCTTTGGCGGACGCTCAGGGAAACGTGTCCATGGTAATGGTAAGAACCGTGAAGCGCTGCGACTGGTGAGAAGTCTTCTGCTGACGTCTTTAGAATACCGACTCCCCAGAACGGCTGGAGAACCTTCTACGGACGGCCGCCATCGAGCTCGGACTAAACTGTGCAGTTTGTGCCAACCCGCTGCCCGGAACTGCAGTGAAGTCTCATGGGATTCCCAACACGTTATCACTCGCTTGGTACCTTGGTAGAGCCATCCACCTGGCACGACGGCAAAAGCGCAGTTACATTGACTCTATTGTGAGATTCAGGTCCTTATCATAAAGCTCAATCCCTTGCTAACCACTTCATCCAGTTGGACGTATGCTCCGGCAAACTCCTCTTCACCGGGAAGATTATCGACGTACGTCGGCACGTAGATGGTGGATACACCATGGGAGCGGTGATTATAGGCCCTGACGTCGATGACAAAACCCAAACAAGTGTTGCGTCATCCTCCGATCATTCTCACATGGTCATTCCATTCCAAAACGAATTTTTATACGCCGCTTTCAGCGACTCCACGGGATCCGAGCCATCACAGGAGGTTATCTGCACCGTTCCGGACCTCATCTCTATTCTCGGACAAGACGGGGAGGCCATCGGATCGCAAGATCTCCGGTACGGATTACGGGTGAGTGTACTGGCGCTTCCCGCTCATCGGCTCTGGAAAACCCCGGCGGGGCTGAAAGTGGGTGGCCCAGAAGGATTTGGTCTCCGGATGTCTGCAGTGGGGATCGATGACCCCTTGCTGGAATCGCGGAGTGTCATTGAAGAATTTGGACGGTAAAAAGTAGTTGATGCGTAGGGATCTCAGGTGACGAATCGCGTGACTTGGTCACATGAGTACCCTTGTTGTTTCTCTTGTCTATACTTGGATATTGTAGTTAAATAGGAAGATGCATGCATAGAACAGGGTTGTCCATCCAGTTCAAAGAGGCGGAGCGGGTCGTGAGACGGTGGAGAACCTGGAGAATGAAGTATACGAGGAACGACCAAATAGAATGACATGGGATAGAGAGGAACGAAAATGGAACAGGAGATGTATTCCACTGACAATAGGTCTAGTGATGTTGGCTTGTTGGCTTTTCAATCTGTCAACTGTACCTTTCTACATTGCACTTCAGGGCATTCCGTCTCATATTCCTGCCTCATTTGGCAGGCACCTGTATAGTGAGGCGTTTGATAGCTGGACATTATCAGAATAAACAATTTTTGATTGATTGATTGGACAACATTGTACCTCTAAACAATATCAACCATCTATTGAAAGTGTATGCGAATGCTTTGAAAACTCTATCACGGGAATGGAAATTAAGAAAAAGACATCAAGAAAGAAGGTTAGTTGACCTGTTCTCTCACAGACTGGATGTCCGCACCGTTGAGCAAACCACCCAACACCGTCCGCAGCTCCTGCAGGAACCTAGTGACCTCTTGCTCTGTCCCCACAGTGATCCGAAGGCACCCTTCGCACCCGAGTTCCTTGCCACGGAATCGTACCACAACACCGCGCTTTTCCGCCATTGCCTCGTATGCGCTCAAGGCGATCTTATTGCTAGGCTTTCCACCTTCACTGGCCGGCCGATCGAGAAATTCGACCAGAAGGAAGTTCGATTCCTGTCCACCACGGAAGCGGCCCACGCCGGGAATCTTGGGAAGTTCCTGCAACAAGCGCTCACGCTGGGCAATGATCTGTTCACGGTAGCTCTTCATGACAGCCATGTTGCTAGGTGATAGCGCAGCCATAGCCAGCGCACTGGTGGGGCTTGAAATGTTATAAGGAGCCTTCAGGCTGTTGAGAAGGAGGGCAATTGGAGGACTGGTGAAGGCAACTCCCAGTCGAATACCGGCTAGACCGAACGCTTTGCTCAAAGTTTGCATAACCACCAGGTTGGGCCACTCGTTGACCCATTCAGCGAGACTCGAACCTTCCGGTGCGAAATCAATGTACGCCTCGTCGACAACCACCACACCGTTCCATGTAGGGTGCTCCAGCACCTTTTGGATATCAGACTTGCGAATCAGATTAGCTGTCGGGTTGCCGGGCGAGCAGATATATGCCATCTTGATTGAATCATCGGCAGAAAGGGCCTCGTTGATCTTGTCCGGCTGCAGCTGGAAATCATTTTCGACATCTAGAGGCACCTTGACAATATCCACATCGTTGACCTGCGCGCTAACACTATACATGCCATAGGTAGGAGGGCATGTAAGGATTTTATCCTTTCCTGGCACGCAGAAACATCTCAACAAAGCATCGATGGCCTCGTCCGAGCCGACTCCGACGAAGAGGTTCTCCGGTGTAAGGTCTTTCTGGCTGTGGACACGGGTGTTGCGTAGGTTACAGAAAAGCTGTTTCAATTCGATCTGGTGTCTGTTCATGAGTCCGTCAGTCGCAATTCACACGATGAAGGGGGTTGTTGAATGGAAGGATGACTCACGGGTCTGGGTAACGGTTCAACCCCAAAAGATCGACATCCGGCTTCGAGCTACCGGTAGCAGCTCCGTTCACAGTCGATTGTTGCAGGGCGCCTTCAGAATTCAAGGCGAGTCCAGGACCGTAGGCATTTTCGTTGGCATCGAGAAGAACATTCGTCCCATCATCTTTGTAATCACTGACTCATTAGTACTCCAGTTGCGACTGAATTGTCTGCAGGGCCAAACACACTCTCTGGCGCATCTATAAGGTTGCAATTGCAAGATATTCTTGCGTGCGCATTTTGAAAGATCAAACGGTGATTGTCTTGCGGCCATTTTTTCAATTGTCTGTAGGGAGGGAGAGAATTTGTCGCGGTTGAAAGATAGGCGGGGAGCGGCGGGGAAGATAATGGCGGGACCGGTGTCGGACGTATGACTCAGGTCCCTACGGTACTTAAGTCATACCCTAACTGCTGGAGTTATTATATTATTTGAATCTTTTTATTGATCCATTTAATTCTCTCTCTCTCTCTTTTTTTTTTTTTTTTTTTTTTGTATATTTATATATTTATTTCTTCTTTTTGATTCATTTTTATTTTTTTGTACTAAGGTTTTTTTAAATGGTAAAGCAATCATTCACTCTACTGCAGGTGTGTATAACCGCAACCAGCTTAAATCAAAGTGCAAACCGTTCTAGGTATATTCTATGCAGTCTCAATCATACCCTAATATTGACCTTAAACCACGTTCAGAATACCTACAACAACATGAAATACAAACCAAACACTCACTTCACAATGCAAATTCACTCACTCAATTATAGGTCAATACTTCGATAGTTCAAATTGCAAGTATAAATCAAACCCAAGCCACACCTACTAAACATACAAGATCATACACCTTCAAAGGTACCAACTCACATAAATCACCAGAAACACAAAAAAAAAAAAAAAAAAAAAAAAAAAAAAAAAAAAAAAAAAAAAAAAAAAAAAAAAAAAAAAAAAAAAAAAATACACATAACATAAGAAGCAGAGTTCAACACTACAGCAGCTCCATCCCCTCGAAACCACAACAGAGATCGAAAACCCAGGACAAAAAACCAACAAACAATCTCAACACCAAACAAATCATCAAACCCAACCTGCCAACTCAATCAATCTCATCTGAATCAAGGTTACGGGCGGGTAGAATGGATGCAATTGTGATTCACCCAAGCTCTGCACGTCTCCCACTCGTACGGCCAACGACGGAAGAGATTCCTCAGGCGGGACCCTATAGAACGGGCTTGAATTTTGGTATTGACACTTCCACCTTCGTTGGGTGCTTGCGGGTCTTGGGCGTCGCCATTACTAGGTGCAGGATTAATATTGCTGGGCGCTTGCACATTATCAACACTTCCGGGAATGGTTTCGACGCTGTAGAGCGCAGTATCGGGGTTGGAAGGGTAAGGAGTGGGACGGGCAGCTGTGAGGAGGAACATGTAGAAAAGAAGGAAAGTGAGTAGCTTCATTCTTTCTTATTGGTGGTGTTGATTTAGAATGATAGGTTATACAGAGAAGTCAGATGTAGGTAGGGAGGGAGAAATGTGGTAGAGCTTGATGAATGATGGGGCTTTATATCAATAGAGATTAAAGTAGGCAATAGGAGCTTATTCAGTGTTTCTTTGAGTGTGTAATGGACATTATATTATAGAGTTATAATCAAGAGTGTTTCTTTGTTGGACTCAACATAATCATTGTCTGTGTGTGTTGAATGGTTTGTGCCTTGGCTTTAATAGAGTGAAGTCACATTGTTAACATGATATTGGCAAGACAGATGAAAGAAATCAATTCCTTTGTGCGGTTGCATCCATGCTATGATGACTGAGTTGAAATATCATCTCATAATGACTCGCTTCTGACTATCTTACTCCATTGTCTGAAGTTAACATGCATGCAATGGAATTTCCCCCAGGAAACCCGATCTAGGCATACGCTGCAAGCCCGCTCTCAAAGGCAGCATCGACATCAGCGGTACCTGACTTGATCGTCTCCTTGTCTGTGGCTGTAGCTTTGTCCTGCAGAGCGGTTGAAAGGGCGTCTGTCTTTGACTTCAGGTTCTCGAGGTCGGTCTTGACAATGCTGTTCACTCCAGCATCCACAAAGAGGGATTTCTATGTCCGTTAGTCACTTTTGTCTGTTCAAGTAATCCACCATAAAATTAAATGGGATGCTGGGGAACACCTCAACGCCAAGAGCTCTTGTAGTGAATGAAGTGGTGCGATCGTACCTTGGAGACAAGTGCATCAATAGCTCCGGTGATATCCGGCTTTAATCCCAGCAGTGCATCGGTCACACTTGTGCTCTCGTCGTCGGTGAAAGCGTCCGCAGCAGTGGTATCAGTTGTGGCCTGGTCAAGGTCCTTTTCCACTGCGCTCTCCTTGGTCTGGATATCCAGTGCTTCGGTAAGACCGCCAGAGTAGCCTGACACCGCACTGCTCAGGGTACCGAGATCAGTGTTGATCGTGGCTAGGCTATCAAGCACAGCGGAGGCATCGCGAGCAAGAAGAGGCTGGGAAGCTGCTAAGCTGAGGAATGTACAAATCGTGGCCGTGAGAGTAATCTGCATGATGGGCTCTGTTTGTGCAATGTCTTGGTATGCTCTGATGATATGAGTTTGTGTGCTGTGATGAGACCAAAACCATCACCGAAGGACAGCCCTTATATAGCCCGCAGTGAGACTAAATCCCTTTCTTGGCTCAGATGATGCCATCTGTCGGATGGTCCTGTTCAGAGTCCATCACAATTTATTTCCACCAACCCACTGTATTCTCTGGTTTCATCACATATCTCGGCGCATATTATAGCACTGAAGTGATGCCATTTGCTTTCATCACATGTGCGCCCCGGTCAAAAATCCCTAGGCAGGATGTTTCCCTTGCATTTCAACAATAATTGAATCCAATCAACCCTTGCTTGCCCCACAATCTGCATGGTTTTATTAGTTCAGGGACTTCGTGCGGGGAAGTGTTCGTTGAAAGGAGTTACTATTGCGGCATTTCGACCAAGCCTAGAACAACCGCGGATGTAACATCAATATAAAGGCTTGTTGGATGGTCTGCTCCCACAAAAGTCTCTAAATTTATTGAAGAGGGAGAGATGAAGGTGTAGCCTCGGACCGGATATGAGCAGATGTCCCTGGGCAGAGACAATCATCAGTTGGGACTATTGAGATGGCGAGGATAGCTAAGATCGGGGGATTTCCGCCTAATTGCTGATTCTGCCAATCATACTATTTTGGTGGATTTCTGATGCCGAGGATCGACCGGGAAGAGGCCACCATTCGCTTGTGATGTGATCTGGTAGAATTGATCTCTATTATTGGTGCATTAAAATACTGACTTTCTGTAACTGGTTAGAGAAATTGTCCAAAGAATCCACAATATATTGGATTGATCTCCGCCATACCTGCCTGCTTGGGAAAGCCTGTGGCATTCAAGTGAGATGTGCTTTGCCCGAGAAGCGGAGATCTGCAAGCATGTCAGCCCTGAATAACACAGAAACCAGTGCACATGAGTCAGAGATATACTCACACTGTTGTTAAAATCTCATATGTTTCTTTTTTTATATTTAGGATCCGATATTTTCTGATGTTAAAGCTGTGACATGCACATGGTGGATCGATGTATTAAAAGGTTTTTGAAGTAATGTACAATGTAGACCAATGATCAATCGTGATCCTCTTCTGTTATACCAGGACAACCCTCCATTTCCTCCGATTCATACTGGTATTTGCACCAAAAACAATAGTGAAATGTGTCACGTAGATACTGTACGATCCGGGCCAGTCGCTCACTTGGTTCGAGGGCATTAAACTCGTCCAGCTCCGGGTCTTCTTCATCCAATTCTTGTTCGAGGATTGCTGAAGTATCGAGGTCGCTGGCCAGCGCCAGTTTGTCTTCTCGTTCTTGAGTGGGGTCATCGTACCCTGGTAACTGCGGGTTGGGAAAAAAGGATGAGGGAAGTGATGTCTGCAACAGATGTCGAGCCTGCTGAGACTGCTCTCTTGCCTCTCGCTCCCGAACCAGCCCACGATAGAGAATATTGATTTTGGAGGTTGGCTTGACCTTAGCACGGGTGGTACTTGATCCGCTCGTCTCATCTTCTGTAGATGCCGTGTTATCTTCCTCCAGGTTAGACGATGATTGATGCTCTTTCCCGGTCGACGCATCATCACCTGTTTCTGCTTCTGCGTCCAATCGCTCTGCCACTTTCTGGGCTGCATGGAATTGGGCCTCAAAACGTCGCGTTTCTCGCTCTAGGCGCACACGATCTCGATAGTCACCCTCTTCCTGCTTCACTTTCTTCGCCGCCTCGTCGGCGACTTCTAGAAACTTGCGTTTCTTTTCACTTTCCAGGCCAATTCCACTGCGACCCTCCTTAAACACTAAATTGAGTGGCTCCGCCCGTGGGCGCGATGTACCATCTGGTGCTTGAGTCGCTGTCTCTTTTTCTTCTTCTTGGGGCTTACCCAGTGACTGTCCAGGTTTGAACCCCAACTTAGTCATCATCTGGAACCCCTTGTTAGAGGGGTTCAATGTGCTGGTGGCCAAGGCAGCATCACGGCGGGCCGCTTCTTGAGCAGCAAGTTCCGCCTTAGATGGAACTTTGGCTCGCGCTTCAGCCTGCAATAGGTACCGAGGTCATTTAGCTATTCCAGATCAACAGTCGGAGAGGGAAATCAAAAGATAGCCTAGATACACTACTGACCTCTCGTTGCTGCCGGCGCTTTTTCTGGGTGAATGTTTCTTTTTGTGTAGGTTCCTCAATCACCATTGACATGTAATCCTCTTCGTCATCGTCGGCGGGGTTCGGATGAGGGGCCATCATCGGCACCAGAGAGAAGCCGGGGGTGGGTCTCACTACGGATATTTACTTCGTAAAGATATTGGTCGATGGCTGAAGAAGAAAAGAACACATGGGGAAACATGACTCAGCAGCATCGGGATCGGAACAACAAAATCCCCCGTTAAGAAAATCAACATCTGGGGCTTGCATGAAATCAGGGGAATTTCATCACCACAACCTGTCTGAATCGTTGTCAAATTCGCAAAGTATCTACATTCAAACTCACAGATAATACAGGCCATTCATAGCTCTGGATAACTGCCACACCAAAGCATTCAGCATACGCATATAAAATGCACTCAGATGGTCGGAACAAGGTTTAGTGCGCGGATCGGTCCGCCAGGTGCGGATACAGTGGATCCCAGCGCATATTGACGTTTCTAGGGATGAACGGGTTGATGATTCATGATAGAGCCAGAGGCGTGGGTCAAGCAATGGAAGACTAATAAAATATACTCTATGTCAACTAACCCACAAAAAAGTTGATTAGACGGCCGAATAAGTACATGACCAGACAATGGGAGCATATATCGAATATCATGTGTCGATTGCCATGTAGATGTTTTCTATGGTAGATCTGAGTTATTGCTTTCATAAATTCAATCAACATGACTTAGATCGGTGTGGCTACGGAGAAGGTTCTCAAATTTTATAGTATTTCCTTCTGAGCTGTCAAATGCAAGCAGGCCTACGCTCCAGTTCAATGGAAACTTTCAATAATAGACTAAGGAGACAACTGACCGATTATGGTGTCGTAATATCAGACCTGATGTCGTACGCCTTGTCGCTGGTTCTATGCACGAAATAGGATCATTCTACCAATTCAAGAAGGCTGGAGTGGCTGGCAGCGTTAAAGGGGACCCAGGGAACAAATAGGTCTCGAACGTGGCTTCGTTGTAGGTGGAAGACGCTGGTTGGGTAGCTTCAGGTATGCCAGGAGGGTCTCCCCGAACTCGGTGTCCATACACATAGAATAGGATAATTAGAATGGCGTAGCTGGACGCTCAACAGCTAACCCTGATCATGTTGATAGATTATGATTGATCAACTGCTCTTGGCTGGATTCAGTCGAATCAACGAGCAAAGTCCACTACGGTATGATCTACAGATACTCAAACTTCTATTACAAAGGAGTCACAGGATGGCAGAGGAAAGTATATATTGAAAATACCTAATTAAGGAGCTGCCACATCCAAAGATAAGTACCGGAGCTTCCCCACGCAACAGAATTGCGTCCGGGGGCCAGTCTATGTAGAGATTATGGACACAAAAACACAATAGGGGGAATAATGATACTAATGATAATGACGCGGATGCGATCACCAGGACCATCCGGCGCAGGGGGTCCTTCAGGTCGTCATCCAGGGTATGAAACGCCAAAGCACATGGTTAGACTGTACACACACGGCAGTGAAGCATCAAATTAGTTAGCCTGCTTCTCCTGGCTTTCACCGCTGCTGAGCGCGAGCTCGGCCTTCTCGGCGCCAAAGGCGACGGGCTGGTGGGGGCTGTCCAAGCCCAATTCAGCAGACATTTGGGCGATCTGGTCGACACTGAGCTTGGGCAGCTCGTTGGCGACCTGGTAGGCCCACTTCTTCTCCACATGGGCCTTGGCGAAGATGATATCAATCTCCTCCAGATCACGACCGGCCGTCTCACAGTAGAAGAACCAGGCGAACGGCACACCAATGAAGTTAAACAGAGCGAAGAAGAGATAAATACCCCAACCACTGGCGTCGGAGAACACGGGTGTAAACATGACGACAGCGAAGTTGGTGATCCAGTTGGTGCAAGTGGAGGCGGCGGCGGCCATGGTACGGGTCCGGAGAGGGTTGATCTCGGGCGGGTAGATCCAAGGCAGGGGAAGCGTGGTAAATGCGAAGAAGCAGATGAAGAGGAAGATACCGACGATGGCACCCTTGGCAGTCTGCTCATTGTCCTTGATCAGGCAACCCATAGTGATGATGAAACTGAGACCCTGGCCCATGAAACCAATCAGGAACAGCTTCCGACGGCCAACCTTCTCAATCATGAAGAAAGAGGGGATAGTGGCCAGTGCGTAGACGGTAGCGAAGACACCGCCCAACACCAAGGAGAGACGGTGCTCCATGTTCAAGTTTTGCTCGAACAGCAACGTCGAGTAATAGATGGCTGCGTTGCAGCCGGTAAATTGCTGGAAGAACTGACCGGAGCATCCGATCATCATGCGCTGGAATTCCTGGGTCTTGCCGAAAGTGAACAATGTCTTCCAATTGGCCTTGTTGTCTTCACTGGACTTGAGATCCGCCTTCATCAGGTTAAATTCAGTGTGCACCTGTTCTGAATCAATCGGCAGATCGTTCAGCGCAGCCAGCACCTCGAGGGCCTCCTGGTCATGACCCCGCATGACAAACCAACGGGGCGACTCGGGCAGCATCATCGCACCGACGGTGACGAAGACGGCAAAGAGAATTTGGAAGGCGACGGGGAACCGCCACTGGGCAGAGCTATCCACATAGGACATACCGAAATCAACCCAGTAGGCGACAAACGTGCCGACAGCAATAATGGCACCCTCGAAACAGACAAGGAAACCACGGTTGTGGGCCTTAGAGCACTCCGATTGCCAGACCGGGATGGTGGCCGTGTCCATGCCATTGCCCAAGCCGGAAATAACACGGCCGATGACGAACTGACCCAGACCCCATTGGTGACCATAGGCAGCTGTAGAGATCACCGCACCGAGGGCCATGATGATACCACCGGCCACCAGCAGAGGAGTCCGGCCAATTCGTTCACCGAACACCATGGTGAAAATCGCACCAAAGAAACAGCCTATTTCGTAGCAAGCCGTGACGGCTCCACGCAACGTGGAGACATGCTCTGAGTAAGATTGACTGAAGGAGGGATCGTCCTTAGGGGGAATGTAGAGTGCATGGAACTCCTCTGTGAACTCGTTACCGGAAATAATACCGGACATCAGACCTTGATCGTAACCGAAGAGTGAGAAACCAAGAACGGCAGTGATGGTGATGGCGAGACGGAGCTTGCGGCCCCGGAAGCCGCAGGTTGTTGTCCACATCTTGACTGGTGACTATACCTATGTCAGGAAGGGGGAGGAACGAGGACACGGACAGAAAGGAAAAGGATTAGAAGAAAGGTGGCATCGAGCTCAGTTTTGTGTCTTTCGGAATTACAGCCAAGAAAAAAAAAGTTTGCAGGCACGACCTAACCGTGGCCGTATAGGCATGTCTCGCGAGGCCAAGGGTCCAATAAGACCTCAGGATAAAGCTTAGCGGATCCATGTGCGGTTTTGGCCGCCACTGACGTCGATGGCTTCCTCTCCGAAACCTGGAGTCAGAGCCATGCGGAGAGGTAAGGATAGCCGAATTAGGATGTTGCGGAGGATGCGAAGCGATTTGGGGTCTAAAACGAAGTTGACCGTTCCCATCAATCATGGCACCGGATGCCGTATAGATCGGGGAGTGGATCCTAGATTCTTTCACTCTACGACTGAGAGCCGACCACAGGCTCGGAAATCTCTCGCTCTTTGGTAGAGGGGGGAAAGGCTGACTTTGACCCGACAAAGTAAACGGAAGACTCAAAAAAGAGAAAGTCAGCCGAATGCGAGCCACGACAGTCGTGCTTGGCTTCTTTCTCACCTTTTTTTTTTTTTTTTTTCCTTTGGCTTTTGAAATTTTCACATGGTGCATGGCATCGTCCTATGAGTGGTGCCAAAGTCCCATTCTGGTAGGATCAACCCCATGGACCCGAGTGGATCCTCTTCTCCGTAAGCGGGTGGAGGATCATCGACCGTCTTGCTGCATCAGGCATTATAGCCGACCATCCCACGGGGAAATTCGGGGAAAGTGTTTAAATACTGGGTCAGGGCTGTAGTTTTTCCAGTGCCTGATTTGATTGATTTGATGCTCTTGGACTTGACCTGTCCATGGTTTGATGGCCTTGGCTCTTATTCCCCTTCCTTCCGGGAGGCAAACAAGAAGGGAAAAAAGAGAAAAGGAAAAACAAGAGAAAAGAAGCAAATGAAAGGATGGGTCACGGGAAAGTCACTTTTTGTTTCTTTTGTTTTGATTCGTCTGCCTCGTTTTTCGGGCCGTCTATAGGAGGGCTTAGGGCTATGTAGGCACGGTTCTTATTGGTGCTACGGTCACACCCCAGACTCCATTTTCTTGCCGCATCCGGGGACAAGAACAATACCTAACCTTCCACTTTACAGTTTACCCTAACACGACCTTATGAGCCAAGAAGGTCAGCTCGGGACACCTGCGGTTCAGACCACTTTTCGGACTAAGCCTTTCTAGATAGAGTAAGCCTTCTTAGGTAAGTAATAAGCCTGATTCCAAGCCGATTCGTGGATTGCTTGAGCCAACTCCACCCAACTAACAGAGACTGAAGTTACAGTGGCATGGTCGAAAAACTGTTTGCGAATAATTCCCCCACGAACCAATGACGGTCCAAGCACCAGGCGGAAGGCAGCGAAAGGGTGACCGCCCCCACTTTGGGTCACCGCCCGAGGGAAATTATTTGTTTACCGTCCATCCAATTGACAACCGCCTTCCCCAACAGTCTTTCCCTAAAGAAGATATTGTCCCTGCAATCTTCTTTTTCTTTCCTCGTCAAATGAAAGAACTAAAGAAACCACAGATCATAATCAAATCGATCAGATATTATATTAAACGAGTTCTAGATTAGGTATCCCAGCCGAGCTGGGGATAATAATACACGCAGCACACAGACCCACGGTCATCTTGCGCTCGGAAGTTTTCTACCTCTTACGGACAAGTCGCAATCAGAAAAGATCTCTGGAGGCGTACTTGGCGCCAAGGGTTGGATGGAGTCATCGCGAAAACGTCGTGTGGGATGGTGTGAACGCGCTCCACCCGTACAACAGGAACAGGTTCTTTGCACGATACCCAACCGTCAATGAGCACATGCGCGACTAGCCCATTGCCAACCGTGCATCTGCCACCGACACAATTTCCCAATCGGTGGAGGAGCCGTTGGGTCACTGGGGTTCCTGCAGCGGCAGGCCGATGGCTACGCTCGTAGGATGGATATTAGTGCCTCGGGTCCACGCACAGAAAAATAGCAGACACTCCGGCCTGAGGCGTGACCTCGGTACCAAGAGGATTCAAAGAACCAGAACGGAAGGAGAGATGAGATTACGGACCGGAATTCAAGGTCCGACTATGACGAACCAGCCGTAAGGTTGGCCATATTCTCGGTCACGCGGCATTTCATGTCGAGACCGACTTGATATATCACGTGATGGTTTTGTATCTCCGCGTTCTGTCTCCTTACCTTCCCCAGGTTTCAACCTACGATATTCTATTCGATAGTACCAATCTTACTAATATACGTATTGATCGGCCGTCACACGATCACAACTTTGACAGCATTCCAGGCAATGCAATCTTAAAATCATAAGAGAATAGAGAAATCTTTAAAGTAGATATTTATATTCTAATTGCTCATTATAGTTATAGTAGTCTTTTGAGATAATATAATAAAATATCGTCTTTCCAAAATGCTTCGGAACTTTTATTATTAAACACAAAGAATGATAAGGCTAGGAAGTATTGTGAAACAGTCGCCGATCGCTGCCACGTCATGTAATCCTGTCAAATCCCCTCAATCAATATTTATAAGCGCCCATATATTGCCTCAACATTACCAGTTACAATCCATGTAAAGAACCTGATTCAACTAACCAGCGATAAGCAACTTTTCATATGTTCATATGGCCAGCGCCATGTAAGTGGGGGGATACATAGGGGACCCCCACTACAGTATATACTTAGAATACACTCCGTAATAGATATAGTATCACCTTGAGATTAGATATTAGGGGAATGAAAAAGGCCATTCAAGTCTTCCTTTTTTATTTTCTATGATTTCTTCTTCTTCTTCTTCTTCTTCTTCTTCTTCTTCCTTTTTAGCTTTTCTTTATGTTTAATTACCTTTCCTTTGCTACCTTCCATTGCTTTTCATGTTTCCTTGTGATCTAATTTTCTTTTACCTTCTTTATCTTTTCCCCGCAGCTGGGGTGTCTGTTCTCTAATGAGACATTGCAATATCTCCCATCTGCGATGGCGTGTTTAAGACTTCCCAGTAGGCGGTCGAGACGTGGCAGAAAGGCAAACGAGGGTGGAACGGGGAATATATCCCATTAGTGGCGGTGTTTTCTTTAGCTGTGTGTCATGTTTCGATAAGAAGTATCTTAATATCTTTCTGCAATGAGTCTTGACAGCGTTCCGGCTCAGATCTGCTTCACTCGGCGAGGTGCCTGCCTAGCTAGATATTCGATAGCTAGGCCTCATCAGGTTGATAATCTTGATTGTTTGATTGTATTCATTTAGAAAACTGCTTCGTCATCATTATCTTGGTCATCCTCAACATCCATATCATCGTCATCCTCGTCAAAACCTTCAAAACTCATAAATTGTTCGTTCTTAGCGTCGGTTTCTTTTTCAACCACAACACCATCTTGGATTTCACAGTCCTGGGAGGTTTGGTCAGTACATCGTATCTTCAGGTTTAGTGTTACTCGCGCGTACCTTAAGGACGGACTCCTGTCCAACCTGACTGAATCTACCGACTGATATATTATTAGTTTGTGGCCTCCAGACTTGTCGTCATTATCAATTACGAATAACATACCGATACATCCTGTGAGTACACACTTTTGTCCAATAACCGCATTGTCCATAACAACACATCTACTTGAAGTTAGAAAGCTCATTTCACATGGACATTCGGATGCTTACCTCGTCAAGCGAGCGCCACTGCAAATCTTGGCATTCGACGAAATGCACGATTCTTTGATGACACATTTTTCCTCGACCTTTCAATCCGTTAGCTGGACTATACGATGCAATGGAAAACGAAGTAATTACCATCACGTTGCTTCCCAGTAAGCAATCACCCTTTGTCACAATCGATCGTGAAGCGATTCCTTCCGGAGTGGCGATCTTCGAGGCGTGACTGAACGGTGAAGCAGCGGCACGGCCCACCTCTTCAACCGACTCCAGCTTGGCCAGTCGCAGTGACATCGCCAACACCAGGGCGGAACTGTCAACGCGCCTGATTAATTGCTTCGATGGCTTGGTCAAATAAGCCAGAATAGGTGGCACCTCCACTGAAGACGGGACGGTCGGAGAAGACTCAGAGTCCTGGCCATGAGTCGTGGTCATGCCACGAAGGTCGATTTCTTCCTCCAATGAATCACCGTCATTGCTCCCCTGCTCTTCTTGGACTTCATTCTTTCCGCCTAGTATTTCATCAATGCCAAGCTTTTTACTCAAGCCACGCTGCCACTCTGCCTTCGCCCAGTATCCAATCAAATCTTCACTCACGGACTCGAAGCGTTCCTCGTGCTGGGCTAGCGACCGGATCCACTTCGGCAAAATATACAAATGCGCATCCCGGTAGCTAGTAAGCATTTTGACTGAGGCATGCTTCTCGACCAAGGTGTGACGGAGGAGTAGGCCCTTGTCGTTCTCTAGCTGCTCTTTCAGGGTATCCATCGGCATCGACATAGCCAATTTTGAAAGTTCGTATCGCGACACAGCAGGAACCTCATCTTTTTCAAAAGATGTGACTGCCACAAAGTCTGTTGGCTCTTTCTTGATCTCATCGGCAATGCCCTTTGCGGGATAAAACACAGACAGTCCTCCCTGAGAAGCTGAGCCTAGCTCACTCTGCGAGACCAGCCACGCCTCAAGCAAATGTTCACCGGGGATATCGCACAGCAGATCGCAGCTTAGGAGTAAGAAGTTAGAGTGGATACAGGCTTGTACCTCCGGTAGACGAAGTAGCTCCGCTGTTCCAGTTGTCATTTTCAGATCCTTCGGGGCCACGACTGTAGGCGAGGGGGAAGGAAGCGACGTCAGATATGGGTTTTGTTGTAGAGCGGCCTTCACGGAAGCGAGAGCGGAGGGGGGTGTGATCAGTGTGATATCTAAACCATTAGCAATTGTCAAAGACCGCAAAACACAACCGCTGGATGAAACCACTGCCACTACTCACCAGTTATTCCAGCGCGCTTGCACCAATCCAATGGATAGTATACCATGGGCCTTAGCTGATTCCCAATTGCTGTTAGTGAGTGCTTATCATTGAGGCCCACAGTTGTGAACACATACTGCAATCGGGATTAAACATTTTGGGTTCTCCTCCGGGTTTGAAGAAATTGCATTCAAACTTTCTCCAGGTCCGCAGAGGATCAAGGCTTGAAAGCCACTGCTGGGAACTGGCGTCGCGTGCACCATTTTGTATTCTATTGTTTGTATAAACGAACCCCGCGCAATAGTGGGGTGGGGGAATTGGGAGGAAGTCAGCCGGTACGGCTTGGAGAAAATGTCGCGGAGTGCCTTCTGTGATCACAACAGATCAAAGCACCAAAAAGTAGGGTATAAGAGGTGCCTTCTGGAATCACAATATCACCACACTGGAATGAATGCTTGTTCATCCCACTTGCAATTGATAAAACTGCGGAAGTTTTTCGGAGAGCGACACGTGACGATAAGTGAGTCAATCTGAACAAACAATGCAAAATAAACTAATCCTGGTTTGGTTCTTTAGAGCTTAGGTACCTGAGGCCAACAACATGCACCTCTAAACAAATGCACGCACTTCAACCAATCAGCCACCTGAAACTACCTTCATATTTTTTAGTTGACTTGCATTCCAAGACAACTTTTAGTCAACCCAATTAATGTTAGAGATTTATCTAATCAATCAAAAGACAAAAAGTAAAAAAAAAAAAAAGTGTAGACCTGCAGTGTGGGCCTATTCTTTCTTTTTCTCCCTTGAAACCTTTTGCAAATCATTGACAATAAATGCTTAGTTAGAGGCTCTCCTGTACCCTTTGTCGGGGCATGAGGCCACTGGTTATCACGCCAGAATTTCCACGCTGCATTAGCCCTAGTCAGCTTACCTTCACCACACTGAGAGAAGACTTGACCGCAAAAGAAAAACCGGTGACTGGGGGTTTTTTATCTATCGACCAAAGGTATCTATAGGAACGGGTCTTTGTTTAACACAACCATGCAATCCGAGAGACAGTACGATCCTCATCTCATAGAAGATAGAGTGAAGTTGGCCGAGTAGGAGAGCCCAATCATCTTTTGAAAGTATAGGCCATAAATGAGTAGTAAGAGTCAATGTATTCCATCACGAAGTAGAGCTCGTCTTCTCTCTGAAACATTGCATAAAGCCTTGGCGTTGGTATAGAAAGCTCCTGTCCGACAAGGTGCAAGGCATATGAAGCATACCCGTCATTTTCATTCACAAGTCGCCCATATTTGACAACATGAAGGTTCCTAATCGCGACAAGGCGTCCACCGTGTCCTGGGCTACAAATGCTCGAAAGAACAGGTGTTGTTGCATTAAAAAATCTTGTCGTACTCGGGTAGATTGACAGGTTATTCATCTGGCGCTCGATAATATGGCGAGATTCTGCAGGTATCTCTTTGAACAGCCATGTGCGAGAACCACTTATTGTGGGAGGAGAAGCATGCTGTCCGGTGCAAATGCAAAAGAGCTACATGGACACAAATATGTCCTTCCCGATCGAGAGAGAAAGAACCCCAGGTTTGCAGGTCCTCCACTTTCCCCCACAGTGGCACCATCTCCACTGTTTGTCAGATCGCGCTATCAAGTGACAGCTGGATGTTTTCAAGGAGAATAGTAATAATATTCCAGCAAATATACCCATCCATTTCATCCCAGGTCAGCTTCCGTCAAAGACATCATTTTTATACACATCGCCCGGATGGTCTAGTGGTATGATTCTCGCTTCGGGTTGGCTATAACAGCTCAATATGCGAGAGGTCCCGCGTTCGAATCGCGGTTCGGGCCCTCAAACATTCATTCATTCCTTTTGTTTTTGATATTTTCCCATCCATGTTCATGCATCGCCCGATTGACTAGATCTTTTTTGAATTTGCCGGTCCGGTACTCTCGTCTTTTCCGAAGGAAGCTTCAGTGCTACTAGCTGAGGGCTGTGGCGTATATACATACCACATATGCAAATATCAGAATGTGCTTGTGAAATAAGGTATTGATGAATTGATAACTTGATATGGAAAAGCTCGGGATAAAATTCCGGGTGCCTGCCCTAACTGTGGAATTGATAAAGGTTCTCTTTGTGGGTCTTTCCGTTCCAAAGTATGCAGGTCCTGTTGTCACATTGCCTCAGGCAGAGATTCATAGCGGAGCTTCATGGGAGCATCTATAGGGTTATTGTTCAGCTCTGGGGACGGTTGAGTCCCCACAATTTTCTAGGTTTTACTTCCCTGTATTAGAAAGCTCAGAGTATCCTATTCTAAGAGATATACAACTTCCTAGTCAAGTTTGAAAGGAGTGTATTATCTCAAGTTACTAGTTCCTATTCATGGCCGTTCCGGTCTCAACTTAGTACTGAAACCAACCTCTATCATAGCGACCCCTTTCGCTACTGTGGTAGATGTCTCGGGCATCGGGTCAGTTTATCCGAGCGGTATCGAAGTATTCATCGTACAAGCGAATCTCCTAGGTATTTGGACCCGAAGGTTATTAAAACCGATCGTCGAACACTAGTAGTCCCACCCTTGGATATATACTACTATCTAACGCAGCACAGCCGCATTTTCTTTTTTTAATATAGCTCGAGGCCATAGACAATCAATCGCATTACACCATTCCTCCAAATGGATGGTGACTACAGAGTTGACAAGTAAGTTCAAATGTATTTCGAATGACTGGGAGTTAATAAATCAAAGTATTGGATGTTGCTACAGAGCAAGCCATGAAGAACAATTGATTGTCATTTAACCCGGGCAATTTATTCAGCACGGGTTGTAATTTAGCTATCCGAGAGGTTTTATACGAATAGCCCGGATGGTCTAGTGGTATGATTCTCGCTTCGGGTGCTTTACTATCCAATATGCGAGAGGTCCCGCGTTCGAATCGCGGTTCGGGCCCTCAATTCATCTATTTCATTTGCTCTGTTTTTTTGGTTTTCTCCCTTTGTTTGTCTGACATAGCTTTGATATAGAAGTTAAAACCTAACAACACTCCTTTTCATGACATGGTTTCCATAGAATCGCACCAATGTCCTTCCCCACATTGCTTGAACGGCATATCCTCCCCGAGCAGCCCCATATCAAGCGACAAGGCAAACTATAGCCAGTCACCCCAGCCTCAATATGTTGAAAGCCAACAGAATCATGCCTTGGCTGCAGATGTACTGTTTAACCAAATGTCTAGTTTTCGTCAAGCTACTAGAATTCTGATTCATACATTGATTTATTTCATACATCCGAGTGAGTACACATTAACATAAAACGATACGGACTCTAATTACCTAAAAACCTACTGTCGCATTTCAAAATCCCCCGCGCATCTATCAATCCTACTACTGTAGTTAGCCATGCTTCTTAATTCATGCGGATTGGGTGGACTTATAAGAAAAAATAAGGCCGTTCCCTTGCGGGAACGGCAGTTCACGAACCACAACCCTCCTGACATCGTTCGGCTTCGACCCTCTTCAAGCCAACATTCAGTCGCTTGCGCAAGCACCCACTCCGGAGATAAGACCAGCTACATATACCACTAAGCACTCGCTTGATCTCTTCGTCCAACCCCCAAGTAAACCCACAAGTAACACACCCATGTTACTCGCCGTCGGTTTCATTGAACACCACAGTGTCGGGATAAAGCAGACAAGCCTAAGCTTTGATCCTCACTCTGGAGAGGTCCCGCGATACCCCTGCGAATATCCAACTCAAACAACAGCGATGGGCGGCAAGCTTGCTGATTGGGTTGATCCTTGGCTGTTGCAACGGAGGGGAGACCAAGCAATAGTGCTTCGCTTGTAAATGTTCATCTCCACGAAATGATGTGCATCGAAGCAGGCCGACCCCGTTGACTCATGGGCTTAAGTTGAACTGACAAAAGGAGTTGAGTTCGTAAACGCAGCATGTGTATTGCCATGATCGCCTCACGCCCTCGGCACAGGAACCTTCGTGTTCGGACATCCTAAAGCCTTCTCCGGTCGGTACACCTCCCAAGCCTCCATCTCCCAAGCGCCTCGGTAGCGTGATATCCATGCGTACATGTGTCGATCCCGTGTGAGCAGTCCCCATCACCGCAGCGAGCTGTGGCGCGAACCTCTCGTGTGTAGTACAGTACCCCCTGGGACAAGCTTTTGATTCCTCCCCACGATCGATGATCTTGGAGGGCATAAAAAGGCGCGGACAAAGAGCATCCATAAAAACCGCTTCCATTTTCCTCAAAAGAGAGGCGACGATATAAAACCATCGTGAATGTCAGCGCCCATCGATCTATTTGCAACCTCCATTGCAAAGAGATGGTTAACGCGGCCGATCGGGGTCTTCTCACGAAGCACAAATCTGGCTATTGCCCTGATTTGGGGTCTGCTAGCCCCGTAACGGAGAGAGACACCAGAGGCTAGAAGTTGGAGAGTAGGTACAAGTCGCCCAGGCTTCTCGAGGTTGGAAACATATGTGCGATCTGGGACGATGGGGTCGGTGAAATCACAGAAACCACCAAGACCATTGTGCATTCAAACTAATCGGAACTGGAACAAGGCAACAAGCGAGGCAGTACAATAGTTATTGCACCAAGTCCAATAACTATTGATTCTTCACTACCGTCACGGATTAAAAGAGCCTCGCTACAATCTAATACCCTGAAAGACACCTGGGTTTCTTCCCAAATATCAGACTGGTGCTGGCGAGTGGACGCTTTCAAGACCGTGACCTCGTGATCGAGTGTAAGCTGGTGACCGAGCGGCCATATTATTGGGTTCTCAAGGATCAGTCGATCATGCACAATAGTCCATGGCATTCCCCGATCCCACACGTTGGAAACACCGTGTACCGTTATCGTCCAGATATGATTCGCAAAAAATGCACTCTTTGGGAGGCCTCAAAAATGTTTCACCTACTCTCTCCCCTGGCTTCTCTGGCCCTCTAGCATAGACAGTCCATCCCTGGCGATCAGCATGTCACGTCCAGCATTGGTAGACCGACGCGTGCTTCTTTCGAAGCCTTTCACGCATGGTAAACCGTCTTCTGTGCCCTGTTATAGGCTCTGGACACCGGGAAGCCGTTTAGCTGATCAAACTCTCGTCTAATCTGGCTAATTAGCTGGCCCGTCATGCAAAACCGCGAAACTACGCCCTGATGGCGATGAACCGACTGGGTTACATTAGGGTTAGATTCCGAGCGTTCATCTTCACCTGAGCGACAGATGAACAGCAGGAAGCTATCAAGGGGGTAAGATCTGTACGAAAGCTGTCCTTTGGACTGAGAGGCGTGACATGTCGACACTGGACGCCCATCTAATCACGGACAGCACGCCCTGAAGCCCGAGGGTCCAACAGAAACTTCAGTGAGACAATGAACCGTATGACTGAAGCGCTCAGAAGAGGACCGTGACACCGGCCCTGAACCAAGTCGGTTGAGGCGATTGACGCTACTGCTGCAATGGTGGATCGGAAGGGTTGACGGGATTAGGGAGGGAGGCCCGGTGTTGATCTACTACGCGTGCCGCGTGGGCACGTGACCAAACACGAACCGCCACGGCCAGACATGTTGGTCTAACCTAATCTGGTGTAGTTGGCTGCGGGCCTGGCCTCAGGCCATCTCAGATCCAGACAACTTTAACTTTATTTTCATGCCAAGTTCTCTTTTCATCAATTAGAAATTGTACGTGCGTTGCAGAATTCAACTCCGATATACGAGAGAATACTAAAAGCTGATGCTATAGACAGATTATTATAGAGTCCCTGAAGCATGATCTGCCCGATCTGCAAGCTATACATTCTTAAAATCAAGTGATAATCCTCTAGTTTTTCTGCATTAGTATAAGTGTAAATGAATGCTTTTTATATAAGAGTAGATCTCTTACTTTAATGCCCTTAATAATTGATAAAGCATGCTCTTACGATCTAGACTATTAGATAAAACTTAGGTTAATATAAATTATATAATGAAACCCTACTAAAGACATAGCAGTATCTTCCTACGCGGTGCAGCAACGACACAGGCCCCTGGAAAGGCCCTTTGCAAGCAAGGATGTTTTGTAAGCTTGAAATTTCTGTCATATCTGGAATACGCACTCAGTCTTTATGTAGTCTTCTACAGACGGCTAAATCACCAGTCCACTCATCGGGATCAAATTTCAAAATACCCACAACTTCACCCAATGCTCATCACGACCTTCTCTGTAGGCTTCTGATCATACTGATATTGAAATGCCAATAGTGAGCCTTCGATGATAAAGAAAGTAAGATCAATGATGGGCTGAATGTCATTAGCCTCAAATGGCATCAATCGCCTCCTCAAACTGCGTCCGATTGCCGGCTTCAATGCCACGCACTAAACGCATGCGGGAGAATGGCTCGAGGAACGACAGTAATTCAACAATGGCAATGTATAATTATAATTCAACCAACAAAATAACATACAGATAATCGCAAATCTTACTTCTTGGAGCTTAAATGGTAGCCCGAAAGAACCTGAAAATATGAAAATCTGGGATCACGGGGATCTCATCATTAGCATCAGTTCAGAAAGGCTAGTGACATGGAATTTTCCTTTTGCATCTGGTTCATACTCTGCACGATTTCATAAGCATCAGGACCGACGATTCCATCAAGTGGCAAGATCCCTGCATCTTGAAACTCTTCCATCATTCGCTCAGTAAGGGGATCATGGTAAGTACAGCGAGGATGGGAAGGAATAGGCATTCCGTGTATATAATTATACGTGAACCGAGATGCGTAGAATTTACCTACCACTCTGACGGGAATAGTTTTTCTTGGTGGTGTGATTGCTCGGATGATAAGAAAGCTGCCACGGTGATGGGTCTCTTGATGAAGCTCCTGAAGTATGACTGACCACCGGGAATGTTAACCACATGGTACGGCGGAGAGCCGCCTGCATAGACATATGCTCAATAGTCAGACTCTATCAAGTTAATATAATTCTTGATAGATTGATTGATTGAGACGATCACACAATCATTGACCTGAATTTAACTATTTCCAATCTTTTGAAATAATTAAAGAGATGTTGACAAGAGCATTAGCCTTTCGTTGCGTTGATAGCGCTGATAAGAGACAAAACCCTTAAAGGTTGTTATTCCAGAGGCGCTCGCTGTCGAGAGAGTACTAATCCCCAACCATTTATGCTGAATATTCTGTTGTGGTTACTCCCTACAGTAACTCCTTTAGATGGTGCTTGGTTGCCTCATCATATTTGTCGGACTATCTGAATAGAACGACAGAATCCTTGGTTATTCCACTTGGACATCGGTTGGATAGATTCTGTAACGGCTTCAAATAGGATTGTGATCATTCAAGTCTACCCGGCGCGTCGGATTCTTTGCATCAGTTGGATAACAATCGAAAAGTAAACACTGGTATTATGTGATCACCCGGTGCTACCGTCTGTAAGTGGCAAATTCACCTACATTAGTGAAGCTGGAGTATGCTCCGCTGGCTTCTAACAGCGGAGCAGTACCTCATAAAATGGTGTTGGGGTTGAAGTGGATAGAGAGTCAATAGATGCTCTAATGCTGCGCTATACATATTGAGCCTCAAGCGTGCAAGTGACAGATTGAGACTGAGCGCCCAAATGTGTTTGTTCGATGGAGACAGATTGAGTGCTTGGTAGTCTTCATTAAAGCGCTTGTTTCCTTCCTTCCAAACCTGCGCCAGTAAATTTGATCTGTCAAGGCGCCATTGCTCGTTGCCAGCAACGTCTTCGTGACCGGTGTTTATGTCCTGTTTCTGGTTCTTTTCAAGCGTTGGCCCGTTGGGTACTCCATTTCGCCCATGAGAATCCTGGGCTGGTCGAGGAGATTTTTCTTAGAGTTAGGGATTTAGGGTATGACATATGTATGATTTGATTGACCTTCACCAGCTTGTAGAGATTCCAGGGAAGCATTAGAGTTGGAAGACATCCAATCTTCAAGTCTTCTTGTGTCCTCAAAGAGTCCGCAGAAAGTCTGAAAGGGCTAGAAGAGAGCTATATTGAAAAGGGCTGCGTTGCAGTAGTATTTTGAAGAGTGATGAGTAGCTTGAGAAGTTGAGGTCTGAAGTGGCGGCACCAGCCTTTATATACTAGTCACCTAAGGTTTAGGTGAAGGACCAAGGCTTAGGTGAAAAACCAAGGTCGAGGTGAAGAACTAAGGCTTAGGTGAAGAACTGCTACTTTGATGAATTATTTAATGATTTGGTGATGGGATGGTGAAGCGGAAACTTAGGCAGTCAAAGGAAAAATCGAAAACTACCTGATACTGGCCTCCGTCGGAGCTGGTCCGCCGAAGAAAGTCTTGATAAAAGGTTGTCACACGATCTAAACACAGCAGCTGTTAGATATAGACTTCCGAGTCCATATATAGATGGTGTCCCTGCAATTTCACTACTATACTCTATACCCAATTTTGCGGCTTTTGCCAATGGCACCTCTTCACATCTACCCCAGGAAGTCCAACTATACTATTTCTTCATGTCCCATTTCAGCGGCAATGGATAATGGTGTACGGCCCCACAAATATCTCCAGTTCAGTTGTATTTTGATATACTAATAACCCAACAACTAGAGAACGTGACAATATGACGTGACTATATCAGGCTAACTTACACTGTGATATGTGGCATTTAGAATACTATAGATAAGGGCTCATATTCACTCTGGTACGGAAAGAATCTTTATAATACAGTTGTATGGCGGGTTGAAGATCCCCGTGTTCACCACTAATCATATGGTAGAGATCATGTGAGTCGTAAGGGTTTTGTTCGATAAAAGGAACGTGATTACATTATGATTCCCAACAAATTGTAACTTGAATGACCAAAGTTTTGCATAAGCCCGATGCATGAGGTAATGAAGATAATTTACTAATATATAACAACGCATTTCCCGCCATTTCCCCCCAACTTCAAAACCTACACATTTCCCACAACCCCCTCAACTCATTATCGAAATCCCAAGTCAACCATATCTCACATTTGAGTTAAATTTTCTCATTCCACAAGCAAACACCATGGAGAACCATACCGCTTCGAAAGGTCGCGCTGCCATGAAGAAAGTTCTCACAGGCATAAAAACGCGCATTGCCAACAAGAATCGTCCAGCGCATAAGATCCTCTTCACCCCAGATATCCTCGAGCGGATCCTCCTCACGTTAGACATGCGTACCTTACTCCTCTCCAAGCGAGTGTGTCGGATGTGGAACGACCTCATCGACCACTCACCCAAACTCCAGGCTGCTCTGTTCTTTCAACCGATCCCAGAAACCGAGTTTACCGGCGAGCGACATATCCCCAACCCCCTCATCGTGGACGAAGTATGGCCCAGATACTTCCGCAGAACCTTAAATTCACGGCATCGCCCGGCGCAAGAGTGTCTCTGCCTCCCGAAAGTACAATCCCTTCAAAAGGAAAAGGCCTACTTACGACCCGAGGCCAGTTGGAGGAGAATGCTACTTCACCAGCCCCCCACCTCACGAGTGGCCTTTTTCACAATTATCGACTTCATCGGTGGACCAGACTACTGCTACGCCTCGTGGAAACCTATAGAGGATTGTATAAGACTGATGGATCTAGAGATTCATATCGACAGCGGGGCTCTAGTTCCTTCAACGGAGGCTTTCTTTCTATGGTCAGATGTGCGAGGTGCATTGCGAACTCGCAAACGTGACATACACCTGGAGGACGTGGAGCCTGCGGTCAATCAATGTTTGGGGAAATGTGACTTTATTGTCTACACTATGGCCCAATATCTCCAATTCCTTAACCCCAAAGGCAAGAGGGACGGGTTCTCTTGCCAATTTGATAGATGGGCTATTGAGAGCCATGCCGAAATAGTGCGCTGCTCAAGCTACCAATCTTTTTGGAGTATTGAGAAAAAGAGATTACAGCGTAAGAAATTTGAATGCAGATACAGGCGCAAGGAAAATGAAATATTAGCTTTAGAGAGCTCAGATGAGGATGACAGCTCGGACGAGGAAGACAGCTCTACCAGACGCTCATGTTCTCCTTATCCTGGATGCAGTGTTCAATAATAAGCTCTTGCGCGGCTATTTGAATTACCCCTGCGTCTACTTTGGCTGTTCCAAATGGTGTATATACCATTTCACTACTCGGCCCATCATCTACTGGACGCAAGCCAGCAGACCCAGGCTACCCGAGACACGCACTGCGCAACTCGTGTGACTTGCAGCTCCGGAAAATACCAAATTGGGAATATTTGAATTGTCTTTAAACAGGTTATCTAAGTTAATATTGAATGTGGTTTATTCATTTTGCTATTAACGTGAATTTTCGGATCACGTTTTATGAAAAACAGTCTACCAATACTTTGCACTCGCTTGTGGGACTCAACCTTGTATCTGTATTAATATACTATACATATCAGCTCAGGCTTTCCACTGTCCATTCATCGAACCAATCTGGTCCATCCAACAACTCTGTAAAATTCAATGACATTTAAATCCGCTGGCGCAGTTCAATTCATGGACCTAGCCCCGGCCGTCTGGATTGTTTGGCCACATATGTTCATTTGGTAAGGAAATATTGAAAAGCCGAGGGGTTCTTCCGGCCTATAGACTCAACTTCGTTTGTAGCATGCCACCGTTTCCAGACCACTGCCCACTAAACAGTAGAGCTGCTGCTATTGTAAGCGGTTGACTAACTTAGAGCTTTCCTATTAACTTACGAGTACACAGATATATCGTTAGGAGTGTCCTAGTGATGACCGTTTAGCCACCTAAAGGTGATTCGTGAACGGCTTCGGACCCGTGCCAAGTTGAGGCCGGTGCCCCTATGTTCAGGGTAACGGTTATGTTGTGATTCTCGATACTAGCGCTAAACCTTGGAGTACCTGTTTGGAACTATTATTTCTTTATAATGACCGTGGTCAGAACGCGTAGCTGGCGCATCGACCAAAGGATCAAGGGGTTCCTTTCAACGGCAGATACTGAGGTATCCTGCAAAACCGTTTGCGTGCGCGGGCTCTCTCTCTTACCCTCACCTCCGGCTCAAGTAGAAGTTGAAGGCTGTTAGGCACTGGAGCTATAGATTCATAGGACCAAAGCTATCGAGCTCAATTGGTTACTTATCATCAAGTTCCAACACATGAGATGCTCCTGTTTAAAGGCCAGCAACGTACCTTGTGTAACGGAGCTAACTAATATTTTGGCATCTGGCCTTAATCACAGTGGGCGAAAGGTTAGAGAATAGACTCCGTGAGGTTTCAGTTCAGGCCCCTGATAGACTCCTGCAAGCTGAACCTCCATCCTCAACCCTATACAAGGTTGTAATACCTTCAAAGAGAGAACTCACATGCGAAGCTGTCCATAGTTAACGAAATTTTAGTCCATGTCAAAAGCTATTGGAAAGACAAACCCTTAACACGTGGATGATTGCATCCATGGCACGCCCAACTAATGACGCCCATCTCCGTTGACCTGGATACAGCCATGAGACATGTAGTTGGCTTTTTTGAGCTTTCACAAGAACACCCTTCTCTCCCCTCGCTGTTTCATAACCTGTTCATAATGTTGCCCGAGCGATCGAAGTTGATTTCCATCAATGTTCCAAGAGCATTGGTAGCTTGAGCAACGCACTATTTCAGCATTGCCCTCAACAGTCCAATTATCAAATTGATAAGGGAACCTGTACGCCCTCTGGTATTTGGGCGTAAGGTATTGGAGATATTGACCAATGATGTCGAAAAAGCCACATTTCCCCAAACATTGATTGACTGTAGGCTCCACGTCCTCCAGGTGATGAGCATTGGTTCAGGGGTATATCAGCAGGCTCCAACCCCAGGAAGCTTCGGCATTTACCTGCTTAGCCATAATATTCTGCATGGCGTTTATGGTGATTGATCATTTTGGTGTTTAAAATACCCACGAAACGAGTGATTACATCACCAACTTGTTCTATGATATTCCAGCACTCTTGCATGAGTTTTGCTAGCGGATGCCTTCTTTGCATCGATTGCTGTGATAGCTGCGGTCATGCTCAGCATAATTCAAGAGAACCACTCAGACCCTGTATGCATTGGAGTGCTCCATGGGCTAGCGGGTGTGAGACCGCTAAGCATCGCCAGACAAGGCGTGGAGTGAGTTGATTAATCAGGACATTGAGAAAGCCCCAAAGTTGATTGTCCAGAGGTGATACTGAACTCTGTGTATTGCATATAGCACTTCCCCCAGATGTGGATATGATGTGATGAAAGCTGTAGAAGGGTTGTGACACATCGACTAGGATATAGGGAGAGCGGCTGACTGGACGTCTTCAAGTAAAGAATCATACCGGCATATTTTTTTATTTGTGAATGTATTCGTATAGGTAGTTCGTATGCCCAAATAGGTCGTAAACTCTGAGGAGCCGGTACAACAACACTCTGTTGATTGGATGTTTGACACGGAGTTTTGTAGATTGTTTGCAACAAAATAGAAATTGCAAAACAAGGTATGATTGAGCAATTTTTGTTTGCAATGATTGTGACTTAATTGATTTGTGGTCATACGCTCAAAGGGTGAGAGCTATCGACCAATGGGTTGACACGACACAAGTTTTTGACTTCTTGAAGTAAACGCGATAATATTGGTTTCACGTTGAGTCTCAACTGATTTGATAGAGACATAACATTAGACTGGTAGTGTATGAGGACACGACAGATAATCAAGCACCAGGCCTGTGTGGAAAAGACACTGGTTGGTTATGAGTTGTTTCACACTGAGTCTCATTCAGATGTGATAGAGACATGACACGGATTGGTAGTATATAAGAACAAAACTACCGGATGATCGAGAACCAGGCCTGTGTAGAAAAGGCACTGTTTGGTTGTGAGTTGCTTCACATTGAGTCTCAACTGATTTGATAGAGATATGACACGGATTGGTAGTATATAAGGACAAGACTACCGGATGATCGAGTACCAAAGCCTGTGTGGAAAAGGCATTGACTGGTTATGAGGTCTAGTAGACCAACTGATACTTTTGATCGAGAGGTTGTTCACGTTGGCTTCTCCGTTCGCGATGATGATTTGCCACTGAGAGCGTGGAAAGTGGAAGGCGGCAATGGCGAAATGGATACTGATCCCCGACACCGTAGCGTTTGAGACGCACATGGGTGTGAACAAGTCGGAGTCCCCCAGAGGGGGGAAGGCCTTTTGTCAACATGCCTAGGTTGTTGCTGTCAGTGGCTGTGTCAGGGCCACCCGGTTATCCCTACGTTTTCCTTCGGAGTTTTCTGACAACGGTTTGCTTTCCGCGGGACCTTTTAGCAACATGTCCAAGGTTGTAGAGGGAGACAGCGGACCCATCACTGGGAACATTCCCGAAGAATCTTCCAGAAGAGGTAGTAGACCTGTTGCCTAGCTACCATCTGGGATAGCGTGAAATCATAGGAACTATACCGTCTTTCACCATCAAGATGGTAAAAGGTGTAACGGTTCCCATCCGTAAGGATCCCCCATATGGGGGTGTTTTCACGCTGTCGCTTCTGGATGAAAGCTGTTGAAAGACACAAATATACATTAGTATATTGTTTAAAGAAGAAATATATAGATTAGAACTACTTACCCATAGCCCCGAGCAGTTACCAGATACCTCCAGAAAAGGTATCTGGCTGCTTGACCTCGATGACCAGGCGGTGATTCTCCAGGCCATTGGGATCACCGTGAAAGACCGTATGATCGGCCTTTCCAGTTACCCAGACTTCTTCCTTACCAGGAGTCGTCATAAGTCCCTGGATGGCGGTCTCCCTCTGGATGTTGAGCTCAGCTCCGTCAACCATAATGTCCGCTGCATCTGCTGCTGCATGAAAATCAGCAACGATGCAGGTGAGCAGGACATCCACAATTGTCCGGAACATGGGCTCGTTTTCGATGGCCCTTTTAGTGCCTCTTTTCCACCGCTGCCAGAACTCATCTACAAAGATCATGAGTGTCTGTTGTTTATGCTCATTGGATACAACCTACCGTATAACACGATGCTCGGCAACTCAGGCATCTCTAAAAGTTGGCCAGGAAACCCCTCATCACTTTCTTTGCAGTCAAAGTCTTTCTCAAAAGTATGCTTTTTGAGATTGCCTAAGACTACATTTCTATCCCCTCGCCGCTTCGTAACCTGTTTGTAGTGCTGATTGAGAGACCGAAGTTGACTTTCTTCCACGGCCTTTCCGGCATCCATATCATCTTTGATGCCTTTGCTCACGGAGAGCATCCGTTTAATGGCCTTGTAACGGCCTTTGAGGTTGAAAGTCATTTTGTTGTAGGAAATGAATGGAATTGAGGATAGGCAAAGTATGATTGAGAGTGGCTGTGAGTACTGTACTGGCTACGAGGAGCGGCTCTACTTGAGGAGGGAGTGACAGACAGACATACATACATACATCAATACGTTCATACGTCAATACACACGTACATACCACGGTATGGAAACAACTTGGCTAACAGGGGCCTGCGGGCTTTTACAAATATCTGCACTTTAACTCTGCATTGGCATTAGACCCATAAACCATGTCAACAATGCTGTTAAAGCCCAATCGTGCGAGGATACGAATTAATCAACCGACACCGCCCTTCTCTCAACAGAATATGTGACTGTCCTTTTTCAAGAACATCTTCAGGAAGCGAATATCTTTGTGATGATTGAACATGAAGCCTGGTTAACATCTTCTATGCACCATTTCAACGATACCAAGCACGAGACACGGTCTTCAGAACAAGCACACAATGAACTAGAAGCATTTACACCCCAGATATTGATTACCAACTTCCAGTGGTAGGTAAAGTAGCAACTCTACACAATTCTCCTTGCTAAATACTTGAGCTCAAGCCTCCGTCACGCAGTCGAAGAAAGTCAACTTCGTATTTGGAGAAGAGCCATGTCTTTTTTTCCCTTCTTTTCTTTTTCTTTTGCTGGAATAGAGTCAATTGTAAATATAATGAAGATTTCTTACCTGATATTATATTATAGTATATTGTGTATATAGATGGGATTTAATCTGAGAAAGCTTAATTGGTGAATTAATGATACACACATAGCAATGCATAATGTAAGTTGCAAATCATATTGACCATAGTTAGTCAAGGCTTGGTAGAGCAAACAAACAGCAACCCAGCTGGGAACATGAAGGAGCGAAAAATAACTGATCTAACCAATGAGTTGTATGAATATGTTCATAAAAGAAGGAGATAACTGTATATTGAAGCAGATACTGTGATCAAGAACTTGGTTAAGTCATACACCAGTAGGTTAGTAAGTAGCTGGGTAGGTCACCACCCACCGTCGAACCCCTGCTGTTGTATGTTTCTCTTTTTATCAACCATTTTGATTACAGTGAATCTAGCTAGCCTTTGATATGGTCAGAGGCGAGATGGGCTCTAGTTATTCTGACTTCTTGTCCCGCAGATTGTTAGCTTTTGCCGAGATTTACGACAATCTTCCACATTACTTTTGCGAGAACAGACTATGCTATATGGAAAATTAGGTTGTCCCCCTTTATAAGGGTCCCTATCAAGAAGTCTACCGAGAATGTTGCAACTGCAATTTTCTGGCCCATTTGAGATAATTGAACGCATCGACAGTTGGTCTATCTACCCAGAGCTCCCTAAACACCGTTGCTGTCGAAAAGCTCAACCTTCGTCTAGTGCGCGGCCAATACATACAACAGTTTCGCTTACACTTCCTGCACCGGTCCAAGTACTAATAATGTTGTCGCTGACGCCTTATCAAGACTCTTGCGGAAATGAGGACACCCACAACCCGGGGTAGCTTATGGATCTTGTAGAATGCTAGATCCTTTGTAGCCGCTAAACATTTGTCAAGCCTTTGGTGATCATAGATATATGTGATTTCGCGTCGTCGCTTCTGGATGAGATCTATTGGAAGACAAATATACATTAGTATATTACCTAAAGAAGGAATATATAGATTAATACTTACCCATAGCACCGAACATTGCCAGATATCTCCAGAAAAGTACCTGGGTGTTTGGCTTCGATAAGCAGACAGTGACTCTTGTCCTCTTCTGGATCACCACAAAATGAAAGAGTGTACAATCAGCCCTTCCCCTTACTTGGACAATCTCCCCGCGAGGAGTGGGCATAGTTCCGTCGACAACAGTCTCCATTTGGATATTGAGTTCCTCCCCTTCAGCCATGATATCCGCTGCATCAGCCGCCGAATAAGCCGGACAGGATGCAGGTGAACAGGACATCTGCGACTGTTCGGATCTCTGGCTCTTTGATGATCGCTAGAATTTGTATAGTATGATACTCGGCAACTGGGGAATCTGTAATATTCACGAGGAAACCCCTCGCTACTCTTCTACACCTGATATTCTTCTCGAAGGTGCGTCTTTTGAGTTCCCCTAAGACCACAGTCTTCATTTGGATATTGAGTTCCTCCCCGTCAGCCACAATGTCCACTGCATCAGCCGCTGCGTGAAAGTCGGACAGAATGCAGGTAAGTAGGACATCTATGATTGTTCGGAGCTTTGGCTCTTTGTCGATGGCGTTCCGCATGCTTCTTTCCCACCTTTGCCAGAATTCGTCTACAAGCATATCATGAGCGTCTATTGCTTATTCTCATTGGATGAAACATACTGTAGATGGAGATACTTGGCAACTCAGGTGTCTCCGAGATCTCGCGAGGAAACTCCTCTCAACTCTTCTCACAACCGAATTCTTTTTCGAAGGTGTGCCTCTTCAACTCCCCTAAGACAACGGTCCTATGACTCTGTTGCCTTTTAACCTGGTCATATTCCTGCTCCAACTCCCGAAATGCCTTTTTGCCAATGACTCTTCCAGCCTCAAGATAGCCTCTTATTCGGTTTCCGACGAATAAGATCTTCTTTAGGGACTCGTAATAGTCTTTGAGAGTCATTTTGTCCGCTAAGGATTTGGAATTTGGGGTTTGAGAATAGTGACAATATAATTGGCATTATTGGAGTGGCCATGAGTATAGCACCGGCCACGAGCCAATATTTTGCACGATGTGAAATGATGAGGGTTCAAAAGCTGGGAGGGGTTTTGGACGTGTTGACAAGAGCTTGTGTTGGGAAGGTTCTAATAAAGAAAGAACTACCAGTGCGTCACATGGGGTACACATGACTTGAGAAATGTGTTACGATAATTGGTTATTACAAGTGGCTCTGAGCAGTGCACCTGACTTAGTATACTTGGAGTGGACCTAAACCTCTTAACCCATGGAAAACCGGATACCATATGATATTCAGATACAATCACAGCATATAGATATCTACATTTAATTTTAAACCGAGCGTCCAATTCCCCCGCTCAATCTATCCATCCTCACCTATTCCAGTCATCCTCATCCACAATCCACAGTATAGTATACTAGCATATTCCATCCATCGACCAACAAACAATCAACACCCAAACACAATAATAAACACAATTCAATCTAACAACCCCTATCTCGCATAATCCCCTCCCGATCCCCAGCAACCTGAACCATACACCCCCAACCCCCATCCAACCGAGTCCGACAACATCCCCGTTTCGCCCCTTCAGCCCTCATCTCCGCCGCACACTCCTCCACCGCCCGCATCACCATTTCCCTGGGAGATCCGCGCCCGCAGGCCTCACCCGTCACTGTCGCGGAGTACATATACCCATGGACATAGGGGTCATCTAGTCGAGAGTCATATATGAGCGTGCATGCGATTATCTTGGTCCCGGGCGTGCTGTAGAGAGTTTGTACCGCTTGAATCGGGCGGTTCAGGAACGCAGTGACGGTGTTTTTGAGGCTTTGAATTGCCGGGAGGGTTGATTCTGGTGAGTTGGGTTGGAGGAGCAGGAGGAGGGGGAGAAGAAGGGCAAGAGACTGGAGGAGTCGGGTTGCGTTGGTCATGTTTTTGGAGAATGTGTCCGGGTTATTTATGCATTAAGGACGTTTAACGATATCATCCTATTTATATGCGGGCTGGCATATCACCATGTACCCCATATGCACAGCCCCGTTATTCAGGGATGAGCCTATGAGCATGCTGCAAGTGGGATTATTGTGGGCCGCGCAAGTAATATAAAGTTAATCAGGTTCAGACTTATCGGATATCACTTGTCTTGAGTGATTGGTCTCGACTAATATGCTTGTTGGACTTTCAAAGAAATGTTCTGGAAGTATATGTATATCCTTCTTGCACGCGGCTTGTATATGTAATAGCACAGAATTATAATTCAATATGATTTATTTATTTAAAAATATTATTCAAAAATATTCTGAAAACGGGAAAGATGAATAATTACTATTGATTTAGATATCTTTATTTTCTCCTAATGTGATAGCACTTATGAAGCATTTAGCACTTTTCAATACAGATGGAGAAGAAGACAACAAACAAAGCCGCGTCTCGTTTTCTGCTGTGCTAGACCACTGTCTTGTAACTATAAGCAAACAAGTAAATCCACGGATTAACACAAACAATACCGAAAACAGGGGACAGACTTTCCGAGTCTCGCAATATAAAGCGGCAATGAATACACAGTTGTATAGTCGCACCAACCTTACAGAACAACAGGCTACTAGAATTCTGATCATAAGTATGTTCGAGTTAAGAAAAAGGCAATATTGTCAGGAAACAACGCCCCCTAAACCATCAGGACGTTTGCCCCGCGACGGGGCACCCTATGGGGAAGTATATACTTGTCCGCGAAACCTGGTTAGGGGCACACTACATAAAGACAATATGAAAGAGCGACTCCCACAGCAACCATACGAACCCTGTAACCATCTGGCTTCCACTCGCAAGCTCCCCCAGAATGGCCTTCCAAATATACGGACTATTCGGTCTGTTACTGTTTGTACTCCACCTCGCAGCTATGAGACAAGGGGAACTCCGACCTTTTGCTGGGGCAGTCGGTGGCTTTGACCAAGGTTTTTCATTCATCGGATTCAGACTCGTCACTCTGGTAAGGGACTCGTTTCTTTGCCTCAAAATAAACCCACTCACAAGGCAAAACAAACAGCGTGAAGCGCATAATTACGCTACCAAAGGACTGGTCTACGAACTGTATGACGGCCGGCAGGACCCGGCTCGAGCCCGTGATGATTTAACCCTGGGCCACGGGTTGGTTCTATATTCTTCCATGTCAAAGTTCCCTGTCGATCCAGATCCAGAGATCCTGTTCGTGTGTTCCCCAAAACCACTAACCGTGCAGCCAGACACGGCTTGTTAATCGCTATGCAGGGCCTGTGCAGTCGCTTACAGATCATCCATTGCCGATATAGCGGATAAAGTATTGTTGACCGTCTGTATTATGCTGGAGATGATGTGCACATCTGGGACCTTTGGAGAGACAATGACCAGGACGGACGAAAGGACCGACGCATCAAGGCATTCATTAGCCGATTAGATCCGACTTTAGACGTAAGGTCCACTGTGAGGATAACCATGGGGTCTGATAAATTGTATGTCCCGTCTCAGTATGTGAACAGGAACCGGGGAGAGGATTTCAGGGTGCCTTGCGCCAGTGTGGCGGAGATCAGGCAAATTTGGAGGGATGATGTGAACCCTATAAAGTGGGAGAATATCAAGAAGAACTTTTGGCACTGAGAAGCCGGGAATATCACTGCCGACATGCAGCCTGGTGAAAGGTATGGTGTAGTTGCTGCGGTGTACATCAAGTTACTTTTGTCTAGTACGTCCTAAGAAACATATCCTAGAGATTTCTAGGGATCAAAGAAAGCGTCAGTCAGTTCACTGCCAGGTGGATCAAATCTCTGATCAAATGGATGGAATAACTGCTACATTAAGACGTATAGGTGATAAACTTCTGCTCATGGAGTAATATTTCAAAGCTTGTTCACTCTTCTGAAGTATTTCAGCAAGATCTCAACTCCTGTTATCCCCCAATTACTGTTGTCGGCTGCTATAATTTCCATTTCAGATTCCACCTTATACCCAACCATCCAGTCTCAAGCAGGAACGACAGTAGCGCCATCAGCCCAGGAGCTACCATCATAAACCTTGGTTGCAATGGCACCGGCAGGGTTCAGACTCTTGTAGAACAAAGTCACCTTGTTGTCGACAACCAGAGCATCCAGGTGAGTACCGGGGTAATAGTTTGCAACCTCGATGTCCTTGCCATCGACCCGGTCCTGAATCTTGCTGGGGCTACTCTTATCCACGTAAAAAACATGTTTATTGTCGGCGTTCACTGTAGCGAGGGGAGTACTGATCTGGACGTTGCTGGCTGGGACAAGTATGCCGTCATCTAGAAAGGGAATGCAAGTCAGCTATGTTCGATGATTAATAAATGAAGAAGGGAAGATTACCATTCCATTTGCCATCCTGAAACCAGTGATCGACGTTACCATCGTGGTCCTGGTAGTACAAATCGATTCTCTTGTTCACGATGCTAGTGGCCAGATCGGTTCCCGGCAGTGCTTGCGTTTCCTCTGGTAGCACTGTCTCAGTGTACCACGGGCTGTTGGGAGTACGGCGAATCTCCGTGATCTGTAGCTCATTACCGCTAGGTCTTTGTGGCTGTTAGCGGTCTCGAAAATATCCCGGATTGGGGGGTTTATCTTACGTGTTGTAATACACCCATTGAGATCCCTTTGGGTTCCAGCCAGTGGTGCCATTGAAGCTTGCGCCAGTGAGGCGTGAATTCGTAGCAGGGTTCGTCTCGATGCCAGTCACTTGTCCATCCTCCCAGGTCCCCTTGGAGAGGACCTTCACTTTGTCAACAACTTTGGTGCTGGAGTCAAGATAGACGACATGAATCTATAGCAGTGAATGATTAGCCCCGTAGAATTACCGACAATGAAGCATATCCCTACTGTCGCCTGCTTATCGAAATCGGCATCTTCGTCAACATAGTATGCAGTCAAAGCTGATCCACCGCCAGACGCATTGGTGGCAACCGTGGAAGCGACTGCCGTCCAGCTCGAACCCGTTTCGGAGTGGGCTTCACGGATTTCTCGTCCACTCTGGTAGTAGAGGTAGCTGTCACTGCCATTAGTTGTGACAGCAGCCAGAACAGTGTTGGGAAGAGAGCTCATTGTGGGAAGTGCAATTCACTGTGGAGACTAGAAGTTCTCTGAAGTATGAAACAAGAATGTCTTGTTGGGGTCAGATAGCTGACGAGAGAGCCAGACTTTATATCTTCATCAAGTAATCCCGCGAGGTCGTCTTCAGCTGTAAACGCGATAATAAGCAAGAATGGTTCCACATTGTGTGCTTTGGAGAGGTCCAAGTTGCGAGAAATTGCATTCGATTTGTGAAAGTTGATGTCACCGTGATACGTGCGCAGGACGCTGAATTAAAAGGCTGGTCGAGAACATGGTAACTGTGCCAATAGTATTGGACAATTGAGCAATATCTATATCCTCACCCCACACTCTGGACCTCATATATTAATCATGCATGTATTTGTTGTTTGTATCTGAGCAGTTTTCAGCTCGCAATCCTGGTCAGTAGGTAGAGTGGAGAACATCCAGACATGGTGGCGGAAAACATGCCTGTCTGGCTGACATTTAGCAAAGTTAACTGCGCAGTACAGACATTTCTGCGTCATACTTCTCTTTTTCTTAGAGACAGTAGTGAACAGGTTATGTGCATAATAACTATTATCAAACGAAATGATCGTTGGTCGGGGCCATAGCGCAATTGCCCTCCCCTGGTTAATGATCTACTCTCAATGCGTGACTGGTTAATGAATAGGCAATATGTTGAGGAATATGATCAAGCTGCGACTAGGCAGCCAACTGGCTTGTTAGTTGAGTAGTAGAAGTGTGATCAACACATTTTATTATTATATTCTGCCCCAAAATTTGTTTCCGTTCGGGTAACCTGAATCAAGTTCAAACTTTGCGAGTCATTTTGCTTACATGGACAAGATGAACTCAGACAGTAGCTGATGAGAGATGATAGACAGATTGTTTCGCAATCGATGCTTAGGGGTGAGAGGGGCTCGAGGCTGCTGAAGCTCTTCATTGGCCATGTCTCGGAGGCAAGCCATTGATACATTAGGGCATACTATCTCGCCAATCAGACATCCAGGAAAACCATGAACCGAAGGACGCAGTTCAGCTGTAAAAGGCCTTCACGGCTAATATTGCGACACATAGAAACTAACAAGGGTGTGCCTCATTTCGACAAGCGGGGTTTAACTGCAGCGTTCAATCACTCGCCTTTCAGCTTGACATGCATTCGGCGTCATAAATCAGCAGACCACCTTGCATCATTTTTCTTGTCTATTCTAGTACCATGTATCTGTGGAGAGTGATTACTTAACCAACGAAGATCAGCCAAGACGACCTCCGAGCGACAGATATGGCTCGATTGTTCTTCGACAGCTGAACTAGGTCACTTGCAGAAGAATGAGTTGGCACAATTCCATACCAGAATAACCCCACCTGGCTACCTGGGTTGCCATCCATGGATGCAAAGATTAGTATTCCTTTCCTGTCCGAGACAGATTTAGTTTGAAGCGAGAAGCACGATCAACTATACATGAGGAGATACAGATGCTGTTGAGCAAAAGGTTCATCAACTGTTAATGTCGATGTACCTCCACGGAAACAGGTCAAGGTATTGCATAGATTGACTATCCAGTGTAAAAGTGCATAGGTGTTGTAGCCCTAGCAAACCGGGTAAACGCATTGGTACTGTAATTCCAAATGATGATCAAAAGAGTGATTCACATGGCCCTATATTCCTTCCTAGTCAACATGCTCAGCTTCAAGATAACTTCGTTATTTCCAATTATTTAGCATGTAATTCAGTTGAGCTATATAATATCCGGTTAAACATACTTGCCCCAGCTTTGCTTAACATCACTCTTGATCATTTATGGTCCGAATCATTCTACTCCCGCTCTGATCGACATCAAAGTACAATTACAATACTAATCCGTATCATCAATTCATGACCCATTCTTCATTAACCGATTAACCATGTTGGAACACCAAGAGACAGAAGTCACCAGGCCAAAGGCAACTCTCATCCATCCCAACGCTCAAGTTGTATGTACATTATGCAGGATTCAAACCCTGCCACCCTTCTCTTTCGCTCGGATTAAATGGTCACCGTCCGTGCTCCAACAGCTGTAAATTGCTTGTCTGAGTATATGATATTGTACAGAGAAACGGGCGGGAGCCTCAGCTACCCACCGTTTTGACTGCGAATGGCCGAGTGAGGGTCATCTACTGGCGCATGGGTCGCAGAGGGCTCTGGCGGGGGAGCATCATGGGGGGTCCGCGGGCGCGGAGCCAGGCATCGTTCTGGGGGCCGTCGGTACGGATCACGCTACCGATGGACATGAAGAGACTGCTCAGAACATGATCGGTCAGCTGGGGTATTCTTGGAAGGATATGAGATGTATATCAGCTCGATGGATAGGATGTACCCGAAAGTCGCGCCCGATCCCAGCATGTATTTACCCAGGGTGCGCATGACACCGTTCGGTCCGGCACCGTATTGGAAGATTGTGACCGTTCCTGGGATCTCTTAATATCTTTGTCAGGTTAGAATGTATGGAATTGCTGACCGATGATGAAGCCCATGATACCGCCGACAGCTGGAAAGCATGTTAGCAAGTCTTTAATAAGAGGGGTATAGGGCTGACTTACTCGATCCCATCATAGCACCCATCTTCACTATAGGAATGGTCAGCTCACAAGTTACGCATGATATATACATATACATATGTATATATGTATATGTTTAAAAAGAAAGAAAGAATAAGACAATAGAACAACCCAGTGGATCCGCTATACTGGTGAAAGACTCACTCTTGTCAAAGGTGGAGGGGCCATGGGCCTGAGGAGGACCAGCAACAACGGGCATATTGAATGTATACAGTCAAGATGTCGACCTCAAGAAAGAAGCGTAAGAAGGAAAAACGCAGAAAGAGACAATAAACTGGCAGAACAGTTTCGCAAACGGAAGCTTCTCGAGCAAAAGCTCCGAATGGGTTCGAACCCGAGGCAAACCCGACAGGACACCGCCTACCCGATACGAACAGAGGGAAACAAGAGCGATTACATAATCCGATATCCGTCTATCGCCAATATTTTTGTAAAACTGAGTTGATTCCACTGAATACAACTCCACTGGACAATATTATTGGATGCTGCGACCACTCCGTCAAGTAATCAGAATGGCCGACGAAACCATCGCGAAGAAGATCAAGACATCTTCCCCCTTGATCGGCACTCACAGGTATCACCCAGACCCTAACTCTTAGCATTCAGCGCATCCTCCCTCTCCAATGATAATCGCCCGATTACTGATGGACAGCGGAAACTCTCTAGTGGCCACTTCCACGCCGATGAAGCACTCGCCGTTTATCTTCTCCGCCAGCTCCCCACCTACTCGGCCTCTCCCCTCGTGCGCACCAGAGACCCAGCCCAGCTGGCAACCTGCCACACCGTCGTCGATGTAGGCGGAGAATATGAACCGGCCAACCATCGCTATGACCACCACCAGCGGACCTTCTCCACGACGTTCCCGAACCACAACACGAAGCTCTCCTCCGCGGGATTAGTATACATGCACTTTGGTCGCGCCATCATCGCCCAGCACACATCGTTGCCGGAGGACCACGAGGACGTGGCCTTGCTGTACGAGAAGCTCTACACGGACTTCATCGAGGCCATCGATGCCAACGACAACGGTATCTCGGCCTACGACCCCGCCGAGATCTCCGCCGCCAGCATCCAGAAGCGCTTCAAGGATGGTGCCATCACAATCACCTCCGTGGTCGGTGACATGAACAACCCCGACCCCACGTGCCCCCCCGGCGAGCCCCAAGATGAAGACAGCCTCTTCGGCCGCGCCAGTACCTTCATCGGAAATGTCTTCACCCGTAAGCTGCACCACGCCAGTACATCCTGGTTGCCTGCGCGCGCAACCGTCGGAAACGCCTACAAGACCCGTCGCGATGTTCACTCGTCTGGTCGCATCGTCGTTCTCCCCCAGGGCGGTGTCCCATGGAAGGAGCACCTGTACAACTTTGAAAAGGAACTGGGCTCGAAGGAGGCCAACTCCGCCGAAGAGGTGTACTACGTCCTCTACCCGGAGAGCGCTGCGGAAGGTTCCAAGTGGCGCGTGCAGTGCGTCTCGGTGAACGAGAGCAGCTTTGTGTCCCGCAAGCCTCTGCCGGAATCTTGGCGCGGAGTTCGCGATGCCGACCTTGACGGTGTCATGGCCGCGGAGGCAGAGCAATCGGGCAAGCCTAAGATTCCCGCCGGTGCAGTCTTCGTCCACGCCAGCGGTTTCATCGGTGGGCATCAGACCAAAGAGGGCGCCTTCGCAATGGCCGTCCGTGGTTTGGAGTGATTATTACGTTATGCCTTGAATAAAAAAGTAACATGATATTTATGACACATACACTGTCTTTTCTATTTCTATTTCCTACTATAATCCATAGTTCTGTAGACATGCCCCATCAACAATTTACAACCCATACTTCGATATACATTACAGACATGTTCTCACGTTTTTAGTCCGCCCTGCGTAGGCTGCAAGATTGAAGTTCAGGGCGGGTCTGAAAACGGAGATGAGAAGTGTACCATGCAGGGTTCACATTCCGAGTGGATCTTGCGCTTGCTTTTCCCGTCTTGTGACAAGACTGAAAATCCAACCAGACACCGACCATGGAGATGCAGATCGGAGGGTTGGAGTGGTTTCTGCTCTGAACGCGCGTGGAGAGGCCAGGTGTACATGGTCGCAAAGCAATACCAAGAACCAAGTGAGGAGGGATCAAAGTTATTGTACATACCAAGATGTGGTCTATATACAGTCATTCATGGCACAGCAAACGTGAAATAAAAATACAGGGATATATGATACACAGTCCGTTCGTGAAAGAGGGATCCTGACGTTAAACGTGAGAGCTTTTCCAAGGTCGATAAAAAACAAGGCGTAAATCAAACGAGGCTATTGGGGATATTCTTCCAATGTCTATGCTGAGAATGCTTCACCTTCGGCATTCATGGAAAGCTTCCGAACATCCCAGCCCTCGGACTCGGCCCATTCCTTCTTCTCACCCAGCAGACACACGGAGCGTCGAGACCCGTTGACCAGGAATGCCTGTGCGACCTCGTTGACGTCCTTTGCGGTTACGTCGAGAATTTGCTCTCGCCAGCGTTGGTCCATTTCATGGGTCACGCCACTCATGAAGTATCTGGCCCCTTCCTCATCAACGCTCATTGGAGCATCGAGTCCCTGGAAGATGCCCAACTTCGCCTCGTTCAATTCCCGGTCCGACCAGGAACGGTCTCTGGCAAACAAACCAGTGTTCTGGAAAACCTTGAGGGTGTTGACTGGATTAGGGTCCCGGTAGCTAGTCAACGCAAAAATACCCTTCACGGGCCCATTGCTCGCCGATGCGCCATATGCACCGCCCTTCTCTCGAATCTCCGGGTGAAGGTAGTTATGGGTGAGGAGCTGGGAGAGCACGCTAAGCGGGGCACTGGACTTGTGGATAAACGGAACGGTCTGCATGGCTAATCCTGAATAGTAGACTTTGTAGGGCATGTCATAGAGTGCCTTAACGGTGGCCGAACTCTCCATTGAAGCTGCAACCGGAGATGTGGGCGAACCCACTTGAGGTAAGCCAGCAAGCCACTTCTGCAGAACTGACTCATTCTGGTGTGCGCTGTTTGGCTCACATACCATGCGAACACGAAGGCTAGCGGATTTAGAAATCGCGAAAGATTGGATGAGACGGAGCTTCTCGATCAGTTCTGCCAAGCGTTCGGGGGAAGTCTCAGCGTCGCGTAGAAGGTTCGCTGTGGCCTGGAGCTGTGCAAGTCCAGACTGTTGCTCCTGGACCCAGAAGCTGCGAGTGAGGCTGGCAGCCGCAGCATTGAGCGCAAAACGATGGCCCGATCCGGCAACAGCATCCAATGCCCCGTTGGTGGTCATTTTCAATAATTCTTGAATCATGCCAGGAGCATAGGGACTGGTAAAGTCCGTTTCTGTGATAAGCGTTGTCAGGATCTCTAGCATGTCCGGAATGTTCTTATCCAGAGCGAAGCCAGAAAACTGGAGTCCCTCTTTAAATTTTCCTAGCTCAGTCGGAGATGAGGCGTGGAATGTAGAAGAGGAAACACCGCCCGTTTTCAGCTTGATCAGATCTTCCCATTGCTCCATGGTTTTATTAGCGGTGCCTAAACGCATGACACAGTCATTGAACAAGGGCATCAACAATCGAAGATCATCCGGAAGGTCATCGAACGCATTCACGGCTTGGAAGTAAGTCAATCCGTTAGTAGGAGCCTCGCGCCAGACGACGTCAATGTTCTCGACTTGAGATTCCCGGACCGGTTTATATTCTTTCTCCCGGGAAATATCCTCGACACGCAGGGAAGGTAAACATCCAAGGTCAGCATGTTGCGCTTCCTCCTGGGTCTGGAGCAACTGCAGCTCCTCCTCTCTCAGGGTAGAGATGGCCTTCTCCGCGGAACCGTGCTGTTCAATAAGTTGACTGAGCTTCTTCTCCTTCCTGACCAACTCCTGATCGTCCAGTTCTTTACTGAATGTAGGCGAGCCAACCATAGTGAAAGTGAGGCAGTTGTCATTTGCAAGGTACTTCTGCATCAATGACTCGAGATAACCACCCTGTTGATATCTCTTCTTGAATTCGTCGATCACTTCATTCCAGGCAAGCTCCTTCATTGGGTTTACGCCGTTGAACCATGAGGACAGGGTCTTCTCCATAACACCAATTCCGAAGTTGGCCGTCTTGTGTCTCAAAGCAAGCTCAAGCTGATGAAGGAACCCTTGAACCTTTTCATCACTGAAACCCGTAGCCAGACTTTCTTCGTAGACTTTCTGGATGGCCTCCTTCACTTTTGGCGCTTCCGCCTCGCTAACACCGGTGGCACCGACGGAAAATACAGGGACTCTGCCAGAAGGGTCCAGACCTGTGTTAGGGGTAAAGGACGATCCCAGGCCACTCTCAATCAATGCCTTGTACATAGGTGAGCCATAGCCATCCAAAAGCAAGGAAGAAAGGATTCCCGCGGAGAAAGTCTCGACCACGTCGGCTGTATCTCCTAAGTACCAGGAAGTGGAGGTTTTATACTGCTTGTCCGCGTCGGCGAAGGTGTCAATCGGCCCAGGAACAGTCACATTCACAGGGCCGCCACTCAAATCGATCGGCGACTTGACAGCTGTATCAGCTTCTCCTTTATCGAACCCGTCTAGAACATTTCCAATCTGCTTCAAGTGGCCACTCAGGGACATATCACCGTACGTCAAGAACTTGGCATTACTCGGGTGATAATTCCGCTTCGAGAACTCCACCAACTGCTTGTGCGTGAGATCAGTAATGTACTGCGGGTCGCCTCCGGAGTTGTTGATCGCGGGGAAGATGTGATCCCGATACTTGACATAGTACAGATAGTTGGCATCCGAGATCTGGCCCTTCATCTCATTGTACACAACACCTTTGAACAGAATGTCTTCGGGGCTACCGTTCTCGGTTGCAACGGCGCGAGGGTCCTCGGGGCCCAATCGCCATCCCTCTTGTCTGAAATCCTCCTCTTTGAGCAGCGGGTGAAAGGTGGCATCCAAGTACACTGACAAAAGGTTCTGGAAATCTTGCTGGTTTGTTGTGGCGAAAGGATACGTAGTATGGTCGGCGGAGGTGAAGGCGTTCATGAAGTTCGACAGCGAACGAGGAAGCATCTTGAAGAAAGGATCGCGGATAGGGTATCTGAAAGAATGGGATTGTATTAGCATAAGGTTCAATTTGCAGGATAGCACCTTGTTTGGAAATATCCTCTGAATAGTAAATCCAAGATTCTCACTTTTCACTGCCGCATAGCGTCGTATGCTCCAAAATATGAGGCACTCCGGTCGCATCGGGAGGATTGGTCTTGAATCCCACCCCGAAAACATTGTTCTGGTCTTCTCTGGCAATGTGGAGATAATCCGCGTCGGTCTTATCATGCTTTAACCGGATCGCTGTGAGATGTAATTCTGGAACATGTTTCTTTTCGTGAACCGTGAATCCATGAAGCTTTTCTCCCACGCTCGGATAGCTCTCCAGGTTGGTCACGGTGGATGCCGTTCTTCGAAACCGAGACAATTGGGGCAAGACTCTGGTAGGCGTCGACCAGCGACTCAAAGTAGGCTGTCGCAAGACAGGCACTCGGGATTTACCCGTGCCCAATGTCCGCAACATGGTGTTGTACAATGTCCAATAAGGTTCAGAAAGGTGATTGGAAATCGGAGCGGGAAAGGAAGAAGAGGAAATGACCAAATGATTGTTCTTCACGGGTGCGGACTGACCGCTATAGTCCGCCGTAGTCCGACGTAATTCCGCTACGGTGGACCTTTGGTGACCAACTGCGCCACCCGTCGGAGCAAAAAGTATTCCGAAACACCTCGGCTTTTGGATGTTTAACTTTGTACATAACCACCACAGAGTCCATGCGATCATTTCCTGCGCAACGCATAGAGAACATTCATTCGTGAAAAATGTCTGTGAGCCGGTCAACGGCCAGATTTAGTGCCGATTATGTACCCGTTGCGCTGGGTTCGAGGAGAGCGCTGGTTTTGCCGAGGGGGTCTCGGCCGGTTTTCGTAAGAGAGTGCCGGAGGGGCATTCAGCGGGGTGTTGCTCCTCGGCGGAGTGTGAGAGCCGTAAATTCGAGGTTGGATCTGAATCCGAGATGGGTGCGCGGTTTCGCAACTCAGGTTGGCGCTGGTTCGCCTGCCGGGGGACCGCTGAAAGAGTATGACGTGAGGGTGCAGCAGGGTCGCTTGAGAGATGATCCGTATCAGCGACGTAGGCCTTTCCTTCTGGATGTGATGAGGGAGTTTTTGAAAGCATGAGTGCTAATGAATCTATATAGAAATAATTGAGAACCTCCAGTCCCTTTACGAACGTCTCCGATCATACACTCCTCCCCCGGTCGTGCACCCTAACCCGGAATCGCTCGACGCTCAGCCCCAGAAATCCTTCCTGGGCTCACTATTCGGGCGCGCGAAAAAGCAAGAACTCACAATCCCCGAGAACCTCCCCAAGGGCTTGTACATGTACGGAGATGTCGGGTGCGGGAAGACCATGCTTATGGATCTTTTCTACGATACGCTGCCCGAGAATATCACGTCCAAGTCGCGGATTCATTTTCACAATTTCATGCAGGATGTTCACCGTCGCGTGCATGTCGTGAAGATGCGCTTTGGAAATGACTTCGATGCGCTGCCATTGGTGGCAGCTGATATTGCTGAGCAGTCGAGTGTGCTTTGTTTTGATGAGTTCCAGTGCACAGATGTGGCTGATGCCATGATTTTGCGAAGGCACGTACCTAGCTCCCTGAAGAGGTGATTGGGTCTAACTCACAAATACAGGTTGCTGGAATTGCTCATGTCGCACGGAGTCGTCCTTGTCACCACCTCAAACAGACACCCAGACGACCTGTATAAGAACGGAATCCAGCGCGAGTCCTTTATTCCTTGTATCAACCTCTTGAAAACCGCCTTAGAGGTCATCAACCTCAACTCGCCCACCGATTACCGGAAGATCCCCCGTCCTCCATCTGGCGTATACCACCACCCTCTCGGCGAAGATGCCAACCAACACGCCCTCAAATGGTTCGAGTTCCTCGGCGACCCCATCAACGATCCGCCCCGTCCCGCAACCCAGGAAGTCTGGGGCCGCAAGATCCAGGTTCCCCTTGCGAGCGGCCGCGCCGCACAGTTCAGCTTCAAGCAATTGATCGGCAGCGCCACCGGCGCAGCTGATTATCTCGAACTCGTCCGGAACTATGATGCGTTCATCGTGACCGATGTTCCGGGGATGAATTTAAATCAGCGTGACCTGGCTCGTCGATTCATCACTTTCATTGATGCGGTTTATGAAAGCAGGGTAAGTTTTCCTCTTTTCGACACTACAACTAAATTGAAAATAAAGGAAGCTAAGTAAAAACTAGGCAAAACTTGTCCTCACAACCGAAGTTCCCTTGACAAACCTCTTCCTCTCCGAATCCGACGTCAAGAGCTCCCTCGGAGAAGGGAGCGAGGGAAGTGATCTGTCCGACGCCATGCGCATGATGATGGACGACCTTGGTCTGTCGATGCAGGCTCTTAAGTCGACATCGATCTTTAGTGGTGACGAGGAGCGCTTCGCGTTCGCGCGTGCGCTCTCCCGTCTTTCGGAAATGGGGAGCAAAGAGTGGGTGGAGAGAGGTCTATCGGGTGAGGGGGGTGAGCATGATGCATGGATGAAAACGAGGAGTCATTGGAGCGAAGACAATATGTGATTCCTTTGCTCTATAGATTTGCATGTTTGGTGTTCTATACCTTTTTTCTTCTTTTCTGTCTCTATTTGCATTGTTGTATATATTATAGAGTTAAAGTATAGTTAGACGTGAATAGACTATACTGTATATGGATCTTATTTCCTATACTTTCTCGTCCTTGGAGGTATATACAAGCAAGGAAACTATAGTATAACCCTACTCAACCAGGGCTCGGCAGTTTCCCATGCCGTCACCGAATACGTAAGGTGCCGGTAATTCTGTTTGCACTGTTTGCCACTTGCCGTCATTGGATAAACCGACATTTTGCAGGCAATTAACTTGCTTTCCAAAATTCCTCAATTGCCGCCACAGGCTTTTTCTCATCCCATTGTACATCATGTATCGCACACTTTTACGAGGCCCCTGGTCTCGCCGGGAATTCATTCGACCAATTCGACCGGTCACTTCGGTATCCCGTCCGTTGCTATCGGTGCCTGCGGTCTCGAAACTCAATGGCCGAACTTTTACATCAGGATCCATTCTTCAATCAGAGCCTCCATCGCAGCCGGCAGGAGGCGACGAGCCCCCTGACGCTTCTAGCCATGTTCCCTGGTACTTACAAGAAGAGGCGCCGGTGCCAGAATCTTCGCAAATGGCATCCCGAGATCAAATCCCAGACTTGCCAGAGGATCCGCCGGCGATCCTCCCAGCGTTCCTAGAATATGTGTTTAAGGATCTCGGATTGGATGACCTTAAATTGATTGACTTACGGGGACTGGAGACGCCCCCAGCCCTCGGTGCAAACGTCATCATGCTCATCGGAACGGCAAGAAGTGTGAAGCATCTGAACGTATCAGCGGATCGACTTTGCCGCTGGTTAAGAAGCACCTATAAGCTCTCTCCCTATGCGGATGGATTACTTGGTCGGAATGAGCTTAAGATCAAGCTGCGACGGAAAGCACGCCGGGCCCGCCTCGCAAGTCGCTCGGGTACCATGTTTGATGATAAAGACGATGGCATAACGACGGGCTGGATTTGTGTGAACGCGGGTGTGGTTGAGGAAGCGCCCGTGCTGGAAGAACAGGAGAAGTCCTTTGAAGGATTTGGCCAGATCTCTGCCGGTACTCGCATTGTCGCGCAGATGTTTACGGAGGAGAAAAGAGCGGAGGTGGATCTGGAAAGCCTGTGGCAGGGTACTCTGGACCGCGCCGAACGGGCGAAAAAGAAGTATGCCGAGGTCTCCTCCGATGCGCCTCCCAAAGAGGTTCGTGATCCCATTCCGAGAAAGCTACCACCATCTGACTGTAAATTTGGACCAGTCCCACAATCGACAATAAATTTTGACCGCACTCGCAATGGGGGATTTGGTGCTGTGCCCAAAAGAAACATGTCTTCGGCCGCTCTGGCTTATGAAACTAGAGCGGATACCTCGATAGATTCTTTATTACAACATCTTGAAGATGTGTCCAGCGAGAACGCCCGGCGTGAGCTGGGGACGGGCCCAGAGGACAGAAGTTCGACACTGTTTCTACAAAATTATTATGATCACTTATCCGAAATGTCTCCTGAGGACCAGGCTGTCGCGCAGATCAAATTACTATGTGTGGCTATCTCTTTGCAGCATCCAGCATACAGTAAACAGAGCCTTTGGGCAGCATTCATGAACTGCAACGCCTTGGGCTATGTTGTTTCCGATGACCTTGGCTTCCAGGTGGTCTCAGCCTTGCTAAGCAAGCGACTAGCAGCGGATCACTTGTCAGACTCAGATAAGGAATTGGCCCTGCAAGTCCTAGAACATCTCTCTGCCCGCGGCACGAATGTGTTAACCATGAAAGTCTTCAACATGCTATTCAAAGCGAGTCAAGTTTCCCCCAGAGAAGATTCACAGAATGGATCCTCCGCTCGTCGAGTTTCGCGCATGCTCAGCACCCTCAACCTCCCCTTCGACCCCGAACACGCCCGTCACCTAATGGTCACCCTATTCGAAAATAAAGACTACGACGGATTCTGGAAACTATGGCGCAAGTTCCCTCTAAACGCCAGTCCCCGGACCGTAGCCGACTACGAAATGCTCTTCCGTCTGCACGTGCAGTTAGGCAATGAACGTCGCGCCCGAGACTGCTTATCGACATGGGTGCCCATGATGAATCGGGAAGAGACCCCCATCCCGCTACAGGGAGACATTCTGCAACTCATCATGCAATGTCTGGTCGTGGCCGAGCCCGCGATTGAACAAAAGGTGGAAGAAGGTTCGAACAGTAACTTGGCGCGGATATGGAATGAATGCCAACGAAACTTGTAGGCTGTGTTGAACTGTATGCCGTGGGTGCTGAATGTGTATATTAAGCACGGTTGTCTACTTGTATCATAGATCTATAGATCCCTATATAATGTTCTCACCACTTATCCTGAGTAATCCGTTATAGTGATTAAGGCACGTGCCAACAAGAGTCAGAACTAGGTCTGCGGACCGGGGGAGATGATAGATCTACTAGTGGCGAAGGTTTCGTAGGTAATGGTGTTGGCTTTCAATCCGTATACTACGTAATAATTGTCTGCATTGCTACGGTCCTTGCCTCATTCGGGAGGAGTTTGCATAGCTACACGTCCGGCAGCGGACTTTACCAGGTTTATAGAATCTTGTTTGATTGGTAGACTGATTGAAAGCAGCACTGATTATAGATCTAAATATCATTGAAACGGTCCCACAGAGCCAGACAGAATCCAACTCTACATAAATTTAACGCCCATCCTTATCACCGAGATGGAAAGAAATGATACAAGAGGTAGAAATGCAAGAATCGAATCCACCGAGTGGAGTCCTGCGCACAGCGCGCGGATGCAAAGTGGTTGAGTAAAAACGTTCAATATGTCACATCACTCATTGAAGTGATATACCTAAGCCCCGTTAGCTCATATTACATATTCGGGGAAGTAAATGTAAAACTTACAAAGTAATCGGGCAGCCCGAACGCCTGGTATCCCAGGCGCTTGGCCATTTTCGCGAAGCCCTCCGTCTCCACGAGGTGATAGAATGGGAACGGGGGGAACATGGCGCCGTCACGGTGGACGTCTGCCTTTACCATTAGTGCTGTGCCGCCGACACCGTCGAGTTCCATGACGCGCTTCGGGTTCGGGTCGTCCGTGTTCGCCAGGTAAGCCATTAGTGTCCGGTAGGTGGGGAGTTCTGCATATCCCTCGAGGAGAATATCATCGGGGCCCATGCTCTCGGCGAGCGACTGGGCCGAGCCGCTATCGATCCAGGAGTTGAAGTCGTACGGACGGACGTCCCACTTCTTCTTGTCATTGTTGTAATAGCGCTGGTAGCAGTTCGGCACGATCACGGGGGCATTGTGGGCGGTCAGATCCTGAATGAGAGAATGCGGCGACTCCACGATATCTGAGTCTAGCCAGAGAACCCAGGACGTATCGGGGCCGAGGGTGGTGAAGAGAAGGCTATTACGGGCGCGACTCATGGACTCGCGCCGCTTCTTCTGATTCTCGAGCTTATGGCGCTCCTTTTCATCTTGCGACTGGAGGGGTGGGTCAAAGTCCTGGCGGAGGATGCTGACACTGGCGAAGCGCGAGTCAACGGGGCCGGATTGTGTCTTGCCGATGGCCTCTTCGAGCGCAGCAACGGCCGTGTTCCCGTCTTTGGTGTTGGGGACGATGAATCCGATCGAGATAAGTTCATGCGGATAACTGAGTTTCACGACATTGTCCCAAAAGCCTTGGTAAAAGCGAGCGAGTGGGGTGAGAATGAGGACTCGTTCGCCTTTGACGGCGGACTCGCTGGTCGAGGTAAGACTGTTTAGATTGTAGTGCACTACCGGTGGGGGAGCTTGGTAGCCATCGTCCCGGACGGGCTGAGACTTGAGAAACGGCTTTGTGGGAGGGGATAGAGGATTCTCTGCGGCACCTTCTCGTCGTTGTTGCGATGAGTCTGCGTTGGTAGTGGTGGCGGCGGAGGGAGACGGGGAAAGGAGAAAGACGAGGAATCCGAACGCTAGGAAGGCCGCGAGGATAAATGTAATAGGGCTAGTGCGTCGCATCGGGCGTGCGACGGCCATTATGGCCGTCTGATTATTTTGAAAGGAAGGGGGAGGAGCAAAGTTTGTCGGGATACCAAATGGTGGTGGTCCGTGGTCAATTAGTATGGAATCAACAATCAGGGTCTGGGTGGATGACGAATGCTTTGTTAGCTCGCAGCCAGAGCAATGATGGACTGAATTCCTCACATATCAATTCCAATGGAAAGGTGAAAAGAAAGATTTCCCCTGGGAGATTTCTCCAGGAGAAGCAGAGAGGATAGATGGCAACAACCAGAGGCGATGAACCAGTGGTTATTCGTCAGACTTGGTAGTTCATTGATGAGTCTCTCCGGAAAAAGACAGCCAATTTTGTCTTAATTGGTCGGACCCTTCCTTCCGCCTTCTGGGGTCTCCATCTCGGTCTCCCGTCTTTCGTTTGCAGAGACCACAGTGGAACAAGTCGAAGGATCAAAAAGAAGCCAAAGAAACGGTTTCGGATTGCGATCACGTTACAGCCGAATGCGGCATGTTTGCAGGGTTGGCTTTCTTATCAAACCAGGATGCAAATCTGCCACTTTTCAGGCTTCAATTAGGGTTACAGTATCTATGTACATTTCATCTTATCTTTACCTTTTTGTTCTTTTCTTTTCTTCTAATTAAAAACAAAGAGAAAGATCTTTTCTTATGTTTCCTTACATTTTCCTGGTTTAACTTTCTCTCCAAAGAGACAAACCAGGAATCGGAACTCAACGGTTACAGTAGTTCAGCACAATTCTTTGTCGTAGAGATGGACAAAAACGTTGGAAATAGAAAACCACGGTGGCGGAATGCCGCATTGCGGAAGACCCGGAACAACTAAGTGTGGGAGGCGACGGAAACAATGCGAGCCTTTGTGAGTATTAATGATGATGAAAGTTGTTCTTTTGAAGGTTGTTTCGTGAGAGTTTCCCATTCGATCACCGGAGAAGAGACACTAAACCGGCTTCGGAAGGTGGCGGGTGATCTCTCACGTGTGGTGTCCTCAGGCGGCCATCCGTCTCCATCGCTGGGGCCAACAAGTCGACGAGTCATCGATCGAATCTTACTTTCTTTTCTTCTACTCAGAGGGTCGGTGGATCAACACATCATGAATATCCTCTAGTGGATTCTATTGACAAGTCTATCTTAGTCTATTGACAGGTCTATCAAGAAAATAAACAACAGAAAAAAGAAGAGTCTATAGCAAAATCATCAACTGTATTGCAATCAGATCTATTCTCCAAACGAACAAAAAAAAAGGCAAGTGAAAACGCCCCCAAAAAGACAATTGGAAGCGCGAGGCCGGCCTGGCTGCTTGCCCTGTCTATCCATCATTCCAGAAAGAAAGAACGAAAAAAAAAACATATCTTCGTAAAAATAACGAGTGTCGTAAGCTCAATCGTCGAGGCGAGAGCACGGTGAGAAGAATCATCGAAGATCGAAACAGAGTTTCGTGTTTCTTGGTTCTTTAGCCCAGGGTAAGGGTGACACTGGAGCTGGTGGAGCAGCTGTTGGTGTTGACATCATCCGGTTGCTGGTAGGAGCTGCTGCAGTCGGTATCCCCAGCGGAACAGCTCACGGACTTGCAGCTGGAGTCGGAGGGAGTGGCGGTAAAACCATTCTTGATGAACTCCGAGGACGAGTCCAGATCAATGGACGACATGTCCCAGTACAGCTTGTCTCCATCTGTCTTGTATTCGAACTGCAAGACACTGGACTCGCTGTCGCTGGTCGACAACTTGATCGAGATGCCGCCGGAGGCTGTAGTCTGGAAGGACTCGGAGTAAGAGCCACCGCCGGAGGAAAGCTCGTGCTTATCGCTGCCTCCCTCGGCTGTGGACCACAGGTTGACCTTGGTGTCCAGGTTGTTCACGATTTGGACACTTCCGCCACCGCCGCCGCTGCTACTCGTGCTAGAGGGCGTGCTGGAAGCCGAACTGGTCGGGGTACCCCGGACTTGGACATGGGGCAGAGCGGAAACGGTCATGGCCGAAACGGCAGCCAGAAGAACGTTGGAGAAGATCATTTTGAATAGTAAGTCTCGAAGGAGAGTCAAAAAAGACAGTCAAAGATGGTGGACGTTGCTGTAGAGCAAACGTGTAAATCAACAAAGTAAAGAAAGTCTGAGGATCAACCTCGAAAAGAAAGAGTCAATGAATGACAAAAAGGACAAGTACAAAAGGACTGTCAGATGTTGGATGATTTCTAGAAAGAAAAGCCAGAGGGAGGCCCTGTCATACTCCCTATATATATGATCCGGTGGAGCCCTAAACGAACTCCCGATGACCAACGGAGACGTAACGGGGAACGGGGATGACTTCCATTGCCACACCAATGGTCGCCATCAAGCGTTCTTTGTCTTACCCCCCATTTGTCAATGGAAGGGAAACATAATGGCTCTTGCGCAGGTGTTCCTGAAGGCTCAGACCAATGCCCATCTAGACCACCGGCGGGTGGGGCTGCCACATAGTTCTAGACTGAGGCTTTGTCGCCTTACGCGTCGGGTGGGGTGGCTGATGATGTCTCCCACAAAAAAGAAGGATACAAATTTACACTTGGAAACCACGGTTCAGACTGGAATCCCCCGCTATGATTGAACGGGTTGTGGCTGACAGCCAACCGACTCGAAGAAAAACGACGGCTCCACCAAATCTGGTTGATTGGTAAGAGAGCAGTTATGCTTCCCGGCTAGGGCTCAACTTGCCACAAAAGGAATGATTCCATGGTTCAATGCCAAACTTTGAGGAAGGAAAAAAGGAAGAAACAGAAAGAAAACAACGCAAAGACGAGTTCCATAGGATCCCCCGTTTTCTCTACGATTCCAAATCGTTTAGCTCTCTGGGTCAGGGCAGAAACATCAGATGGTTCTTTGGCAATCTCTGGTTCAGCACCGGGGTCAGAGTTTTTTCCCCTTTCTTTTCCCCGGGTTCCTGTGTAAATAGGATTCGAGACTCTTCGATAGCCGCGCGGCATAAAAGGGGACGAAAGTCGGAGCCTTGCTTAGCCACTCCCAAGAGCTTCGGTGCTTCTCCGTTGAGGCGTCTGCCTACGCTCGGTGCTCGCAAAGTGGAACAAACCGATAGCATTACGTGGGATAGAGGGAACGCGAATGGCAGAGATGTTAGTGGCGGTAGTTCTAGCTCCGGTATTGGCTTTGGTATCTGTAGATTCTGGCTCTCTGCATTGGGCACGCTGTTCTAGCTCAGATTCCTGCGTTACCCACGAGGCGCTGCATAGCTATATTTCAGTTTTGGGCCTTATCAGGTTAACATCTTACTTTCTGAAGATTGGTTTCTATTTCATTCAACGAGACTTCAGCATTGCTATATATTCATCGTTCGGCTTAATCAAAAGAGTATAATCGATGAACTACGGGTATTCTCTACCACGAAACCCTAGTGATGAGCGAAAAGTAGATTAGGATTCTCAAATAGCCTCATTAACTGTACACATAAATCCTCCTATTCAGAAACAAACTATAGACTGTCTCACCTGCTTACAAATATCTTCAAGGAGAGTATAGACGCACGGACCAGCGGGTTTTCTCCGATCCCGTGATCGTCCCCTGGCGTCATTTTCGGATTTTCTACGATCTCTAGGGACCATCACCACATTTACCCCCTTATCAGTGTATAACCGCCCATAATGGGCTGGGTAGGCGTGGCTACGCTGATTGCGACCGCATGCGTTATACTCTACTACCACCCGCCCTCCACCTGGTCATCCGACACCCCCTTTCCTCAGCAGCCGGAATCCGACCCGAAGCCACCGACAGTTCGCGATGCCGAAGTGAAAGACGAGCCAAAGCCTTCTAACGAAGATGGCACCGACGAATGCCAAACAACACCCAAGGCATCCGCATCAATTGCCCCGTCACTAGAAGTGCCAACGCTGCACCTAGAAGACAACAAGACCACCCAGACAACAGCAACCAAGGAACAACAGCCCGAGAAACCAGTCCAGAATGAATCACCAAAACCCTCCATTCCCAACATACCACCACCACCACAACAACCCACGGCCAACAGCTCCTCGCTAATGCCTCCCCCTCCACCACCCCGCCTCCGCCCACAACCCCTAGGACGAGCCCCGCCGCGCCCAAACCCAGGCAATTCCCTCCGCCCGCCCCCATCCGCCGCATCCTCCCTGCGCGTCCCCCCAAGTCGCCCCCCCAGCAACAGCAACAACAGTCTATCCCCCATAAAACTAACGGCGCAACCATCGACCGCCTCAAAACGAGCCGTCCTAGAACCAGGCTTCTCCCCACTCGACTGGGCAGCCCTAACCTCCAACCCGAACAACAAACTCCGCGGCGCACACCTCCCCCCAACACTCATAAAAGTGACGCCCTCGCTCCTGAAGACCCAAAACGGGCGCAAAGGCCGCGACGCATGGACATCCTACCAGGGCAAGGTGTATAATATCACGCCTTACTTACCCTTCCATCCGGGCGGAAAGGGGGAGCTGCTCCGGGGAGCGGGGAAGGACTCCGCGAAGCTGTTTCTGGAGGTTCATCCTTGGGTCAATTGGGATGCTATACTGGGGGAGTGTCTTGTTGGGATCCTGGTTTCGGAGAATGAGGTTGAGAATGCTTTGGATTCTATGGATTAGTGCTTTCGCCTTTTTATTGTAGATCTTGGGAAGAGTTGTATTATATTAGATTTTTGAAATGATACCCGTATCTACTTGTCGAATAGTATTCTCGTTTTTTCCTTTCTTAATTTAATTTTAGGGATTGTTTAAGACGCAGTCTATATTCAAGTTCTCACGATATATATTGGGGAATGGCAAGATATGGACAGGGTAGTGAGGATGGTAGATTGCGCTGTAAAGGGTCTGTGTTGACTTTTGATTGTATACTGATATCTTTTAGCATTGAATACGGCAGTCTGGGTTAGACTTCTACGTTGTTCAAGTTGGCTTGATCAGGTATAGAATCTTGATGCATGTATTGATGGACGAATGTAGAACAGGCAAAAGCGTTCACTGTACATACAGACCGAACTCCAGGGCGCCTAACGGTCATTGCTCGAGCATCTGCTGGCGATGGACAACGCCAACCCGGAAAATTCTGGGGGAAAAAAAAGAAAAAAAAAAAAGAAAGAAAGAAAAAAAAGTCCAATGGACTACTTCACCTATCGAGTACGAGGACATGCGTTATCTAACCAGATTACAGAAATATAAACATCGCTGTTTATTCTACAGCTTGGGTTGGGGGGTTTCCGGGGATGCGCTGGCTTCTTGATTAATGGCGACGGTGCGGTTGTCGGCACCTTCGCCGAAGAAGATCACTTCCACGGTAACGTCGTCGCTGATTAAATTAGTCTTCTCTGTTCTCTGAGCAAGCGAAGGTTAGATATTGAAAAGGGCCTTACCGATAGCGGCGCGAATAAGGGCTCGGGAGGGTCAACAAAGCGCACACCATATCCTTGTCTTTGCCGCCCATGGCATTGCGAACGAGATGCGTGGCAGCGTTGTTGTCTTCGACCGTGAAACGGCTAGCAGCGCCGGCGATGTCATACTGCTGTTGGCGGATGGGGCGGCGTTGGCCTTCTGCACCGGCGGCCTTGGGTTCCTCGACAGGGAGTTGCGAATTGTTGAAGCCGAACCAGCTCTGGAGCCAGGTCTTGTTGCCGGCGCCGGACTGTTGCTGTTCGACCCATTGACCGACGAGACCGACGACTTCTTCGTTGCTCAGCATCTCCCAGAGTCCGTCAGTCGCGATGACCAGAAAGTCCCCACGCGAGGGCTCGACTTTGGTCGTGGTGATAATTGGCTCGGCGGTGACGTAAGGCGGGGTCTTCAGCAGCGGGTGCGGGGTGCGTCCAAAGAATTGCCGCTTAATCTTGTCCTGGGTCTCCTTGCTCCACTTGTAGAATGCATCTCCGAAGGATCGGCTGGGCTCCAGTTGACCGAGGATTCGTCCATTGCGGACGACGTTGGGCTCGCCGGGATGTTCTTCCCGCAGGCGCTTCATTTCGGACGGGGTGCCGCCCGTCTGATCCTCGGACAGCGCAGTGGCCGACCACTTTCCGTTGGAGCCGCGACGGCCGAGAACCGCGCGCGAGTCCCCGGCGCAGGCGACCTTCAGGTCCTTCGACTGCGCATCGTAGAAGGCGAGAAGCGCACAGGCTCCCGACAGCGCCGGAGCCAGCGTTTCAGCGGCCACGCGACGGGAGTTCGACTTGAGAACCTTCTCGACGCTGTTGTGCACAATGTCATTATCGAGACGTGTGAAGCCTTGTTTGATGGCGGCGTCCACGGCAGCCGAGGTGGGAGTGCGTTGCGACGGGTCCGTTGCTGCGGTTTTGTACGTGCTGTTCAATTCGCGCGCCACGTACGAAATGAGGACATTGCGCAGCTTCGCGGATGTCGTCCAGCCGCTAGGGACTTGGTTAGTTGTTGAATCCACCCATGCCGTCAAGAATCCGACTTACGAGTGTCCATCAAATACACCCCAGAACATCCAATCGCTACTCGACACACCGTCTTGCGCCGCCGCCACCGTGGATGGTACTTCCACAATCTTCTCGGCGTGATCATCTTCAATCGGCGAGTTACTCGGAACCTGGACGATATCATATCGCACCACCCCCTGGCCACGGTTCACAAAGTAAGACTCTTCATTCTTCCTCAGTTTCTGTGTGGCCTGCTCCGGGGACAACATATTGAGAACGCGGCGGTCGGAATCGTCGGTCTGTTTGAAAAGGGGCTGTTCTTCGCCAGAGAGCGTTGCTGTGTAGAACTGATCGTTGTCGACCAGCAGCGCCCGACGGGTGGAGTCGGAAGGAGCCTCGGCGTAGGCGGTTGAGGTCGATAAGGTCCGATTCAAGGCTGCCACAGAGCCTGGCTGCGAATTGCCTCCTTGATAAGCATACCAGGCTCCTGAAGCCACTACGGTCGACAGCACGGCTAGCGAGAAGTTTCGAATGTGCATGGAGGAGTGTAGGGTGGCGGGTAGATAGGGTGGGTGTTTCCCGGCGGCGGACGGTCGGAGACCAAGAGGTACACTACTGGAAAACGACACCGCTCGGGGTCTCCTACCAGCCACTCTCCATACGGGGACCCGCCGTGCCGTCCGAAACGCCTGCAGAGCGGCACGCCGCATGAAGTCGGTCAGAACAGATCACGGAATCGATCCCTTGAAACGGCGAATGTGAGTTTCGACTGGCAGTTGAGAGACGTGGCGCACGGACCAGATGATTGTGAAGGGATCAATCGGATGTCGCTGAATCGGAAATGAAACAGACACACGAAAGACCGCTCACAAATATACCGTCGTTCTGAGGGTCGTGAGGTCGGATGGGAAAAGAAGAGAAGAGAGAACCAAGAGAGAGAGAGAGAGAGAGATGATAAGTAAGAGTAAGTAAGGTACTGAGTACAATCAGTTACAGTACGGGACCGGAACAATGAAAGCCCTCCCGTGATGGCCAACAGATACGGTTAGTTCCGTAAGATCAGCCATTAATTACCTCCGATCGGAGAACTATATTCAATCAACTCCCCGAGTAACCCACATATCAATCCAGTCAACCCTGTCAACCATGTCAACCATGCGCACGGAATCAGTGGCACCCTCGGGCGATTTCCAGATTATCTCCACGCTTCGTTTTGACCCGTCACTGCCGAACGCGATCGAACAAAGAAATGTAGAATCGTTCCCGAAATCCCCGTACTACCTCCTCCCGTATCATCAGACCCGACTGCTCAACGCCGCACGAGCTGTCAATTGGCCCAAGGCTGTGGGGTTTTGTGAGCAAGGACTGGATGGGCTTGTTCGAATTTTTGATAATTTCATACCCGACAAGACAAAAGCGTGGCGCCTTCGGATCCTCATCAACAACGAGGGAACGTGCAAGGTCGAAGCGAACCCAACAACAATAATCGATTTGAACACTCTCTTCCTCCCATCGGAGGACCGTCCGCGATCGGATCCATGGCTGGTCTACGTGGATACAGAGCCTACGACGCCTTCTGTTTTTACCACTCACAAGACTACGGTGCGAGAACACTACACTGCGGCGCGGCTTCGAGCTGGGATTACGTCACCACAAATGCCCGCGGAGGTGTTGGTCGTCAATCTCAAGGGGGAGATTATGGAAGGGAGTATTACAACTCCATACTTTCAGCTTCGGAAATCGGGGAAAGAAGACATGGGGAATGATTCTAGTCCAAAGTGGATCACGCCACCGCTTTCCAGTGGAGGCAATGCAGGAACTACGAGACAATATGCTCTGTCGCAGGGGTTTTGCACCGAGCAAGTGGTCACTGCGGCCGAAATACGGGACGGAGAAGAATGTTGGCTCAGTAATGGCGCGAGGGGGTTCGTCCCTGGCAGGATTGTACGGAATGCCTCCAATGGCTCCCGCTGCAACGACGACAGAGAGAAATGAGGGGAAAGTGTGGGAATGGGTTCCTGAAACTCTTCCCTTTAAGAACAATATCAGGTCGGTGACATTACATGGAATGGTAAATGATAGGGAATCACTAGGCTGCAGAACAGCTGCATAATGCAATTGCAGACAGATCCTGAGACCGACCTCTTCATGGCCCTTCTCGGCCATAACAGGGCTGGCCGGCGGGACTGCGATCCGCTGATTTCACTGTGGCCACGGGGCCATGGGCAAAGTGGAATCAACCACCCATAGCAAGATGTTCCGTCGTTGGACCTGATCGAGTTCGTAGAACCTTGATGGATCAACAACCGTGGAAGAAAAGACGGGAACAGGCAGAAAGAGAACCGGAGGCATGGAAGAGAAATCGTTGAACCTTCCTTTTCTCCGAAGTCTTCACCTGATTGTTTCATTCCTAATATATGTTGTTATATACATGGATGAAGGAACGAGGGCATCTTTGCCGGACGGATGTCAATCCAACTCTTTTCATTTGATATCTATCATGGATTGCGTGGTTGATAAATAGAATGATTATGTAAGCGGCTACTGCATGATAAGGAAGGTTAAAGAAAACTAACAGCCAATCAATGCACTTGTGCTCCGTTCTCGCGATCCAGTCTCTTAAATGTTTAAATCTTTACATATACACAAACCGAATGATGCAGGCGTAACTAGCGCTGGGAACTATTCCACGAAAAGGGCACCACTGAACGAACTTTGTCCATGCTAGGGAAACTCATAGTGTCATAGAGTAATTGTTAGACCTTCCGAATCGGTCCTTTTTCGGATTTCACAGTTATACATGGCCGCAGTACCCACTAAAATAGGGGTTCAATTCAAACAAGATGGGACAAAACACGACAAGCGAGAATCAACTTCGACACCTCTATGGTCAGGCGATCAGGAGTCTTAAAAGAGGCGTCGGAATCAAGAAAATTCCCTCACTGCCGGTGAAAATGCTGTTGACAGTGATCCGAATCTTCAAAAAACCCCAGTCTGCCAAATTGCAGTACAGGGTTATCAAAAGAAATTTGCAACGGGTCTTAATGGAAATCAATACTTTAAGAAGGTGCAAATTAAATGCACAGCCTTATCTGGCACAGGTCCGGGTTATGCGTCGTTTGATATATGGTGAGGGGGATACTTTATGTATGGCTCGGATGGGCTTTGGAAAGCATCTTATCTTCGACGCATACTCCACCACTTTGGCAAAGAAGATCACCATTCAAACCGTACCGCCATCCCCGGGCGAAGAGCAACTCCGCGATATCAAATGTCTTGCGGGGAATAAACAATGTCTGGTGAATGTGGAGCAAAAGAAGCATCATCGAAAGCTATTCCAAAATATTCGGGAAGGAATATACAGTCATAGCCTTATTGATCTTCCTTTGGGCCCAGAACCAGAGACTGTGTCCCCCGTTCCTGTTGAAGAGCCCCTGTTTGTTGAAGAACAGCCAGCTACACCCACTCCAGCTGAGCCTGTACCATCTGAGGCTCCTGCTGTTGCTGATCCCAGTCCTGAAAGTGCAAATCAGCCTGTCTCTTCGGAAGCAGAGTTCTGGGCCGCTCAACGAGCAGACCAGCCCCGACTACCTTGGCGCTGGGATCCCACTGGAGAGAAAAACTCTCAGCCATACACCCCTGCGATTGCCGGAAAGTGGTGGTCTCGCTCGGAAGACATGTTAAGTGCCATGTCCAAGAATCAGCGAAGTGATTTCAGCCACGTTGGCCGAATTATGGAGACTGACCTTGGTCAACAACTCCATGGCGATAACCGCTGCTCTCTCTGCGTAGAAAAGGGCGTTGAATGCTGGGTGTATTCTGATATCGGTGCTAAACAAATCAAATTCCCTGGGAGCACCTGTGCTCGCTGCCGGCTGTTAAAGCACAGAAAAGGGTGTAGCTTAAGCACTCGTGCCTCTAAATCCAAGCGGCTGCAGGGTAACCCCCCCATGCGCATAATCAGACATCTAGTTCCAAAAGACGGAGGGCCACCCCCTCCTGAAGCAAGTGGTATATAAGTCCTGTTGGACGTTATTCAGATACTGGGTCTCGGGCGGTGGGATGAGAATAAAACAAGCTTATGCCGTATTCATTTGATATCACTCTGGACAGGGATCAAGGTGGTCCGTTGACAACTAGGGCTTACGCTGCATAGTTCTGCAAGTCAGAATATGGAGGATCCCCGCGTTTTAATTGGTGGGCAGCGCCAAAGCCCACCTTAACATGCATTAGCTTGCCCTAGTCCATTTCCGGTTTAAACTATCCGAGATCGCTGAGATAATCAATTCATTCATTCACTTTATTCTGTACACTTTTAATCTTCATCTGTTACTATCCTACAATTGTGTCGGATTGATAGCAATGGTTCGCCATCAGCACCGCATATCTCGTCTGAGTGCTTTAATAATAATTCTACTATCACTCGTAAATCTGACAATCGCATCGTGTAAGTGACATTTTTACTATAATTGATGCTGTTATCCCCATAATTAATATAAGCTGCAGCACCGGCGTCATTCTGCAAATGTACCTGCTTTACCAATAGTACTATCATCCCTCTTGACCCCGCAAAACCCGAAGCGACCTCTCTGGTTGGCGCGTATCTCCTCAGTCGCAATGGCTTTGGCGATCATGATGGCGTCGCAAATGAGAAGAGAGGCAATAAATATCGTCCTTTAAGTTGCAACGACTGCAATCGGAAGTTCTGCTTAGACTATGACTTGCCCACCTGTAAGGGCGCAAAAGAGGACGATGTCTTTACCACTTGTTTCCGTACGTTAAACCCTAGTTCAGGTTACATGTCTGTTCTTCAGGCAGTTGTAGCACAATATCTACTAGTGCTGCTCCAGTAGACTGACCATTTGTCCTTTGCGCAGAACGGGATTCTCGGAAAGATGAGGCTATCGTGTTTATCTTTATCATTGCTACTGGAGGGCTTCTGGCATGGGCTGTTTGCAAGCCCTGGGTAGAAAAGTATATTGAGGTATGCTCACGATCATTGCACCTGGCAACTGGAGTGTTATCCTGATGTGCTTTGTGCTAATAATACTATAGGCCGCAAGGGAACGGCGTTCATACATACCGGTGTCTGAGAATGCACATTAATATCAGTCTGTTTGGCGGCTTTCGATACAATCGATATTCAGTAAATACTGTCTGCGGTATGCTGTGATCTATCATATAGATTCTTGTTCAAGTTATTACAAAGTTATGCTTATGAGATGGCGGTGGGGGCATGATATACTGCGGAATCGGGCCCTTGGTATAGGGGGCGCCGCACTTTTTTTTTTTCGAAAAGTATATCCATCTCTTCCATACTGCAATCGCACTGAGGCATTTTCACTAAAAAAACGCGGGGAAAGAAGGAAAACCGTGTTTTAGACTCCGGTAGTTTTGACAAAAAAAAAAAGATACCAAAATTATTTAAATACTCCGAGAATAACGGGAGATTTTTGTAAAAAAAAAAAAAAAAAAAAAAGAATTATATGAATTTAAATAAACGGAAATGAAGATCAATCAAGAAAAAACCAGAACAGCAATGAAGGGGATAAATTACACAAATCCCAGCAATAACCATCCACCAACCACGATCTGACCGCAGCGCCCAAGCACATTACAAATTGATCCGACTCACGACCACCCCTTGGCCCAGCGGACCCGTCACAAACAAATTCGCTTGCTTCTTGCCCTGGTTCTCATCCGGATCAATCGCTACCAGCACTGCCGTCGCTGCGGTGCGCAACACATGCCCATCATCCTGGAAGATCAAGGACTGGGTCCATTTGCCACCGCGCTTGTCTTTGGACTTGGTGGCCGCACCGGCCTTCGGCTGGACCAGCCAGACCATGACCGGGTCCAAGCCATTGGGAAAGGCGATGGCCTGCGCAAGACCCGCCAGCACATACCCACTCGCATCGCGCCCCGTTTTGGCCGCGTAGGGGTCCGCAAAGTAGGACGGATTGTCTAGGGTACAGGGCAGCTGAATGGTCTCATTGATCTTCAGCCGCGGTGACGAGGGGGACTCCACCTCCGCCAGCAGGAGCTGGCCGATCGCGGTCCGGCAGATCATGATCTCGGACGGGACCTTCCCATGGCCTAGCCCGTTGTTGTTATGAATGCCCTTGTTGGCTACGGTGCCCACCACGCCCGCCGCGTCATCGACCTCTCCCTTCCCGCTGAGCGTCTGGGTGATGGGGTCCGCAATTGTCAAGTGGATCAGGTCGGTCCAAGGGGCCAACTTCCCATACGCGACGTCTTCCACGAGCCGCATGGCTCCATCCCGATAGTAATGGTCATTAGTCACGTATATATCGTGCAAAGTCTGGAAGTAGACATCATTGGGGGTGCGAATTAACGGGTGCCAGATCGACCGCAAGTGGGTCGCTTCGTCCGAGCCAATGCGATGGTGGAAAATCTCCAGCCGGGAGCGGGCCTGGGGGACCTTGGATGGCTTCGGGCGCGTGGCGGCGCTGTAGAAGGCGGGATTGGGTAGATGGTTCACGGCGACAATGTACACGGAGGTGGGATCGTTGGGGGGCGAGTAGAGATCAATACCGTGGGTGTTGAAGGGGCCCTTGAAGTTGCGCAGCTTTAACCGGGTTGCTTTCAATGTCTGCACGCTTGTTAGTCCGTGCGACGACGGGGCGCATGTCCTGCGCGAACTATACCTTGGCGTCAATGACAATGATTGTGCCCTGTCCAATGGTTTCGGGCTTCTCCCAGTGCATCAGTCTGGATCCGGGCTCCGTTAGCAAGCTTTCAATTGAATGTTCTCCAGGCTCTGTCTCCTAAAGAGTCACTCACGGCGGGAACCATGTATTCCTAGTCTTCTCCTCTGCCTCGGAAGCACCAAATAGCTGATGCGACGCCGCATGATAATGCAGATCTTCAGTGAATAGCGTATCGGGGATGATCTGGAGGTCCTCCCCGTGGATGTTCTGTATCTTGCCGAACAATCGACTGACACCGAGGACTTTGATGCGCAGCGCAAGCGGCGCAAACGGTGCCAAGAGGAAGGAAGCCATCAAGAAAATGAGTGGGCCCAAAATGGAGAAAGACGGATATCGGCGAGACATGGAGAAAGACCCCACCACAATGGCCCGGGGACGATGATCTTATATAGCGAGAGAATCACGACCAGAATGAACGAGAGTCCGAGACAATCGTCGCAAAGCACATTACTAATGGGCCATGAGAATTTTGTCAGCCGCTGAAATGGCGTTGTCCACGTCTCGTTGCACCCTTTACTCGGTCACTCGGGTCCGGACCCCGAGCGTTAGGATTAGGTCCCAGTGGGTCACGGATCTTCTGGACCGATCAGGTAAATATAATAGCGATATATATTTACAATTTACCCATTTTTACCGAACCAGTCAGTGTGGCCGAGTGGTTAAGGCGATTGACTCGAACTCTCCTTCGGGACAAATTCGTTATCAATTCCGTTCGCGGGCGCATGTTCGAATCATGCCGCTGACGATATTTTTACTTTTTTTTTACATCTTTAAACTGTCTAGTTATTTGATTGATTGAAAGTATCTAGCTCTGCTAGTTTGGAGCAGCCTTGATGCCAATCTTGATGCCATAATTCACTGTTGTATTGGCTTTGCTTCACCGCTCTAGATAGATACCAACAGGTTTAAGCCCTTTTTGATCTTTCCAAAAACCATGGTATAATTCTAGCCCTACAAAGGTACCTTAAAATGCCTATAAGACCATCCATCCCTCGATTATCCACCTTGCTCCGCAAGAAACCTTTTTCCATGCCTTCTCCCGGGCCGCCTTTGTCGCCCTACATACTCGTTGATGAAGAGACCTCGCCAGTGTATGATTCCAAGCACTTCTACCCAGCAAAACCAGGAGAGGTACTCGCCAATCGCTACCAAGCCCTGATAAAAGTCGGCTGGGGGGTGTCTTCAACCGTATGGCTCGCACGTGATCTCCAAGGGTAGCCTTCAACAATCTCTGCTTTTTTCGAAGCTCTCTTTGTCTCTAACAAGCGTACAGGCATGTCGAAGAGCCAGAGCGCGTATTGGCACTGAAGATCGTCAATAGCAATGCGAGTGCTGCTGGCCATGAGCGCGAGGTTGAAGAGCACATTTCGACGGCAAACGAATCACATCACGGCCGTTCACTTATCCGAACTCTACTAGATTCCTTTGAAATCAAAGGCCCAGGAGGTTCTTACTCGTGTCTTGTGTATCCGCCCATGAGGGAGCCACTGTCAATGTATCAGCGGCGCTTTGTTGATAGAAAGATGCCGCTGCCGCTTCTTAAAACATATATTCGGGCTCTTCTTACAGGGCTTGAATATCTCCATCATGAATGCAGGGTAGTTCATACTGGTAGGTTCAATTCTCAGCCTTGCTTTCCCGTCAGCGTGACTGAACCTAGGCGGCTGCCCAGATCTGAAACTCGAAAACATCATGGTCACGTTCGAGGACCCAACCGTGCTTGCTGATTTTATAGATACTCAGCTTGAGAAACCGATGGCATTCAAAATTGATTCTACGGGGCGACCAGTGTATCAGTCCTGTAATGACTTCGGACCACTTAAAGGCTTGCGAAGTGTACCGCAGCTGGTTGACTTCGGCTTGGCAACCAGACTCGAGGAAGATGACGACTGGGGCGTCTGGCCTATTCAGCCAGACCACTATCGGGCACCAGAGGTAGTACTGGGCATTGGATGGCAGATGTCTACGGACATTTGGAACTTTGGTGTTCTGGTGCGTCCTGTGATTCTTTGACATGGCCATACCCACTAATATTAGCACAGTTATGGGATTTACTCGAAGGCAAAGAGCTGTTTCAGCATATATATGATCAAAACGGTCGCTACGACGCCAAACTACACATTGCCGAACTGATAGTCTTGCTCGGTCCGCCTCCCTTGGAAATCATACAAAGGTATCAATGTATGCGAGAGTACGCGTGGCCTGAGCCCGTCCGCCGAGAAGACGACAGAGTATGCGAGACCGCGGAGGAGTACTTCTGCGGGCCATTCTTTGGCACTGACGGTATTACTGCTTTCCTGTCTTGGATTGTCTATTCTTAGGCTTATGACATATCTAGGTCACTTTCTATATGAGGATCTTATCCCTGAGCGGGGACTAGATGATACAGTTCCTTTTCTTCAAGGGGAGGAGAGGGAGGCGTTTCTGGATCTCGTCAGGGGAATGCTCGTTTGGCATCCATATGCGAGGAAAACGGCGGGCGAACTGGCGAGACATCCTTTTCTTCAGTCGAAGTGACAAGCGTCTGGTTTCTGCGAATATTGCTAGCGAATGACTCGACTGGTTGATCCGGCGGCGGTGCCATCATACAACCAGCTAAGGTATAAACAGAGCTATGGTTAGATGGAATCTGATGAAACCTAAAAGTAACTTCTGAGCTGCTCTGGTTGGCCTTAATAGTATTAAATACTCTAGAAGAGGCTAGACATCAGCCGAATTTTCACCAGTCAAGTTCAACACCTCTTAGACTCGCTTTGGTTAGCTGCGATGGCACGCAAACGCGAGACCGAAAGCGGATGGGATGTCATACGCTTCTGGTCGACGCTTTCAATGCAAAGGTCAGATCGGAGATAGTAGTCAAGCGTATCTGGCAAAGTGGCCGTAAACACAAGGGGCGCAGTGAAAGGGGGAGAGGAGACTGCGGTGGTATGGATATACACCCTGCCCGACAAACGGGGACAAAGAAGACACCGGGGCCAGCGAGACGCTCACTTCTATCATTTGGTAGGCCCACCGACATCTTTCAGAACATGGACAGCAAGCCAAGGCGCCTCCACCTATAGTGTGGGTAGCGTCCACGACAAGGACAGTGTATTGGTCCGTGGTCATCTCAACAGTTTGCTCTGGTCGTGGTTTCTAGTCTAGTGAAATGTGTTCATCTCCTTGGTCAAAAGGTGGCACACATCACATACGATAGGACTAGGGGACCCGTGAACCTTTCGGTGGAAACGGCCACTTCCTCGAAGCAATTTGTGGTGATAGTTGCTCGCTCATAGTTTCGATGTATGTCTCAAAGAGACTTTTGTTTATGTCATTTGTTTGTTCCCAGCGTTCCATCGGCACCCAACCAGAGTCATCAGTACAAAGCTGGGTCTTGATGATATCCCACAAATAAAGCATGTCTTGATATAGAACCACCTGTTCATCATGCATTTTCAACTCCTCTTCAGAAAACAAGAACGGACAACTGCCTGATATGCCGAGAGAACCCCAGTCCTGCGACATGCGCAGCAAAGAGTTACGTAGCGGAACCATACTGCCATTCGAGAGAAGCTGACAACATGTGAAAGGCTCCCATAGCCTCCTATCAAGTTTCATTGCATCATAGACGCGTTTGTTGTATGCCAGGCTAGACATTTCGTAGTATTTAGACTGGGACGCCGATGCCTGCTCCCTCCTAGCTTGATCCTTCTGTTCAGGATCCATTTGGTCAAAACTATCCGGTAAGCTGGGGATGTCAGTCCCAGGGTTGTAATCCTTTGGCGGCCGGAGGAACTCCGGGAATCGAGCTTGTAGGAATAGAGGAGCAATTTGAGTTGACTGCCAATCAATTATTCCCTCAATGGTAGTTGGGTCGTCCAGAGAAACAAAAATATTTCCCAAATGCAAATCAGTATGCCATAGAACAGGGTCCGCTGCTTCTCGCACAGGGGGATGCTGTGATAGGGTAGGAAGTGTCGCCCTCACTTTCTGTAAAAGGTTGAAATATTCATCAAGGGATTGGCTCTCATCGAATCGATGCAGATGGTGCTGCACGTCACTCTTCGAGTCCGTCACGGTATCTAATTGCCGTTCAGGGATAGAGAGTGCAAATTCCAAGAATGAAGCCCCTTCGATTTGTCAGATATCTGAGATCAAGTGAAAAAATACGAAATCACTTACAGGGGCCGACATTAGACATAGGTTTACACATGCCGGCAAAACCTTTATTCCACATAGCTCGATTACAGGACGGCCCGACACAGAACAACCCAGTAGGATCCAGATGAGGCGGAAGTGGATGATGGCGATATCCATTAGGCACAGACTGTCGCAAGAAGAGACTTCCATAGGCAGGAAACTTCAGCCCCTCAAGCTCCTTCTCCATTTCAACAATTCGATCAATTATCTTGTAGCGCTGTAGAGTGTTCATTGTTTCCCACCTCTCGCTGAGTGCAATTCCTGGAATCTTCTCCATGACGATGTATTCTGCGCCTACCGGGTTTCCTGGGTCGGAACTCCAAGCGAACACCTCAGGAACCCGAACCGACGTACATGATCGCACTGAAAATCAAGAGATAAGCAATCAGAATAGCCAGGAGCACATGCAAGAAAACATACACCATTTCAGAGTAGCCACCTCGGATGCCGTCGTCAGCGTGGGTGTGCCCGCATTGGGACAAGGGATCTTTGCGATAACCTCATTACCGTCATCCATTGTGAGGAGAAATGCTTTGTTGAAGTTCCCCTCTAACTTAACAATGCGCACGCATTTCGTTGCCTGGTTGAATAATGAGACAGCCTGGCGACACAGGGCCTCGATATCAAACTTCACAAAACGTTGCTCTAGTTGGTGTTCTTCGTCGACCAGCCATCGGCCTGAAGTGTATCTAAAGAGCTCATCTTGGTCCATTATCTTCGCCACTAGCATTAATTAGTATCCATGATATCCAATAACTTGTGAGTTACAGTAGAAGGTGAGAAAACGAACTGGTGTTTTCTATGCTAGGTTTTGTCACCGGTCTCAGGTGTAAGCACCGTCTAAAGGTCGGGGAGATATCTCGCAAACGAGCAGAAATTCTGGGATGACCCAGTTGCTGTGGTAAACAATGAATAGATAATTGCTTGCGCATCATCTTTACCATCTACTTAATGCAAGTTCCAACCGCACACACTGCCTTGTTTGCTGGGCAACTAAGGCTGGCGTGTGCGCTGAAGACACAAGGCTAAAAGATGCGTTAATAATTCAAAAGAAAATTGGATAACTTGCGGTTCTTGCAAACAAATCTATGCTATGCGACCGTGGGATAAGCGGTCGCCTGTAGACTGCAAGTCCCCTTCAAGCAGTCTGATATCAGGGCACATAAATAGTCCGGTTCATTGGGGCGGTCAGTTAAGCGGTCGGTGGTTAGCAGATCAGGTTGATCTTCAATGATTGTTAGAGTCATGTGACTCTCCTCATGTGGCACTGTATATGGGGTGAATCAAAAAGCGGCGTAGAGAAAAATACTAAATATATGACCAAAATACCAATTTCATATACTCCTTTACTTCAGGTGAATACACTAAAGTTTACAATTTACCAGATTCGGAGATACAGACACAGGATTGGCCAAGCTCGAAAACATTTAAACTATAATAGGGCTGACAGGCAATCTATGAAGGAGAGGCTACTTTAGAAGCATACGGGTGTGATTTGTGTGGAGAGCTAAGAGCAACATTTGGGCAACTTTTTGAAAGTATATGATTTCAATCAACATCGACCCAAATATGTACATCAGCAAAGCCGACATATCACAGAGTTTATCAGTCCAATTGAAACCATTCAACTGTCAAAATAATATCAATCTCAAGTACAAAATTGCAAGGTTCAAATAGATAGTACTATCAGCACAACACCATCAATACAGAATATATAACAATAGTCAAGTCACGAGACAAATGATTAGGGCAAGTTGAATACCCAAAACATCCACTCATATATCATAAAACCCTCTGCCAAGAATAATAGTCAGTGTGGCCGAGTGGTTAAGGCGATTGACTCGAATTCTCCTTCGGGACAAGTTTGTTATCAATTCCGTTCGCGGGCGCATGTTCGAATCATGCCGCTGACGATATTTTTTCTTATCAAATTTTTCTATCCTTGAATACCTGAAGGTTTTTTGGCTACTACTTCTGGGTTGGTTGGTGTTCCTGTGAAGAGTAGGTTTATCTTCTCTATTTTGTTGTGTTGGCTGCAATAGATGAACGTTCAGCTAGAATAGATAGATACATAGGTGTGATGTGGACCTCCCTCCGTGGGAACTAGTTTTTGTCAAATATGGCGGAACCGACGATGAGCCGGTTAAATTCTAGTAGTTGGTGATGAACTATGGAATATTAACATGTAGAAGAGAAGTATATCTTTTGCATCCAAGGCCAACTCCATGAGCTGTCATGTGCCCCTATGTACACTGGACGAGTCGAGAGATCGACCCAGGTCCTCCATCGCTCAATAACTAGTTTGTTTCGATGGACATGTAAGTCCCTGTACACGATTATGGAGCTGTAATCTGCCTCTGAACCAGGTCCGGTACGATTTAAACTATCTAAATCAGTCAAAATGGACCGACTGGAGCTGTGTTCTCTACTCCCGTTCCGGAAGTATGGTTCCTGCCCTATGTAAATGATCGGTAACAGATCCTGTGAACCATGTTAATAGAAACCTCATCTCGACCGGACACTGCGCTGGCGAGACGAAATAGGCTGTGACCCGGGTATCATGTGATATACAGCCAAGATCTATGTCCTGGAGTTATTGCAATCGTGTCGATCCTCAAAGGTTTCCGCGTCCGTTGGTCGATTCATCCGCTGGGCTTTGTCTCATACCGGGCGGCATGCGGATGCCTAGAGCAGCGGGCGGAAGCCGACGTCCGACGTTCACGCGGGCAGCGACATCGATGCGAGCCTTGGCTAGACCGATCGCCGGAACGACCCATTCGTTACAGCTACATTTCATCCCCTGCCATGCGAACTTTCCGATATTGGACCCGCAGGAAGCGTTGGGGCATGTCAAGCGGCCCGATAGAGGAGCATCCCCCGAAGGAACGTCCTCCGTACTACCCGGGAAGAGACAGGGGCGCATCCATGTCAGAGGATGTAAGAAGATGTGAGCACATTCCGTGAATGCCCTGGCCCTATTTTGTGGTCCATGTGGAACGATAAAGGGTGTTGTAGCCAGTGTTTGCCTAACGCTTGTCAACATCTCTGGACTCGATGAAGATGGGAAAGAGTAACTTACCGGCATCTACGACACTTGATCTCTGTTGATTGGTCTGTCGTCTCTGGAAGCTTGTGGGGTTGTTCATCTTCAAATAACATCGTCTCCATTTCTGGGGCACGCCCGCAAGCCACACTTTCTTCCACATTACGCTGGTAAAGCCAACGGCCGTAGAGGGGGTGAGTCGTCACCTCATCCGGACAACCCATTTCATGGTATAGAGAGAGTTGTTTCATGAAACCGTCATTGGGTTCACACAGCGGCCGATTCTCTCGAATCGTTGCCAGTGCCGACTGTGGGGTTAGTGTCCTCTGTTTGTGAAGCATATATGCAATACAGATAGTGGCTGAGCGCGACTTGCCCATCGCACTGGCTTCCAGTCAGCAACACATCCCCGTCAATCACTGAAGATGGTCCACAGCGCCATGCTTCCGGAAAGGATCGACGAACCAATGGACCAGAACACTTCCGCCGGCATCTAGCCCCGACTGAATGAACTGAATTGCAGATGGAAAATGCTCCAAGAGGTTCTCATCGTCCACATCGTCGACTTCAATACGATGATGCTGGAACGATGAGAACAAGTCCTCTCGCGGTTGTAACCGCAAGACAGAAACGACGTGCGTGATGTTTGCTCTTTCTAGCGCAGCTTTATTATTTAGCGAAAAAATGCTACCGCCCCAATATGTTAGCTTGTTGTTTCATATTTCTGCATCTGATTTACAGTCCCGCTTGGCAGGATTCTATTTAATTTGATCCCGTCATGGACCGGGTAAGACTAACCCTCCAATGTAAATGTTGTGACCAGGAATCTGATTCATCGCCATCTCGACAAAAGTCCCCACTGAGTTCGGGATGCTAATACGATAAATAAAAGATGGGGGAGTTCCACTCGATGCCAGATGGACAGGGTTGGAAATGAATTCCACCAGAAGTTTAGGTTAATTCCAGTCACTGGAGCAGTCAGCAGATCGGGGCGGTGGGACGTGGCAAATAGGGTGTAGGGTAAGGGCAATCCAGCCTGAGGCAGACAGCCCCGCATGATGGGAGGAAACCCTACCGAGGCAATCACCGCGGATCTACTCAAGAGTCAAGAACGCATCGCAGATGTTTACAACCATCCGCTGAGATGGGGCCGACCGAAAGAAGATCGGGATCAAAGCGACCTGACTCAGCAGAGCTTCCACCGGTCCATAGAGAACGAGGTCCGAGTTTCTCAGAGGGGATCGGCCGCCTCCGACCCTCATCCGATCAACGGTCGAGATTAAATTGGACACCGTCCCCCAATCAGAATCGCTCAAGCCGGCACATCGAGCGACGTGTCTACAAAGTGTAACCTGATTGACTGCAGAAAAGAACCCGCGCCATGATAAGAATGCCAGATCAAATCATGGCTTCTTTCCCAGCCATCTACGAACAACCCCTCCCCGTCAACCACAAAACACAACATGGCATCACTATCCTTCTCCAAAAGAGAAAATTCCACCTGGGAGCTAGAAACGAAACTCTACGAATTTGTGACGGAATATGTGCAACCGTCGAGCACCACCATAGCTTCTGATGCCGCCGCAAAAATCAACGAGTGGGCCAAGGAGTCGCAATCAGCCAATGACCTCGAAAACTTCCTCTGGCAAACATGGGGACTCGTGATCGAGATCGCGGAGCAAATTCCTTGCGACCATCCGGCACAAGAACGATTGGTGCATCTCATCCAGGCATTGAGAAAGCTCCCCCCTCAGACAGTTCGAGTGTGGGATGTGAGTAAAAGAAAACCCTGCTGATGATCAAACCCGCCCCTTCAGTTATATCGGCAGAAGCTAACCCATACAACAAGGAGGACTTGCGGCTATGGGAGGATTTGCCTCTACTAGGCCCGAATTTGAGGGAGGCCTGGAACTTGGGTACGTTACCTTTTTTTTGACCGAATTGGCGATAGACCAACGGATTGATTGACTGACCGATCAAAAGTCCCGAGCGATAAACCGTCGCCGTCGGAGGTTAACGAGTGGGTGAGCCTGAACTCTTTCACAGCCCGGCTCCTGGCGCTCGGCGGGGTACCCTGGTACAATTTTGCCATTTGGTCTCTTCGCGAAGGCCTGGAGGAAGAATGTCCCGAGACCGCGGTGGACTGTCATCTGGCAGTCGCCCGAGAGTGGTTCCGACATAGTGGACCGGTTTTGCGACAGCAGGCAACTGTCGCAGAAACCAAAGAGGAACGAATGTTGGCCGGTGGTTCATTGTACCAGGGGCCCGCAAAGCTGTGCCCAGAACGGTGGACCTTTTGGAAGGAACGCTTGGACCAGATCGGCCGTCAGGAAGGAAACGCTGGGAAGGACGCAGTTAATGTCAAGGAAATCATGGATCAGGTGGAGGCTGCTTGATTCGGCGAGACTCCTGCGTAGCTAGACATTCAATCGTTAGGCTTTCTCAGGTGAACAGAATCTTGATTGATTGATCATCTACTTTTGTCATGGAGCCAAGCTCATTCATAAATCGGGAGTCATCGCAGTGTATATACACAAAAAACCAATGCTGTCGAGGAAAAGAGGCAGGAAAAAAGGAAGGAAAAGAAAATCATTTACTCCTCAGCCTCATCATCTTCGTCCTCGTCGTATTCCACGTCCATTTCACCGGTAATATCCCATCGGTCGCCCTGCGCGGCGGCACTAACGTACTTGACAAACTTGAGAGTACCGCTGTCGCGAAGGACGATGCTCAGTCGATTCCACCCAGCAGCGGTGCTGAAGAGGATGCCGTCGTCTTCGTCAGCCGCGGCGGATTTGTAAATGGCAGCATCACCCTCGTCCTCGTCATCGCCTGCCATGTAGATCTCGTAGCCGCCGACGGCGGGTTCTTCGGCGTCGCTCTTCGATTCCTTGGGCTTGGGCTTCTCTTCCGACTCTTCTTCACCCTCTTCCTCTTCGTCGCCGTCCTTCTCCCAGCCCGATGAGGGCGTCAGAGAAAGTGTGAGTTCCAACCGGGGCTCTTCGCCCTCGTAGCCGCTCGCCAGTGTATAATCCTGTCCGCGGCGGAAGCGGCGAGCCAAGAAGTCGTAGCTCGTGATGCGGTCCGCGCCAATCGCCGCCGCAATCCATTTCCGAAAGGCAGGCGACGGGAAGACATCATTGAGGAGCTCCTGAATGGGGTTCTTCTCATCCTGCGCGGGCGTCGAGTGCTGCAGGAACATGTAGCGTTGCTTGTGCGGGGGTCTGGCGACAGTCCACCCGGTCTGAGCGTGGATGTCTTCCGACGAGGCCGGGAGTTGCTTCTGCTCCTGCTCCTCGATATAGGCCCGGACCCGGGCAGAAAATTTGTCCGACAGGAATTGTTCCAAGTTCAGCGAGGATTCGTTGGAGAAAGTGTCAGACATTTCCTCGGCGATGTCGGGGGTAAGATACGAGGGGGAGATGTATTGGACGAGGAAGTTGAGGTCGTCCTCGTTGAATTCGGTTTCACTGGACTCGTCTTCCACCTTACCCTTGCCCTTGGCGTCCCCTTCGTCTTCGGAATTCTGGCACACCACGGTCTTGGACTGCGGGAGGTCATAAATATCGCCGCGACCTTGCAACTGTGCCAAACTGCTCCGCTCGGCGAGCTTCTCCTCCAAACCTTCCTCGTAGCCGTCCTCGCCCTTCTGCGGAATGTGGAACCAGCCACTGATGGCCATGCGCACGCGCTTCTTTGAACGGTCCTCTCCTTCTTTGGGGTGATAGACCTCCTCGACATCGTGGAAACTCTCCCCAGGCTGGACGGTGAAAAAGCTGAGCTGGTTGAAAGCCGGGGGGATACTGAGACTGTAGTCGGGGCTGGGGACCTTGACATCCTCCCCTTGCGCATCCTTCTTTGTGGTGGTGGGGTACAGGCGCAGAGCACCGCCCCATTCGGCCTGCCAGGGCGTATCGGGGTCGGTCAAATACAGGATATAGCTGAGACGTCGGCTTCCGATGACATCATCGTGGCACAGCAGATGGCAGCCCTCGTTGTAGATGTTGATGGCCATATCGGTCTTGCTGCCACTCAACTTGCCGGACCCGGTCACGGCGGAGAGGTACTCGCGGAACCGTTGAGAATACATCGCATCACGGAGCTTCAAGATCGACGGCAGTCGCGACACGGAGGCATCATCCAGTCCGTCCATGTTGGCCAAATCACCAGACTGGAAGATCTTGTAAATGTCGGTTTCCTTCTCGGTGAAGTCCAAATTTTCCTGGATCTCGTCGCGGACGGCGCGTAACAACGAAGGTTCGATCAGGGGATGAATGACGCCATGCTTGTACCTTTGTTTCTGGTCAGTATTCTTTGGATAGATTCTGGAAGTGCGCTGCGCCCTGGTCGACGTACGGTTCGGACTGTGTATACTGCTCGGTATACTTCTGCTGTTCGGCGGAATCAAAGAGGCCGTCCCGAAAGCGCAAGGCGACTTCTTCACTGGACAAAGCCCGCTTCTTGGATTCGGGGCCATTGGCGTCCAGCGATTCTCTAGTCCCGGTCTTACGCTTCATTGTGCTTATGTGGGGGTATATGAGAGAAAAAAAAAGAAAAGACCGTTGGGAGTTGCGTTGAACGAACGGATTCTTTTTTTTTTTAAATTATTTTTTATTTCCCGGGCGGTGAAGAGGGGTTGACTCAGGCCAGGATCAGGCCACCCAATCAGGCCATTTTTCTTTTCTTCTTTTTCCATTACCATAAAGCTTTCCGCCTTTTTTAGAGTATCTATTTAACCCTCAACAACTGAGATCAGGATGTCAGCTTGCTACGCAGTAGTGTCATGGTAAGCTTTCGACGGTTCATCTGAACATCGCTATGTTCCAAGAAGTGGTAGCCACAATGGCATGTCTAGATCAGGATGATCTTCCATTCAAGTCTGACATTCTACCCACTTGAGCCACATCAGTTCGCGAGAAACTGATAGAGATGGGTGATTGGAATCACTCCCTGAAGACTGTATTCAATGCACAGGAGTGTTACTGCCTAGATCTGGGTCCTTTCTATGACTCCAAGTCTTACATGCTATGTCCACTAAACGCCTTGACCCTCCAAGAGATAAACTCGGGTGTGGTATGTATCAGCTGCTTCGACTCTTCATTGAATGGTTTTCTAAGCTTGAAGGCTACAAGAACAGTTGGTTCGTTTTGTGCCATCCAGACTTGGGTATTTAAAATATATTCGTCACTCAGGATGGGGATCTCTGCTACCCGTCGTTGATGACAAGAGATCGGTCTTCCTTGGTTACGGGTATGAACCAGATGGGACTCTTGAAGAGAGTACTGGGAATTGTCGAAGGGGAATTGGGGCTGTGCGAGGCTGGATAAATCCATAGTATATACCATCCTAATAGTGTTCTACATTCTAAAATCTAGCAAGTATTAAAGTTCGAAACTTTTCCAGATAAATACTAGAATAACACGTTATAATATAATATTTACAAGCTCGGGACAGATTCACTTATAATATCTATATATGATTTTAATAAATCTATAAAAACAAATTGGTGACGTTACTGTTAATTAAAAGATACTATGTAGTATAAGCAGGGCTGTGTCAGGCGCAGTCGCACAGCCTCACAGCATACAGCAATGGAAGTATATAAGAAAACAAACACGCACATCCACCACACAAAACAAAAAATTTTACCACCTTCAACACCCTCATACAACCCATTGAAAAGCAAAGAAAAGAAAAGAAAAGAAAAAAAAAAATGGCCACACTCCAAGACATCCCCTCAATCCATCTCCTCTGCATGGAAGAGAAATTCATCGAAGCATTCCACACAGCCATATCAACCCACTGGCCATCCTGGACCGACAGCCCCAAGATCAAGATCTCGGTGATAAACTCCTCGCTGCAGGCAATCCCACCGACCACAAAATTCCAACTCGTCGTCTCCCCCGCCAACTCCTACGGCCGACTAGACGGCGCATTCGACGACGCCATCTCGCGCCGATTCTGTCGGCCCCATCACCCCTACGACACCCTGACCAAAGCCGCCCAGTCTGTATTATACGAGAAATGGAGGGGCTTCGCGCCGCCGGGGTCCTGTACCCTCGTCCCCTTTCCCAGGGATATGGAGGGGACTAATGCGTGGGGGTGTAAATGGGTGGCGATCTGTCCGACGATGAGGTTTCCGGATCGCGTGAACTGGGATCGTGAAGTGGTGTATGAATGTGTGTGGAGTTTACTTTGTCAGGTGGAGGGGTGGAATCGGGGACGGTCGACGGATCGTATTGACTCGCTGTTGATGACGCCGTTGGCGACTGGGGTGGGGCGTGTGAGTCCGCTGAAGTGGGCGTCGCAGCTTGTGTTGGCGTTGAAGCATTTCGTGGATGCGTTGGAACGACCGGAGCGGTGGAGTCAAATGGGATGGACGGAGATTGAGAATGATGTGGAAGAGGTGGAGAAGACTTGGGGGATGTGATTTCTTGTTATGTTTTTGTTTCTGTTCTTAGCTGGAGCGAAATGACACTTTGGTGCCTTTACGAGGGCTCTGATCCGTAGACTGAAGTAGATACCTGGATTCGCCAGTTGTCAGTATAAAAGAACATGAGTATACAATTAATGTACGATACTTATTTAGTATTTCAAACTCTACTGAATTACGGGTTATAGATATAGCTCTAAATGTCAGAGCACTTCGATAACAAAAAGATCGAAAGTATTATCAAATGGCTGTCAAAATGGAGTGTTATAAAGTATCTATTTCCTAAATCAACCTAATAAACTTAGTAAAGCGTTTGATAATAGGTAGATTACTTCTCTGCCAATAGGAGTACTTGATAGATCACACGCAATATGAAAAGTACCAATCTTAGCATTAGTTCTCTTTAGCAAAGCTGGTCACCTGTTAAAACTTGGAATACACTGTATCTGTTATGATAGATAACGGAGTAAATAATCGGAACAATTGAGTCCTGAATGAAGGAATACATAGATTCTTTATATAATAAGGTAATTGGCAATAAGGATCTTACTGCAGTAGAGGGAGTTTAATTGACATTCCGGACATGTTACAGTAGGAAAGCAAGACAAAGAAAAGGATCAATAGGGCACAGAAAGGCAGATGGTAATGCCAACCACCAATGAGGACACCAAGCGAGCGGGAAGACTAATTAACTTTGGAGGTAAGTTTGTCTTTGTTTATAAGGTACTCCGTACTGCGTATAATACTCAGGTGGATGCCTGAGGACATCGCGGATGAGTCACGAGGATCGACTCCTATCGCGACGCTAAAGTGAGACTATAGACAGACTCCACAGCATCTTCCCCGATACTGCGGTCAGTTAGTAAACCGCTTGACTCATCATCGGACCAATTGTCTGCCAGCTCCTGCATTTATTTTTTTTCTTTCATCTCTTATAAATTCATTTCTCTAAATCCTCACATTGTTTACCTCTCCGTGAACATCTCCCCCCTATCTCTCCGCTCATCCTCTCTTCACCCCCGACATCATGACGTGCGGTCGGACCATCGCCTCCGCAGCCCGGTATGGGTCCAGAAGCTACCAACCCATCAAGCAATTCCCACGCAACACAATCCGGCACTCACACAGCAACGCAACCACACCGCCAACCTCACCATTCGCCCCGCGTCACTTCCTCTCCATCGCAGACCTAACACCGACCGAATTCGCGACCCTCGTGCGCAATGCCGCCTCCCACAAAACCTCCATAAAGTCGGGGTCCATCCCGCAAAACCTCCTCGGGTCGATGACGGGCCAGACCGTGGCCATGCTGTTCAGCAAACGCAGCACACGGACCCGGATTTCCACCGAAGGCGCAGTGGTGCGGTTGGGCGGTCACCCCATGTTCCTGGGCAAGGACGATATCCAACTCGGGGTGAACGAGTCCCTCTACGACTCGGCGGTGGTTATCTCGTCGATGGTGTCAGCTATCGTGGCCCGAGTCGGTCAACATGCCGAGGTGGCCGATCTGGCCAAGCACTCCACCGTCCCTGTTATCAATGCCCTCTGTGACTCGTTCCATCCACTGCAGGCTATCGCTGATTTCCAGACGATCTACGAGAACTTCACGCCCAAGGCCCACCGCAGCGATAGTCTGGGTTTGGACGGTCTGAAGATCGCCTGGGTCGGCGACGCCAACAATGTCTTGTTTGATATGGCCATCGCAGCGACGAAAATGGGCATTGATATCGCGGTGGCTACGCCAAAGGGGTACGAGATCCCCGCCGGAATGCTGGAGTTCATCAACAAGGCGAGCGAGGGCGCCTCCAAGCGCGGAAAGATCCTGCAGACCAACGTCCCCGAGGAGGCTGTTAAGGGCGCCGATATCCTCGTCACAGATACTTGGGTCTCGATGGGTCAGGAAGAGGAATCCATTAAACGTATGAAGGCCTTCGAGGGCTTCCAGATTACCTCGGAGTTGGCGAAGCGTGGAGGCGCCAACGCGGGCTGGAAGTTTATGCACTGCTTGCCGCGTCACCCTGAGGAAGTGAGCGATGAGGTCTTCTACAGCCCCCGGTCTCTGGTCTTCCCTGAAGCCGAGAACCGTTTGTGGGCGGCTATCGCAGCTATGGAGGGTTTCGTGGTCAACAAGGGCAAGATTGAGTAAATTAAAAGTTTGGAACGTGAGACGGCGATATAATGTATTTTAAAAGGAAACGGAAGAAAAAGGTTTACACAGATGAAACTGTAAGGGTAATTGATGTAGTCATAGTGTGTTACGTTCTGTAACTTTGTAACTACCGTAGAGCGAACACCAGGTCGGGAGACAACCACCAACCACACGGAATGGAGATACCAAATTACAGTAACCATGAGATACACAGGTGTACATTAGAAAAGCGATGAAAACAAGCTTATCATCGCCATCGAGCAAGCGGACATCGAATCATAAAAGCAACTACGGTATATGTGGCGGGTATGAACAAAAGGAAACATCAAAAATGGTATCTACATCATCAGGAAACCCATCACCCCCGCGAGGACGGCGGGTCCCAGCGTCGTAACCAATGTTCGCGAGGTGTCGATCGACGACGCCCCGGAGGTTAATGAGGTGGAGGCGAACACTGACGCGAAGGTGATGTGACTGGAGTTAAAGCAATTATCCCGGGTTACTTCTGCGACATCTTCGGGTTCGGCGAACTCGATGTCCACGCACTATCACTCGTTAGTGTCCATTTCATCAGGATTGAGGCTGGAAGGAACATACATTATATAAAGCGGCGCCATGCTTCGCCGTTTCGACGACTTGGATAGTCGCATGGTCCCCGGGACTTACTTTGACGTCGGCGGGTAAGGGTACTTGCGGCAGACAGACGGTGCCGGGGTATGGGTCGTTGGTTGGGCCCTCGATCTGGAACGGGGAGATCATGGGATGGCTCATGTTCGGAGGGACCGTGCCCAACCCGAGATTGATGTAGATGAATGCGGTGGAGTGTCCTTGGAACCAGCCCGGCTGGAAGGACACCGCGCCGCCGCCGACGGGCCATTTGGTTCGGTTCGTCGAGGTAGGCATGCCGCCGCCTGTGGGACAATGTCCCGTTAGCCGATGCGCCTTCAACCGATGATTAGGTTTTCCTACATGGATAGATCCATTGTTGCCCATAGGGATATATCATGGAGTGGTTGCTGGTGCTGTTCGGGCTCATCGCGGCGCCGAGTCCGTTCGCCTCTTCAACCGTCCCGTTGGTGTGTAGGTTATTCCCTCGATAGCCCGGATAGACGATGACCGTATGAGCCTGAGCCACGCCCACTCCCATGAGCAGGATGGCGATCCATTGCGATAATAATTGAGAGGTCTTCATGGTGTGCGAGATGACTAGTCTCCTGGGAGACTCTGGTGGTTGATAGGGGGGCCAAGAAAAGACACAAAGAAGTGATAACGACGCCGGAGCGCGAAGATACTCTTTCTATTTAGCCCTGATTCAGAGGATCACAGCCAACGTCAAACAGAAAGCGAACCGGTCAACGGTCTCTGAATGATCATCCTTGAAACAAGCTTTCACGACCTCTGGCAGGACGAGCGGGTAGACAAGACTTTTTGAGGGGTACAAGCCATGGTCTTAATCCTGCCGCAGCCCTCATGCTTTGTGCTGGTGGGGAGGAGAAGACTTGGGTCGGACGAGTGAGAGCCCAGAAAAGAGATGTGACCACACCTGCAGATAGGAGTGGTTCACATACTTTTGCCAAAGGCAGTTGAGAGCTACCGCAGGGTATTGGATGTCCGTGAGGAGAACGTCAAGCCGATCGACGCATGGGATTGGACCGAAGGGAGAATCCTAGATCCCAACTGCACGCAGAATCACTTTGACAAGGGGGCCGGGGCGTCGCTCTGGCCTCTGATTCGTGGAGACTCAGTGCTACAAGCGCCCCTAATTCGACGCTAATTCAGAGGCACATCACGAAAGCCGGGCGCTTAGCATGATCGTCTGAGCCATGGTTGGGAGCTTAGAACGAGTTTCTCAATGTGATGAAAATTTAGGATGATCGGGTGTGACCCTCTCATGCATCACGGCAGGAACCGTGAAATTTTTTAAACATATTGGAATCATGGAACGACAATCTGTTCGTCGAGAAGTGCCCCGACGAGAATGGCGTGGGAAAAAAAAAAAAAATAAATAAATAAAAAAAGACCATGCCAATCATCCATTGCACAAAACTATCTACATACGCCGATAAGCATCTCCACCGTCGCCGACTGAACATGGCGGATAGGATGATAACTTAGTAGTGTCTGCACCTTAACCACCCACTTGTCGATCCATCATCCGAGATACTAGTCCAAGGCCTGACAGTAGTTTTGCTCTATCCAGAATGGTGCTGGAATATATGAATCCAAGCTCCCTGGCGAAAAAGACCAGCCCAGCATCGATGGTGACGGTTGGATAAGGGCATCGGAGTAAATAAAGGGAAACAACAACGAATAGTCATTCAAGTAGACGTAGACACGGGACAGCCCCACGTGACTCAATGTCACATGGACATCCTCTGAAGGTGTGCTGACCTATCATTTGGCACGATTCCGCCCCCCATACCGCAGTCTCAGTTCCAATAAGTGTCCAGGAACGCATTTTGCTTTTAATATTGAATTGTGAAAAATACTGCCGCCTCTGTCCGCTTTTTCTTCGGGGCCCTTTTCCGCGCTCCACCGGCCGGTCTCGATCCCATTGATCGAGTCTCCGTCCCATGTCCTGCTAGGCAGTATCAGAGTCCCATCCGACGGGAAAAGACCGCGGCTGGAGTCCGTTGGAGCACCGGAGACACGTAGAATATATACAGTTGGGGAATGAGGGCTACACCGGGCGGAATGCGGCCGAAAATCCATGCGATAAGGGTTGATAAGAGGTATAATGATTGATCATTGAGGCCGGACATTACACAGGAACGATACAATGAAAAAAGAACCCCCCCGCAGAAAAAGACTTTTCTATTAACAGAATCCCCAACGCCAAACTCGCCAAGAGACAATGCAATCCCCCCCCCGATCTGTTCTAGGAATGGCTCTCCTGGAACTTGCGAATTCTCCGTCTCAGATCGCCCTCGGTCTGCTGCATCGGGTTCAGTTTGCGGTCGCGCACCATCGCCGGGATATTATCTCCGTGTCGCTCCAGGAGTCGAGTAATCCATTCCACTTCCCGCTGGCTCAGATGGCGCGGCTTCTTCGCTTTCACTCCCTGACCTTCCTGATCGGCTTGGCGTTCCAGCTGCTGCACAATCGTATTGCCCTGGTTCGACTTCGCCGACGCATCTTCCCGATCATCATCGGACAGGTCGTTTAACGGATCATTGAGCGGGTTGGACCGGCGAACCTGGCGGCCGGCGACTTCCATCGTATCCTGGTCATCGGGGCGAATGACGCGGAGGATCTTTCCGGTTTCGGGATCACGCTCGACCTTCGTTTCGCCCAGCGTAATGTTTTTGGTGGCAGCTTGTGCGCTGCTCTTGATGTGTAGCGAGTTCTCGGGGGCGTCCTCAAATCCGTCCTTCGTTTTGCGCCGTTCCGATCCTCCGGCCGGGGTGTTCAATTTGTGCACGAGTCCCAGGCGCTGGTAGTTTTGCGTCAAAGTCAGGTTTCGATCCCTACGGCGGTCTAAATTAGCCCTGCGCTTTTGTTCCTGGTCGGAGCCCAACGAACCAGTTTTCCGCGATGATCGCATTGCCCAGCATGTTAATTTTCTTCTTGCCACTTTTCAAGACGCCGGCTTTCTTGGGCTTCTGCTTTGGCAGAGAAGACCTCAGCTTGGCTTTCTGTCTCGGATTTCCCATTTTTGTAAGACGGTGAAGGTGCCTGGCTCAATCTTTATGGTAGTAGCAGTGACTCCGAAAGAAAATCTGCAGCGAGAAACTTTTAATTCAATGTACCCGAGACCCCATGTTTGCATCCTGCGCTTGGCATGTTTGACTACCATGTCACGGATGTATTACATAATCCCGCACTGCAATCAATGCAATCAGTGCAATCAATGCAATCCATGTGCCTGATATTCAGGGTCCGACGATCGGGCCTTTTCTATGCTTCCCCCGTACCCTTCTTTTCGCCCTATTCCTCCATCTTCTCCTACACCTCCTATAACCGCCAATGGCTCCCCGGTTCTCTCCCTCGCATCGGCTCGGTCTGGCGCTAAGTGCGGGTCTACTTTTGTTCAGCGCATTTGCGATTGCAAAGGAAGCTCTCCCGGTCGGAGAATGGTCGGTCGGTCAGATCGAGGATGAATTGCAGGTAAGCAATCATATCCCCCTTTACCTTGACGGTTCCATGTTGTACGATGGCCAAGGTCGATTACATCAATAATTCAGCGCATGAACTCTGCTTCAAATTCAATAAAACAACCAATCTAACAATCTATAGAATTGCCCGCTTGTCGAATCCCTCAACGAGCAGAAGCGTGCCAACAGCCCCCAAACGACCAGTCTGACCGCGAGAATCTTCTCCGTCCTCTTCCCCGGAAGTCCGGCCGTCAATGCAATCTTAGCTACGGCATACATCTCTGGTCCTCCGAGTAAGATCTAATCAATGTCGACGACTCCAGTGGGGAGAAAATTAAACCAAATCCAGACTTCCTGTTGGCACTATGCCCCCCCAACATCGATCCGTCCTCGCTCTCGGTCATGGTCGCTTTCGCGGTTGGCGGTCTGCTCGGGGATACGCTCTTCCACTTGCTCCCAGAGATCTTCCTCGGGGAGGATTCCCCCGACCACGTTCGGTTCGTGATGGTCGAACCGAATCGTAACCTGCTCCTGGGACTCGGAATCATGGTCGGATTCTTCACCTTTGTGGCCATGGACAAGACCCTCCGCATCGTCACCGGAGGCGAAGGGCATGACCACTCCCACGGCCACTCCCACTCCAGCGAAACAGGGACAACCACCGGTGTCTCCACATCCCAACCCTCCGCGGACCTCAAACGCCGCAAACCCACCTCTACCCCCGACCCCAAGGACCAGGAAAAAGAAAGAGAGCAGAAGGAAATCAACCCCAGTGTCAAACTCGGCGGCTACCTCAACCTCATTGCTGATTTTACCCACAACATCACCGACGGCCTGGCCATGTCTTCCTCCTTCTATGCATCGCCCACCATCGGGGCCACCACCACCGTCGCCGTCTTCTTCCACGAGATTCCCCACGAGGTCGGCGACTTTGCCCTTCTCGTGCAATCCGGCTTCTCCAAGCGCAAGGCCATGGCCGCCCAGTTCGTCACCGCTGTCGGTGCTTTCCTTGGTACCTTCATCGGCATCGCCGTACAGGAGCTCGGGGGATCCCATGGGGCAGAGGCGGGTGCGCTCGCGGCTGGGGCTGGACTCTGGGGCACCAGTTTGAGCTGGGGAGATATGTTGCTGCCATTTACCGCGGGGACCTTCCTTTACGTGGGGACGGTCAGTGTCATTCCGGAGTTGTTGGAGACCGGGAAGGACAAGGGAGTGGAAATCAAGAAGACCATTGTGCAGTTTTTGGCGGTGGCCGTTGGGGCGGGGATTATGCTATTGTAAGTTCAGTCCCTCATGCTTATCAGTGCTTATGAAATAGTTGAATATGTGCTAACGGTTTCAGGATCTCCTGGGATTGAATTCCGATTCTCTAGACGGTTGGATAAGCCGCACGTAATCCTTCCTTTGGTTGGTGCATACTCTGTATCATTGGTGCTGCAGATGAACCTGCGAGTAGGAGATCGAATCGAAAATCAGTAGAGTGTAATTAGATCTGAAATTATATGATAGCCATAGCTCCCTCCACGGGATGAGAGGCTACCTGTAGCTCTATCACAAACCCAGGCAACGCCCCATCTACCACGGAGAGGAATAGGATGGTGACATATCCAATAATGAAACAAAAATAAAAAAAAGGATCTTTCCCCCGAGCCGGAATCGAGCCGGCGACCTTTCGGTTCCATAGAGCGCTTCCATTACAGCCGAACGCCATATCCAACTAGACCATCGGGGGTTTAGATATGTCAAGCTTATCTTTATCTGCATTAAGGACAAGACATTTTGTTCCTTATGTCCAGCTGACATACAGACAGACAGGTCCCGAGTCAGCCGCCAACTTTATCTGTTGCTCTATTTGAGCATAGGATGTGTTGTTATGATCTTATTTATTCTAGATGCAAACTTGAATAGCCTCACAGAAGATGTCTGTCACATTTCCGTTCATTGACGAGGCCCTGGATGAGAGCCTGAAGATTGTCGACTTTGAATTTGCTGTCCTTGCCCTCCTTCCCTCGCTATATTATTACTATCTTTCTTTTGCTTATGAGAGACAGGTAGGATCATCACAAGAATAGTGTTACAGATATTATGACGCTCTACCTTTAATTGTATTGAAAGGAGTCCTGCTTATGTTGGAGGTTGAAGTCCGTCTTGCCCCATACCACCATCTAGACATTCATTTGCTGTTCTTTCAAGACACTTCTCCAAGAAATCAACGAACTTGTTTCCCCTTCACAATCTTTCCGCCAGGGTTCTTGAGCCAGATGTAAAAGTCATGCTTTATCCCTCGACCTTTCACAGTACTGCCAACCGGCTAGCTGGGTTATGAGATAAGGCATTGATAGCATATATCTTAACATGCGGTATATCGATAAGATAGATGCACTTAACCTCCGACTTTAACTCGTACACAAAGGTGTCTAGATAGAGTAAATCGGTAGCTGCTCAAGTGATGTAGTGTGCATCTTGCGCATTGTTTCCGCCGACCTCCTTGTCGTTATACCTTCACTCAGAGTATTTGTAGGAATCTGGAGTCCTGTTTTTCTTTTATCGCAAGCTTCTTCAGCTAAATAGGCATTTAAAGCAAAGTATTGAAATAGTAGGGTCGGTAGAATAGCTCAAGGGAATCTCGGATATTATAAAGGTATGTCGAGGATCCCATGCTCAGGCTTTGTTAGATGGATTTAACGAGTTACTACGCTGTTCCGAGTCGTAAGCTTCTCCTTCTCCAATGATCTCATTCAGAACAGATTCATTATCTGTGAGGCTGTGTCAGATCAGTGGTATGGCAATTCAAATGTTGATTAAACCATGTCTAGTTTATACTATCGGGGAAATACACTGCCAGATCCTTTGCCGCCATTACTTGGAAAGGTCAGGCTATCTATATCTCCTGAAATGAAGGACAAGCTGATCATGTAGAAGCATGCTGTATATATCACCAGCTCAATCCTTGCAAGTTCAACACTATGATATAATATAGAAAGAAACCTTAAAGCCTAGTACTAAACGCTTGTAGCCACACCTACAACACAATAACCCTAATTTTTAACGGATATCTCTACCTGAGCCATGGGTGATGATATAGTCAGATCATCCAAGATAATAAAGACTACAAAGCTTTAAAAGCTACCATCACATCTCAGATTATAATGAAATTCGCTCTATTTGACCCCATACTTAGGACTACTCATTATTAACCATACCTCACGGTTCATTTGGTTTATGTTTAGATAGCCAATTACTGCAGTACTCTATATCTCTAAACCCCCGATGGTCTAGTTGGATATGGCGTTCGGCTGTAATGGAAGTATTCTATGGAACCGAAAGGTCGCCGGCTCGATTCCGGCTCGGGGGAAGTGATACATTTTTGTTTTTGGATGTTCGGGATGCATTTACAGTAAGTGAATTGTCTTCTTGCTTTCTTCTGCTCCCAGAGACATATTGTGCAGGGGTTGGTTGCAGTGGCTGGCTTGTATGACCTAATTGTTGTGTGACTACATCTCATATTTCAATTTCCTGTGCAAAAGCAACTCTTCTCTGTTCTTTGCTTTCTCGTCAAGACTGCCGACACCATTCATTTGCCTTCCTTTATTGTTATCATGGATATTGACGAGGTAGAGTGGTGTTGATTGGAATCATTTGATCATGTCTGAATAAAGCCCAGGATCGATTAAGGATCATTCCAGTAACTCTGGACTAGAAATACTCAGAGTTAGTTGTACAGCTAAGCTCATAGGAGCTTCGCGAGTCAAGGACGACTGTGACGGCGGTATTGATATATACATACATGCTTTGACAGCCCAATAGAAAGGCACTAGATATGAAGAGAACGCAAAGAACAGAGGGCCAGATGCTGTGCCATTTTCTAAGCTGGATGTCTAGCTAGAATCCCCAACATGCATTATATACCGGACTTCAATCAGTGTGAAGAGATCTATAAGTAGTTACACCCGATTGAATGGTTGAGACAGCATGCATAGGGCTAGCCGCACCGTTCTCTACACACTCCAGCATTGAGGGACGATTCCGAAAAACAAAGGATTTGTTTCAGTACTACTTTGTTTTGAAGGACTACCAGATACTTTCAGTCGGTGCTGCAAAAGAACTATTTTACTCCCACCCAACCAATTGTATGCGTACTCGACATCCATGGTAAGTCTTCAACTAACAATTCTAGATCCGTGTAATCAAATAAATAAAGTTTGCCATCTCAAACCCCCGATGGTCTAGTTGGATATGGCGTTCGGCTGTAATGGAAGCATTCTATGGAACCGAAAGGTCGCCGGCTCGATTCCGGCTCGGGGGAAGGATATCTTTTTGCTTTTTTGGACTCCGATATCTAATCGTAATCATAGTACCTTGCTTGAAACATATGCCGAGACCTAAAGCCAATTAACCGTGTAGACCAATTATCCGTCCGACTCGGCGTCGGGTTGCCGGTTGTCCCTCGTCTCGTGTCTTCCCCGCGCTCGGGCCCGGTAGCCCTATCTCCCCCACGCTTCCCCGACACGGGGCACTGCCCCTCTATTGTGGATGTTTTAGATCCACAACAAGTATGTTTTTGTAGAAGGGGCATTTAAACCCCTCTCATGGGGCATATTCCGGGGTAAGCTGTGAACCAGCTGCTGTCTTTCCCCCTCCCTTAATAAAGCTCTCCAAATTGAACCCCGGAAGTCGGGACATATGAAACGCAATTCGCCGTGCAGCATCCTCGCAGAATGACTTCTCTCGCAACCAGAGCAATCCGAGCCTCGATATCCCGGAAATCAGCCAATCTACCCGGACAATCCATGTCTCGCACAGTGACCACCCGCGCAACATCTCACACGCTCAACACCGGCGCGAAGATCCCAGCGCTTGGCTTCGGCACATTCCAAGACTCCGAGTCCCAGGAGGAGACGGTAAGCCGGGCGCTGCAGAAGGGCATGCGCCTGATTGACACAGCGCGGGTTTACAACGTCGAAGAACAAGTCGGAAAGGGCGTCAAGAAGAGCGGTATTCCCCGCGAAGATATCTTCCTCGGCACTAAGCTGTGGTGCAATGATTACCATCCCGAGGATGTGGAGCGCGCAGTGGATGATTCCCTGCGGGACTTGGATACACCGTATGTTGATCTGCTGTTGATGCACTACCCGTGCACGTTTAAGCGAGGATCCGAGCGATTTCCTCGAGATGGCGAGGGTCGAATGCTTCATGGTGACACGACTTATGTGGATACTTGGAAGGCGATGGAGAGGTTGATCACGACCGGGAAGGTGAAAGCGATTGGGGTCTCGAATTTCTCTAAGAGTGAGATTGAGACTTTGATTCGCGAGTCTTCAACCGTGAGTGCTTTTACTTTCATTGGGTTGCGGATGATGAGACGCTAATATGTTGTTCAGGTCCCGGCTGTTCATCAAATGGAGGTCCATCCCTATTTACAACAGAAAGAATTCAACCGGTGGCTGCGGTCTAAGGGGATCCATGTAGTTCAGTTTAGTCCCCTGGGCAATATGAATGACTTCTACCGGCAGACTGGATGGTCCAAGGAGATTGCGCATATGATGCGGGTCATCGATCAGCCTGTTCTCAAGGAGATTGGGAAGAAGTACGGCAAGAGTCCTGTACAGGTGGTGCTTTCGTGGGGGATTAACAGCGGCCGTTCTGTCATCCCGAAGAGTGTTGTTGATTGGCAGGTTGATCAGAACTTGGAGGCCGATTTCGAGTTGGAGGCGGAGGACATGGCCCGGGTTGCGACTTTGGATGCGAAGGCTCGCTTCAATGATCCTAGTATGGACTATGAGTGGCGTTTGTATAGCGATTTGGAAGGTATTGATGGCACTGTGAGAGGAAGGACGCATTAAGTTTTTCAATGTTGGGAAGGATATATACTTGGATTTTATTTTCGTATCTACGTCCTGGAGTTAATAAGGAATAGAATCGTTTAAATAAAGACCAAGTCGAACAACGCATACTGCATTCGAACTGTGTTCGTTTTATCTGCATAGACTAGCCGAATCAGAGAATCTGGGGCTTGTTAAAATGCAAGAGGGCCTATGGCTTTATGCTAATGAACTGCATATCCCTACGGCCTCGAGATCGATTCACTATACTCAATCGACTAAGGGGTCCGTCTACGGTTGTCGCGTATAAACTGCACCGTGCTTTAGAGCTAGGATACCCAGTGAAAAATAACCCTACAAAACTAAATGATTGATTCTATATCTATACTTATTGTCAATCAAGGAAGCGAGAATCCACCATCAACCACCAAATTCGAACCCGTCATATAACTAGATGCATCCGAAGCACAGAAAAGGTAAACCTAGTCACACATCAGCACATACCAAAAACCGACACGCTGTAGTTCCTTACCCCCTTCAATTCATACGCGGAAGCGAACCGACGAGCAGGAATCTGACCCAGCCACGTCTCCCGCATATCCGTCGAAGCATACTCGGTCATATGAGTCTGAATATAACCGGGCGACACGCAGTTCACTCGGCAGAAATCCACCCATTCCACAGCGAGCGACTTGGTGAGCTGCAGGACTCCCGCTTTGGACGCATCATACTGTGACCAAACATTAGTCCCAATGTCCTTAATATACGCACACTAAGAACAAGTAAAAAGGGACCTACCGCCGCCTGTCGTTGGGGTGTGTTCACTAGTGTGGCGCTGACGGAGGCCGTGAGCACTACATTGCCGAAGCCCTGTCGCTTGAAGATCCTGGCAGCGGCCTGTGCGGTATAGAATGCCCCGTTGACGTTCACGTTCATGACCTCTTCGAACTCTGCCGGTGTGTAGTCTTCAGCTGCATGCTCGGAGCAGATGCCTGCATTGGCTACGATCACATCCAGCTTTCCGAAGTCCTTTGCGATCTGGTCGATGGCTGCTGAGGTTTCCCCCGGAACGGTGACATCGGCTTGGTACGCGCGTGCTTGTGTTTGATATTTGGACGCGAGATCTTCGGCAGTCTGGTGCGCGGTGGTGGTTGTGCGGTACAGGATGGCAATCTATTTGTATGGGTGTGTTTATTTCTAGCTGCGGATTAGAGAGGATCGTATAATGTTAATACATACCTTAGCGCCCGCCTCGGCATATGCTGTAGCTACCGATAGACCGATTCCTCGGGCGCCGCCTGACAATGTCAGTCAGGGATTTATGCTAAGTATAAACACCTACCAGTAATGGCGATGACCTTGCCGGATAAATCGAAGAGGGTTTGCACGGGGGCATCGCTGGGCTTGAAGAGAACCATTTTGAAATTGCCAAGTGTTTACGACTTGTGTGGAATTGCTAGATATAACTGCTCTATATAAATATGTCCCGTAACTTCATTCATTTCTGTAGCCGTTACTCATATACTCGCTACCTCATATTTGTTCCCACATAGAAAAGTTAGGGCTGGCGCTCGTCGCGGGACTGCTACCACCGTCTCGGGGATGTGCGCCGTCTCGTGGAAAACCACCACTGCTGCATGTAGCTTTCCAGCTGGCGTCGCTAAGAATATCATAACTACCACTATGAGAGGAGACAAGTGCTGGACTTGACTTGTGAATGAAAGTCATAGATTCTGAATACAGGGGACAGGTGACGTTTTTTAAACACTTTCGGTATTATCACTCTATCAAGATTCATTTTATTCTGCTGCTCAATATACTTCTAAATTTTTGGATTACAGGCAGCCCTAACTTTCATCGAGGTCGAATTTCGCACACAGCCAACGACGATAATATCATCATCTCGGGATCAATGTAGGCTCTCGCAGTGTTTGTGCCTGTGTCATTGACTACGAGGACAACATTGGGTCTTGCATCGCAGGTTACCAGTACATATGACCACACTTGGGATTCTACTCAGAATGCAGCAATGGCCACAACGCATTTCCGTGACACTCATGATCATCAAAGAACTGACTGCTAATGACTCTGCCTAGTTGAGAATATTAACAGCAAGATTCGGTATCTTCTACTGCTACTTGATTAGACACTTTACTTCCCAATCCGTTAGAATGGCCGCTATAGCTCAGTGCTGGTGAGTACGCGGACCAGCTGAATCAGGTGGTCAAACATTTATATGGTGACTTTTGACAAACGATCTCCTATCACCGACTTAACTGCCCGGCTTTCAGGCATAAAATGACATACTGGTTCATTTGGTCGCCCCTGTAGAATTCCAGTAGTACTTTCTGAATGTGTTCATGCTTAGGGCTGTTATCTAGTAGCTACGGCGGTTTGTGGAAACTCAGAGCTGAATTTAGACTTGTTGGGGGTGGTCAAATGAGGAAGCCTGATCTTCAGTGAACCTGAAAGACAATACCGACGAGCAATAGCTTTTATGGGCCAAATATGAGGTATTAATATTGAACATGTACCAAGCCACGCGTATATAAAGGCTTGGTAATAGACAGCTCTGGCAGAATAGAAGCAGGTTAGGGCTAGGGTTTACCCCCAAGAAAACCTATATCACCAATAGCATGACCCAGATAAAAAGGATAAGTGCCAATGATTGGCATGCGATGCTCGGCAATAAGACTACCAAGTACACTTCCTAGTAAGACTCGGTCCATGACCGAACCAAGCCATTATTCAGATGCCCCAGACTACCTAGCCCTACCCCAGCTGATCAGCGGGATTATGAAATCATCCAACGTGCCTTTACTCCTCCTGGCCCCGAGTCGAGGCGTCTCCCTGCCAGGACAAGTGGGGCGGACGTAGGCCTCCGCATTTCCTCTCCGGGGTATCCCCAGGTTTCTCTCAGGTGCCGGGGAAAATGGCGCGGGGGACGTACGTTACATAAGAAATTATGGGGGTTTTGGAAGGAGTGTATAATTATGGGAGTATTCGACACATTCACAGTGTTAACCGTGTCAGTCTCTTTTGTTCTGACTAGATATCCCTATCTAAGTATCTAGAACTACTTTTCCTGGGCAGTCATGTTCGCTCTGAGTGATGAGCGAGCAAAGTGGAAGATCGCCTCTAGGTTGGAAAAGAAGCCATTGTTGATAGCGGTTAACTGTCTCGCTGGTCTTGCTATCTTCTTCTTCGGTGATTCTACCTACCCAACCGCCATGGTGTATCTGTATACGTTTGTCTTTGGTGCTACCTGGCTCACCGTGCCGTGGCTGTATCCCGCGGAGATATTTCCCCTCAAGGTGCGAGCCAAGGGTAGTGCCTGGGGTGTTGTGGGGTGGAGTTTGGGCAATGGGTATGTCATGCAACCTTATCTGAACTCTTATTTGCTCTATTCGTGGCCGATCAAACATACTAATCTGTATCAGATCACTGACTCTGGCCCTCCCATACATCTTCGGCTCAATCGATGAAAACACCCTGCATGTCTTCGGTGCCGTCAATCTCATCAGTATCCCGATCGGCGAGTATCCTAATTTCCATTTCTCCCTGGCTCGACTAACCACTATATGAAAAGTGTGGGCTCTCTACCCTGAATCCAGCCGACGTACTCTTGAAGAAATGGATCTGCTGTTCGCGGCCGAGTCGCCCTGGGTTTGGACAGCCGAGTCGAACTTTGCGACCCTCATCGCCGAGAACCCTGATCTCGGTGCCGCTCGTCAAGGCATCGAAGTTGAGAAAGGATGGAATGGGGCGGCTGAGCACCAGGAGACGGTTAGACATGGCTGATTGTATATATAACTAAGCTATGAAATTTTTCTGTGTGTACATGTGGATTGACTCGCTGAGGTATCATTATGTGGAGATTGTCAAGTAAGGTGGTATAGTCTGACATGTACTGCTGGGAATGTATATAGGGTTGTCATAGATATTGATCGCCTATCACTTGATTAAGAAAGCCAGCTGATGCTCTAGTCACACTTTGACTCCAGCAAATATGACACTGTGCGTGCTTATGGTAGTGCATTTAAAGTAGACTAGTCTTTAACGGCAATTATTCATTCCTTCCCAGATGTACATATCTGGTATCTTATCATATCCACCAGAGGAACACAAGTCATATCCAGGAAAGATAAACAAGAAAAGGTTCAATATCTAAATATAACCGTCTAACATTTACATTGCAAACTAACCCCCCATTGTAGTCTATCATAACACCCCTCCACCCAACACTCAACAAACTGTCCAAGGTCAGTATCTTTCATATCACTGGAGGTCCAAACTTACTCCCAATAACACCATTCACCGGAATATCAATGGAGGTAGTATAGCTCGCGGCATCACTAAGAAGATACACATAAGCCCCGCCAAGCTCCTGCACCTCAGCCAGTCGCGGAAACCCCCCGTAGTACTTGAGCTGCTGCTCCCAATCCGGCTGCTGGGGCACCCAGTACGTCATGGCAGTCTTGACCAGGCCGGGGGAAACACTGTTCACCCGGATGCCGTACTGCGCCCACTCCATAGCCAATGTATGAGTCATGTTGCGGACGCCGGCCTTTGAGGCGCCGTAGGGGGTGGAGGGGACGCGCTGGAGACAGTCAGTAACAGTCAAAACATTAATAGGTAAAATAAGAGAAGAATACTTTATTAGGACGGTAAGAAGCCATAGAAGCAGTGAAGACGACAGATCCCTTGACGCCGAGCTTGATGAACGCACGGGCTGCGGCGCGCGCGGTATAGAAAGCGCCGAAGAGATTGACGTTGAATAGGGTTTCGATTTCCTCTTTCGTGAAATCCAGCGCGGCCTTGTGGTGGGTTCGTCCTGCGTTCACTACCATACCGTGTAAGGCACCGGCTTGCTCGATTATCGTGTCGATCGCGGCAGTGATCGTTGACTCCTCTGTTACGTTGGCGTTTACGGCGAAGAGTTGTCCCGGGTAGCGCTTTGATACGGCGGCGAAGTCCTCTCCTGTCTCGCCTATGTCGATTGAGTAGACCTTCGCTGCGCCGTTGGAGAGGCAGCACTCGGCGATACCTAGGCCGATGCCGCGGTTGGCGCCCGTGACTGCAGATGTTTAGCTATGCTCTTCAGTTACATGTCGGCGTGCGTACTGGCGATGACCTTTCCACCCAGAGTTACTTGCGTCTGGGTGGTCAGTGCTTGGGCAGAAGCCAGTTCTTGGGAAACAGCGGTGGGAGACATTGTCAATGGTGGTATATGGAAGTTGTAGATGAAGTAGATTTGATTGACCAGATGATAGCTATGTACTTTATAATGACAGAAAATCACCCCTTTGCCCCTCTTCCGGAGGACAAGATAAATAAAATAGAATAAAATAACATAGAAAGTCATCTCGAGTCGAGTAGGGCTAATCAAATGCGGGGGTTGTCCCCGAGACGGTGCCAATGATCCACTCAAATGAAGGCCGATCTCCGAGTCTTGCAAGACGAGCAATTGACGAGCTATTATTTCCCAAGTTCAAAATAGCAGGCAACTGAGTTCAAATCCAATTACTCACTCGCTACCCCTCTTTCACTAAGCTTCTACTTTTCTCATACCACTCTCAACTCACCCTCCCACCCACATTCGCAATGGCTGCCCTGCCCGCCTGGAATCTGCTCAAAGGCAAGACCGCCGCCGTCACAGGGGGCACCACTGGGATCGGTCGCGCGATCGTTCTGGCATACATTACGCAAGGGTGCAATGTCGCTGTCAACCACCTGGGCCGGCCCCAGGAGGAAGAGCGTCGTCATAGTCTCCTCAAGGAGGTCGAGGCGATTAAGAACACGGGCATCGGGGCAGGGAGTATCCTTGAGCTACCGGGTGACGTGACGGACCCTGAGACTAGCACTAGACTGATCAAAGAGGCTGTGTCGCAATGGGGCCAGTTGGATATTTTTGTCGCCAACGCGGGGGTGTTCAAACCTGCCGAGTTCCTCAAGTAAGTCAATACTCAGAAACTAGCATGGAGAGTATCAAGCGCTGTTTCCTACGCCGTGAAGCTTGAGATGGAGGGAAGAGAGAGAGAGAGAGAACTAATCTATCCAGAATCCAACCATCCCTCCTCGACCACAGCGTCGACGTCAACGTAAAAGGCTGCTTCTACTCCTGCCAAGCTGCCGCTCACCAAATGGTCAAGCAAGGGCGCGGCGGTTCAATCATCGGCATTTCCTCCGTCAGCGCCCTGCTCGGCGGCGGCTTCCAGACCCATTACACGCCGACCAAGGCTGCCATTCTCTCCATGATGCAGTCGATGGCCATCGCTCTGGGGAAAGATAAGATCCGGTGTAATGCGCTGATGCCCGGCACCATTGCCACCCAGTTGGCTGACCACGACATGAACGACCCCGTCAAGAAGGCTGCCCTTGAGGCGCGCATTCCTCTCGGTCGAGTCGGGGATCCGGAGGATATGGCGGGTCCGGCTGTTTTCTTGGCTTGTGAGGAGATGAGCCGTTATGTGAATGCGACGGGGCTGTTGGCTGATGGGGGGATGTATAGTAATTTGCAGTAGTGTTATTGTTTAGAGTTGAATAATGGAGACTCGGAGTATAGTGAGGGTTTCATTCCTATAACTACTTTGCATCTGTTTTAACGAATTAGATTCGTGAGAAAGAAGAGATCCTGCTACTCTTACATCTCGAGTGGAGGAACGACTATGTAGGTTCAAATTCGGAAGGATAAGAAGAATAGAACCATTCACTCGGTCTTTATATACACCAAACTACAAATACTCATGCCCTCCCCGCAGACCCGCAGATCTCCATCCATCTGACAGTCAAATCCGCCACCTTCTGAATCCCCTCCTCAATAAGCTGAGTATGCGGCATCCGATCCACATTCGCCCGGAGATGGTCATAGTAATCATCCAAGACAAGTCGATTGACATTAATCTTCGTGACCCCAGCCTGCACACAGCGCTCCATCAGCTCCGGCGCAAAGCCATTAGTGCCATGAAGGGCCAAGCGAACTCTACCACCAGCCCGAAGACGAACCTGTTCAAACCTGATCACCATCAGCAAACGAATCCCATGAACCTCAGAAAAGACTAAACTCACCGATCAAAATCCAACAACGGGCCACGCGATCCATATTCCCCATGCACATTGCCAAACGCAAGCGCAAGCACATCCACGCCCGTATCGACAAACTCATCAACCTCCTCAGCAGTCGTCATGCAAGCCTCTAACCCCGCCGTATCCATCACCCCGTCTTCTCCCCCTTCGATACGGCCGGGCTCGGCCTCGGTGGCCTTCTTGCGCTCGTGGCAGTATGTCACCAGCTCCCGGGTCATTTTGAAAATTCACGTCCTTCTCATAGTGCGACATGTCGACCATGATACTGTCGAAGGGGAGGTCCGCGGCGCGCTTGATGATCGTCTCGGACTGCGCGTGGTCGAGGTGAATGCTGATCGGCACGCTCGCGCGTTCGGCTGCGTCCGCGGCGGTGCGCACCAACAAGCCGTCAGTGGCTTCGACAGCCCAGGGAAAGAACTGGATGATTAGCGGCGAGCGCGCGGTCTCTACTGCTCGGACCAGGCCTAGCACTTGTTCGATGTTGTAGGCTATGGCTGCGATGACGCCGTAGTGGCCGGTTTCAGCGTCGCGCAGGATGCGTGTATGGCGGTTCAGGTCTTTCCACGACATTTGAGATCCGATTGCAAGGAGTATGCTAAGGCGTGGAGTTGGATTCAATTGCATATGTTGTGATAGTATGGCTTGAAAAGATGGTGACCTTATTTAACCCTAATGCGCGTAGATGACCCCGAGACGGGCACTTGCCCCACTACTAGTATCACCGAGCTACACCCCTCCCCTCTAGTCGATTAGCGAGAAATTTATCTCTTTTCTTTTATTTCCTTACTTTACTCATGTCAGCGGTAGCCATATGAGTTTAACATCGAGAACAGGCCATCGCAGACAAAGCAATTTCCACACCCCCTTTATTCGAAGTGCACATCACCCGCGTAGATCTAGCCCACACCCCGGCTATCTGCGAGGAAATCCGCACCGACATCCCAATGGCCAACGGGGGCATAAACTACGGTCCGGATTACATTCTCTTCTGCGCGCAGGGGTCCATGGCCGCGCGAAGCGGTCTATACCGGATGTCGAGGGCCGCGCCGTACGAGACCGAGCTGTTGAAGGGGGACTTCTTCAGTCGACCGTTTAACTCTGTGAATGATGTGGTCGTGCACGCGGACGGATCGGTCTGGTTCACTGATCCCTCTTACGGCTTTGAGCAGGGATATCGGCCGCCGCCGTGTCTGCCGAACCAGGTGTACAGGTGGTGTCCGGGTACGGGGAGCATCAGGGCGATGGCGGACGGGTTTGGGAAGCCTAATGGGATTTGCTTCTCGCCGGGTGAGGAGGTCGTTTACGTTACTGATACGGATCGGGTGCGGGGGGATGGCACGGTTGATGATCGTCGGGTTTCGTCGATGTATGGGTTTAGTATTTTACTTTTTGATGCTTGGGCTCTTGGGCTGGGTGGCTGATATGTGGGCAGTTACGCGTTCGATGTATGTGTGTGCCATGGGGAGCCGTTTCTCGCGAACCGGCGGCTGTTCGCTATGGCGGAGCGGGGTATCCCGGATGGTATTAAGTGCGATCTGGAAGGGAATGTGTATAGTGGCTGTGGGGACGGGATGGGGAGATCTGGGCGCTGAATGAGCACCGCTTGTGGAGGGTGAAGTTGGGAGCGGGTGTTAAGGGAGCTTTGCTCGGATTGTAACGCTTTGCATATAATGAAACTATACATGGAATCATTGCCCATCTCACGTTACGTCGTTATTGTGAAATCGACCGCCTGGACAACGCTGCAGTCGTGTCGTTGGATTCGTAGCTTTCCCAAAACCGCTGTAGCTCAGACCCTAGTGATCGAACTGGCCAGCCAGATCGCTCGCGACAGGACTCTAGGAGCTCCAGGATAGCCTCGCGGGCGCAAGGCTCTTGGATGAACATTCCCGCTGGCTTGGTTAGTTCGGTTCGTCACGGTAGCGTTGGGCAACATACCGATAAATAGCGCTTGTGATGACATTAGACTCGATGGATCGTCTTTCAACATTATAGCAATGCCGCATATCTCCTTCACGCAGCGATTGATGACGGTCTGCCGCTTGAGATACTGGTCCAGCCCTCCTAGGCTCGGCTCGTGAGCCAGTAAAAGGATTTGCGATACGCGGTTAAACTGGACCGCAACGGCTATGTAGTCAGGTCAGTGTACTTTCTGTGCAGGATAGAATGAGGGCGGCATCTGGCACCTACCAAATGCAGATGGGCGGATCCAGATGGGTCGAAAATAGGTTGAGTGCTCGCGCAAGCCGAGCGGCAAGGGAGAGAACTCCATGGTCAGATGTTGTTGCCAGTCATCCATCATCTGATGAAGACAAGCGGCCCCGTCGATCCGATGCTGGATGTCTTCTTTGTCGGTGGTATCAGCGCAGTGGCTAATGACCTTCGCGGTAATGTAGATGGAGCGTTTGGCGAGATCATGCGGTGATAAGACAGATATAGGTTTCTGGGGAACCCAGAAGGTACGAGTCTTGCGCTTCTCGCGAAAAGCCGCCCAGGTATCCTGGCAGAGCCATGCCCACCACACGGCTGAATGCAGTCCCTCCGACTCTCCGTGGATGGTCTGGGACCTTTGGATCAGGAAGACTCCTTCGAGGTGGCGCTCCCAGTCATTGGAGGAATTGTCGAGCATCTCGTAGGCAGAAATGATTAGGGCGGTGGCGAGCAGCTCGGGGCTTGTCTTATACTGAGCGTATTGCATGGCTTTTTGCACGTAGTGCAGGGTTTGGTAGTAGTACTGGAGAGCCGATTCCTCTTTGTTTGCCAGTTGATGGTGATCGAGACGGGGGTTCAGGGCTAGGTGTCGAAAGGCAAGGGCTAGTATCGCATTCATCAGACCGGCATTGTGTATCTGAGCATGTCTGTTAACCATCTAGAACAGAATGTTGTCATAGGTTTAGATATACTTACGGCCGAGTGTGCAACGAAGGTGGAAAATTGGCTGGTAACATCAAACAGATCGATCTGCACAAGGGAAATGAGAACATAAGCCCGGCATGTCCACCACTGGGAGAGATAACCTACCCAAGGGCTTACGTGATTCACGAAATGTTCAAACAACGTCTGTTCCACCGGCAGAAGCTCTATTGGCTCCTGGGACTGCCAAACCTGCTCCTCTCCTAGCTTCCTGGCCCCCGAACTGCCTAATGGGGTCGAGTCATGGCTCGAGTCACCGGCCGAGGGGCCATCCAATACCTGGGTGGCAGACTGTAGCGAACTAGGCTGATTGAGACTGTGGTCATCGGAGTGGCTTACCGAAAGGCTCTGGGACGCCCCGGGGGTCGGAATGATTGACGGTTGTGAGCAGCCCTTCGCAGCATCACTCGCCAGTAGCCCAAACCACTGCACCGCCGCAAAGGATGCATTAGAGGGTGACAGGTAGCTCGACGCAAGAGGACTCCCCTGCAGATGGTCCAGTGCAGCCGGCGGAGTAGGGTTAGCGTCTACCCCCGGAACCGACCAGGCTAAGTCGGTGACTTGGGGTGATTCATACGCCGGAGCGATGGTACTCGCACCAGTGGATGCATGATCACCACTCTCCTCTGGAGGCGTAAATTGCTGCGTATTCAGAACCGCCTCCACGACAGCCCTATCTGAGACCAGACTGTTGACGTTGCCACGAGCCGGACTGGCATATTCACAGAGCTTGTCATTTCTGGCACAAGGGCCACATACGGGCTTGCCCTCGTCACATTTCAGGTGTCGTTTCCGACATGTTTTACTAAATTTATCTCGTCAGTCCAGCATGACACGCCCTGAATGAAAAGGACTCACCATCCACTCGTCGTCCGCAGGCCGCGGCCGCGGGACTTTCGTACGCGAGGACGCCTGTAGGGCGACCGCGAAGGCATCGTTGCGGTGGTCTCACATTCTTCGTAGCCGACATTGACGTAGTCCCAATTCGATTGCATTTTGGCTGTAAGGATTGGTCCTCGTCTCGGGGGCAGGGCAATGGGAGACGGAATTACATAGTTTCCCCACATTAGCCCCGCCTCCGCATTAACTATTGAATTTGCCCAGAAACTGAACCGTCTCGTGGTGTCAATGGAACTGGAATTGACATGGTGTAGTCCTGTTCTTGATGGTCTTATCTAAGAGCAAAGTAGATGTCTCAAACCCCCGATGGTCTAGTTGGATATGGCGTTCGGCTGTAATGGAAACACTCTATGGAACCGAAAGGTCGCCGGCTCGATTCCGGCTCGGGGGAAAGACTTTTTTTGCTTTTGTCTCCTCAACACTTGTCTCCTTAACACAATCAAAACTGTGTGTCCCTCCTCAAATCTTTAGTTATGTGGTCGCTGTCGAGATAGTGTTGGGACAACCACTGAGATCCCGTATATGGCTTCCTGTCGCAACTTGCAAGCACTTCATTGCCCTACCCTACAATTTAGTCATGATAACACCCGGTGACTGATTGTAGTTTTCTATCGGTAAGACAAATAAACACAGATTACATTGCCAGAGGCACAATTGATCAGCTGATGATGCCCTGATTGTGACAATATGGGTTAAAGACAACCAGAGACAAGGCTGTCTTGTCTGTATATATGTGTAGAGAAAAAAAAAAGAAACACGTTCCCCCGAGCCGGAATCGAGCCGGCGACCTTTCGGTTCCATAGAATGCTTCCATTACAGCCGAACGCCATATCCAACTAGACCATCGGGGGTTTTGTTTGTTTATGTTTAGATATAGGGTTATACGTCCACAAACGCATATGATGTTGCTAAAATGACGAAGGAACCTCTATGTCCATATGAACCTTAGAGTAGAAAGGGAATCTGGGTTCAGAACTAGATAGGATTAACCTTGGAATTGAATATGTAGTTTTTATTGATTTAGTCTAGATCTTATATGTCACGCTGTGTATGATAGTACCGGAAATCAGTAGGAAGCTGCATATGTATACCACCGGTGGCGGATCACCCATATACCATTTGCTTCCGATTAGTACGAGATGGGTCAATTGGAGTGTTTCTCGAGATCGGAGGAGGTTGTGTGTTGAAATTACTATGCGCGATATATATCGACTGTCATGCGGCACCGCGTGGGTTTGAAGCCTGAGGCTATAGATAAAACAGCGAATACATAACGCCGATAATGAATGATACTACCAGTAGTAATACTATGCCATACGGTACATCACTTTTAATTCTAAAATATATACAAAACTTCATGCGAATTGGGTAATCACTACAACTAGCACCGGATCACTTCCGACCGCGATTAAACGTCTTCAACGGATCTACCTTCTTCACGCCTGCAAATTTCCTCCCCTTGCCCTTGCCCCGATTCTTCTCGCGCGCCTTGCGGATGCGGTTCTCGCTCTGTTTCCGCATGCTGACAAACCCGACGTCGTCACTCGTGAGACCCTTCTTCCCCTTGGCGGGCATCAGGTACTCCGGGATATGTTTGAGATGGGGCTGCACGCGAGCGGAACGCAACTCGCCGTCGTGTCGCAGTTGGCGGAGTTCGTCGGGGTTCTCTTCGAAGTGGCGTTTAAGCTTCTCGCTCTTGATCAGCTCTTGACGGATTTCGCGAGCACGCGCTTCTTGGACAGCGAGACGGGTAACGGAGCGGAGGGCGTCGGTCATTCGGTAGCGGAAGGCTTCGACCTGGCTCATTTCAAAGTGGTAGGGTTTCACCTCGTGACCGATTTTGGCTTGTTTCTTAACAATCTTGCCGAGGACGGATTCATCGTGTTTGGAAGTGGAGATGGTGGTGGGCTTGTGCTTGCCGTATTGGTCTTTGGGGACGACGAAGGACAGGGCCATACCAGCCTTGCCGGCTCGACCAGTCCGGCCGATACGGTGAGTATAGGATTTGTTGGTGGTCGGGAGATCGAAGTTGAGGACGCAGGCGACATTCTGGAAATCAATTCCACGGGAGATTCCGTAGTCTTTTTCTTTGTTAGACAGCTTGCGACGCTTGTCGGCCTTCTGGTTCTCTTCAGGCTCCGCTTCGTCGTCACTGGAGGCTATGCCACCTTCAACGTCTTCTACATCCTGGGACTTCTTCGATTTCCGGGCCCCCATGACTTCTTGTTCGTCGGCGGCGATAATAATATCGTACACGCCCTTGTTAAATTCCTGGACGACGTGTATGCGGGAGTTGATTGGGAGTTCGGAGTTGAGGACACAGCTCTTAATGCCGAATTGCTCGAGGAATAGCTTGAGACGATAACAACGGTCGACGTCATCGACGAAAATGATGACCTTGCCCTTGATGAGTTGGAGCTTGAAGATAACGTAGGTCAAAAGGAACTTCTCGTCCTCGGCGCATCTAACAGAAACACGGTTAGTTATCAAACCTTCCAATAATGCGCATGGAAATCCCTACCTGACAACAAACTGGCTGACGCCTGCGCCCTGATCATCCTTGTCTTCCAACTTCAAGGTCACTGGGCTGCGACAGAACAGACCCTTCAGGATATCGACCTCCGAAGTCAGCGTCGCGCTCATCAGGAAGGTCTGCACGCCGCGAGGGATCGCCTTCGCCAATCCATTGATATCCTCCTCGTATCCGTATGACAGAACCAAGTCCGCCTCATCAATTACCAGGTGCGTCAAATTCTCCAGCGACAAAGCGGAACTGCCGAGATTGGCCACGACACGAGACGGCGTCGAGACAACCAGGTCGGGGTAATCAGCAAGCATCGTGCGCTGGACGGCGTCTGAGACCTTTTGGGTCAGGTTCACGGAGCGGATGTCCTTTCCGCAGAAGACAGAAAATGTGGCGACGACATTCTGAACCTGCTCGGCCAGCTCTCGAGTGGGGACGAGGATCAAACCGGTCGTGGCTTTCAACGACGGATCGGCCTACACTCATTCAATTAGATACTGAAGTCTGAAACAAGACGAATAGGAGCACGAACCGCTTTCTTTTGGAGGATGGTCTGCAAAATCGGGAGTACATAGGCTGCGGTCTTTCCGGACCCTGTCTTCGCACGGGCTATTCTTTGTTAACACGGATTTTACCAACTCTGGTGCAATAGGCCAAGCTTACCCAGAATATCCTTGCCCTCTAGTGCTAACGGAATAGCTTTGGCTTGGACAAGTGTGGGCTTGGTAAATTTCTCTTTAATCAACGCTTGGCGCAACCGGGGATCCAAATTCAGGCTCTCGAAGTCGACATTCGCCTCCTCTTTTGTCTCCTTACTGACCTCGGGAGAAGGCACATCGTTGGCATCAAGCTTTCTCTTCATGATTGCGGTTAATTATGTATGGAATTTGGTTCCTCCTGCAGCGGTACAGATGATGCTTGAAAGTTTTCCTCTTTCGGGTTCAGAAAATCTGTGGGCGGTGAGCTTTGCGGTGGCAGTATTTTCCCAGTCTCCACTCTTCTAACTTGATCGGGTTACTGCAGTTGGAGGGTGATTTGAACTATCATTGGTTTGGACCATTGTTATTCCAGCTCCGTTATCTTTCTTATCTATCATGTGCCTTATCCTATACATCCATCCAGCAGCATCATGTCAAAGAAGAACATTTATAAAGAATAGCAGCAACTCGAGAATGACAATGCTTGGACAAGATTGCACAAGAAAAGAAGGATACCTCGTGTCCATTGCATAAATATACCATCTCAACTAAGCCGTCTGACTGAATACTGCTTCCATGCAATCGAAAAGGACTAGAGTTGTAAACACTGAGGATTACATCAGACGCGCATTTGAACAAGCAAGCAAAGAAAGCAAGACAGAAAAAGATCCTCCAAGCTGTTCCCGGTTTCAATCGCCGATTGACCTCAGCTCACTCATTCAGAATATCGCATGAAGTAAACCCCGATGATCCTTTTCGGCCGACGAACCCTGACCGGTTCTCGGGCGACAAGTTCTATCGTCCGAATGAAATGATCGGATCATATTCGTACGGATATAGAAAGGGTTAAATGCGACGTGGAAATAAAAGAACAAGGATGTCTCTGTTATGCAAACTGGTTCTGGTGGAGAGTGTAGGGATGAGGTAAATGTTATGGTATCCGCGATTCACAACCGTCGGGAAGCCGAAAACCAGAGAGCGGATTGGCCGTTCGGTTGGTTGCTGATTTGATGTGGTATAGAATGTCCTTCAAGTAAAGCAATTTTATTTACATAGGTGTTTGCACTATCCATCCCGTTGCCAGCCCCAGTGTCGGTAGGATATGTAGAGACGCGTGAAGGCCACTGGTCCTGCGACCCTTGAGATTCGTAAACCTCGCGACCATATAATAGTACAGAAGAAAGGAAAACGCTCCAAAGACAAACCATGCATCATTCGCCCACTTGGGAGGGTCAGAAAAGGGAAAAATCATTAATCCGCTGGCATTAAGACAAGAACTTTTCGACCGCACCCCCGATGTTCTTCAAATCCAGGAGGAAGGTGTCATGTCCGAACATGGACACATCCTCTCCCAATTCGATATGTTGAACCTTCTCGTTACCGGCTGCCCGGAGCGTTTGCGCGATCTCCCGCTGCTGCCAGGCCGGGAATAGAATGTCACTAGCAACTCCCATGACTAGGACCGGATGGTTCTTCAGGCCCGTCATTCCGGCCACGAGATCTTGGGGTGGTGCGTCTGGACTAGAGGCTCCGGACAGGGATTGGTCCATGGCAGGGGTGGATGCGGTGACCGAAGGTTGCTCTTCGTAAGGTTTCTCGGGTAAGGTGAGACTGCAGGTGACATCGGTGTTCACCGTATCATTTCCCAGGGCTAGATTGGCTTCGTAGTCTGCCCGTCGCTTCTTGGTGTCCGTCTGGTGGGCATGACCGAGATCAAACAAATCCATTGCTTTCGAGACATACAGTAAACTGTTCGGGTCATATTCGAGGCAGAACTTTTCTCCGGCATGGTCGAGATAGGTTTCAATGAGGAAGTCGGGGCAGAGGGCTGGTTGCTTGCTTGGGTCCGCTCGCTTCCGCCCAAAACGCATCTCCCACTCCGGACCACTCCGGTACGTGACCGTGGCAATCTCTCGTGCCAGTTTCATACCCGAGTGCGGCGGGATAGAGTCATAGTAAAACCCCCGTGCCCACTTTGGGTCCATCATGAGAACCTGGCGTTGTGTGTGTCGCATGGCGATACTGTACGGATGACTGCGCGCACACCCACTAATACTGACAATCTTCCCAATCCGCTCGGGAAACAAGACGCCCGCCGCAAGACTTTGCATTCCTCCCATACTGGACCCTACGGACGCATATAGTTTGTGAACCCCCAACCCATCCAAGAGACGGAATTGCGCCCGCACCATGTCCTCGATCGTCAATATGGGGAATCGCGTGGCATATCGCTTGCCGTCCGAGGGGTCAACGGACGACGGCCCGGTACTGCCGTAGCACCCTCCGATCACGTTGGTGCAGATGATAAAGTACTTATCGGTATCCAAGGGCTTTCCAGGTCCGATGAACTTTTCCCACCAGCCCGGTTTTGGATTGGCGTCAGTACTATGTGCGTGACTGGAGGCGGAGAGACCGGTGTGTAGCAGGATCGCATTACTCTTCTCCGGGTTTAGCTGTCCCCATGATTCATATGCGATATCAAATTCGGGCAACACTCCACCCCAATCCAGCAGCAATGGCTCCTTGCAGCGATACTGTTCATGATGGCCGGTGGTGTATGACGGTTCGGGTCCCGATTCGAGCGACCGTGCGGAGAGGAGCGCGGATTTCGCATCCTGGGCGTCTAGACATGGGAAGGACAGAGCGGGGTTCGATGAGTTGTTCTTTGCGGCTTCCGACTGGGCATTCTGAGGACGACCGTTGTGCAGGAACCTCCGGGCTGGTGTATATGGTCTGGATAAGAGAACGGCTAATTGATTCCTTCCGGTGTGAGCCCCGGGGTTGTTGTGAAGTCTTCGAAGCGCTTGGAAACTCTGCAGCGCTGTGCGCGTTGTGCCCGGTATCGTGGCCATAGTTGGGATGGGGATCGCAATGAGACCGTTCTGTCTTCTCACCAGTGGGCGTCCCGTCAGTATTTATTGGCCGAATGCGCAGAGAGATCTTTGCCTGAGGCAGGAGCAGATTGGTCAGGCTGCGAAAAAGCTCCATGGCGTCATCGCCAGGCCTTCTGATTGGCCGGTGGTGGATCCGTCCTTCTACTACGGAGTATACCAGGTAGAAGGTATTCTTATATTAAACATCAAATATCCTGTATTATCTTGAGTCTTTGATTTTCCAAGGTGCAGAGCAGCAGTTGATAATTGCATAGAATTGTTTAAACGGGGTATCTTTGTATGATTAAACAATTTAACCTATTTTTGTTTACTACTATAATACTACTAGTATTATTATCATTTTTCTGCTTCTTATTATTTTTATCTATATTATATTTATATATTATAGATTAATCAATCACTAGTCTGAAGACTGACATGACTGGACCTCATTGGCTATTGGGATGGTAACTAATGGAATATAAACTGGTGATCTCTGTAGATCTCTCAGTATATTACCAGGTATACAGGTACTAGGTAGCAGGTGACAGCCGCAATAGGTCTAGTACTTCCGTGCCTCAGGCATCTAATTCAATGCTGTGAGTTTCTGGCCCTGACCTAGTTTCTATCTCCTCGACAAGGAGGAACCAAATATGAACCGCCCTCTCAGCCCGAACGACCTCGCATGACCCATCCACCGATGGGAACAGAGACCATGTATCATGTAGAATTATCGAATCCGATGATGACCTTCTCAATTTCACGGCTACGTGTACTATTCATGGATGTGCTTTCAGGTGATTTGACCGATGTGAAGTGAAATCCCGCTCATGCATGCATGACATCTCTCGGGAGAATAGTTCTCGGCCGTAGGAGCTGTGCCGATTTCGGATGCCAAGACCCCGAATAATGAGCTTATTATGAATTGAATTAGTAAAACGGGAAATCAGGGACAGAGAAAATTCAGACACGGAGGACAAATTCTCGAAATGTATGGCTACTATGTACAGGAAGAGCGACTTTTAAGCACCAAAAACAAATCCTCAAGACTTGGTATCAAGGGGGAAGAACGCAGGGTAGAATACAAAAAGACTGTTGCAACTGATTTACAGCCAGCCCTTGGGACCTTGCCAGTTACCCTTGACCATGGCCTGGTAGTACACCCAGGGGAAGAAGTCCTTCTTCAGGTGGTAGAACGCGCGGCGAGGGGTTGCCTGGTCGATGCCGAACAAGTCGCCGAAGGTCTCCTTGGGCTGTCCACCGTACTTGAACTCGGCCAGCAGGACCTTGCCGTACTCGGTCAACAGAGGGCAGGAGGTGTATCCGTCATACCCGCCCTGGGGCTCCTTGCCCTCCATGGTGGCTAAGAGACCGTTCACGAGAATGGGGGCTTGAGAAGTGACGGCAGCGGCGGTCTTGGCCGTGGGCAGACTCGAGGCGTCACCGGCGGACCATACATTGCTGTACTTCTTGTGACGAGTGGTGCCCTCATCCACATCAACAAAACCAGCCTCGTTGGCCAGAGCACTGTTCTTGACAAAAGCATGGGGTCCCATCTTGGGCACGACGTGCAGGAGATCGAACTTCTTCTGGACCTGTTCCTTTCCGTCGGGAAGAGCAAACGTAGCTGTGTTGCCGTTAACCTCGACCAGGTCGTGCTGGAACAGACCTTCGACGCCCCTTTCCTGGCGCAGCTTCTCCAGGGTGGCGCTGTACTTCGGGATACCGAACATGGCGGGGAGGGCCGTAGCGAAGCTGATGTTGATTAAGGAGCTAGAGGGGTTGCTGGGATTGTACAGTCCAGCGCGCTTCCAGTGATCCAAGGCGAGCCACATGACCTTCTGGGGAGCTCCCGCGCATTTGATAACGCCGGCTGGTTGAGTGAAAAGAGCTTTCCCCTTCTCGAGTTTCCGAACGGTGCGGAAAACCTTATCGCAGGTCTCGTAACCGTAAATCGAAGAGACCAAAGAGTCTGGGTTCTCCAGCGCCTCCGGCAGACCCTTAATGCTACCGTAGTTGATGCCAATTCCGGGTACCACAATCAGATGTTCATAGTTGACCTTGTCACCGTTGCCGAGCGTAACGAGGTTTTCTTCGGGCGCAAAGGTGCCGACACTCTGGTTGTAGAACTTGAGCTTCGGGTCGATCAGGCTTTTCATCGGTCTGCGCAGCTCCTGTTTCGTCTTGAGGCCACCGCCGACGAGGGTCCATCCGGGCTGGTAGTGGTGCCATTCGGCGGGGTCGACAATGGCGATGTCATCTTGGTTGAACTTGCCGGAATGAAGCAATTGGTGGCTGACCGACAGACCTGCACTACCACCACCGATGACCACAACCTTGTGGTTGCGAGCCGTCGAGCTCACCGGCGCCGCTGTGGCGAAGTTACGGACTGAGCGCCCGGTAGCAGCCGTGACACGTCTGGAGAACATTGTCCACGAGCGATAACCGATGATTCCTGTACAAGTGGCAAATTATGAGCAATTGAGTTTATGAAAAGGAGAAGAAGGGAGCTAAAAAAAACATACCAGATTATAAACAGGGGGATTATTCGAAATTCGCACGTTGCGGGGAATGGGATAAAGACGAATCCGGTTTTAGTCGCCGACTGCGCATTTATGTATTTGTCTGCACGTGGGCTGATCGGCGAAAGATCGGACCTGTCGTCCACCGCCCGAACCCTACCTTTCGTGAAGTATATCCCGTCCGTGTCCCGAAACCGCCAGTACGGCACGTCCTGCGGAGAAATCATGTTCCGGATGAGAACTGATACGTCAAACATAACAGCAATGTAGATGGCATGGGAAATGCCTGTTTAAAAGGATAATTCCCAAGAGACCTTGGGATACCCTTCTGCTCGAAAGAGACTGCTGCTGGTGGTAAACAGCTCTAGGAGAAGACTTAGGTCTGCGTCGAGGAGCGATGGATCAAGATGCCCAGAATTGAATACAACCACGAAACTCATGAAGCAGACAAGCAGTTACGCAGCGTACAGTCTTATCTTTTTTATCTGGGGGAATCAGGGCTAAGGAGAAGCTTAGGAGTACCTATGCACCGGACTGATGAGAGCGGTCAGTCGGTCCCGCATTCGATAAGATTACTGCCGCATCACATGACAGGGAGGCAAGGTCAATACCGTTTTTTTCCCGCTCAAAGGCATCTCCCATCACAGCCCTTCTCTTCACGGTGCTGAAATTCAACCATTATGTTTCGGCTTGAATCTCCTACGTGAATCATCGACCGGTTGCATATGTGATGTCGATCGAAGTCGACTGGAGGACAGCCACCTCGGGTCCTGACGGCGAGGCTCTGGCGGAGCAAATCCGCTCCTTCATTCACAACAAGTTCCAGCAGGTCGCCCTCCCCCGTTTCATTCGATCCGTGCAAGTTCATTCCTTTGATTTCGGAACCATTCCACCTGATCTGGAGGTCAAGGATATCTGTGAGCCGTTTGCGGACTTCTACGAGGAGGATGAAGATGATGAAGCCTCGGAGGGATCGGAGGAGCTGGTCTCCGGCGATTCGCAGTGGCCTGGGACCTATTCAGATCTGAATGAACCTCCCTTCCGGGAAGAACTGGTCATGCACCGCCCACTCCGGGATCCGTTCGACGCGGCTCAGCCATCCGGGTTGCGGTCCCCAATGGAACACCTCAATCCCCACTTCATGCCCCGTGCGGGCACTCCAGGGATCCCGGGTGGGACATCGACGTTAGGATACCATTTAATGTCGCTGGGTGGTTTATCAGGGACGCAGACACCGCTGGCTGCTGTTGCTGGCGGCACTCTGTTCACAAATGGCTGGACAGACTCTAGTGCGGGTAAGAGCAATTGGTTAAACCGCATCACAATCGTGCATTAACCGTGTCTAGAAGCCGATATTGACACCAGTAACCCGACTTCTCGCCCATCTACCTCAAGTACGATCCCTTCCCACCCGTCTACCTCCAATAAGCCCAGCGGCGATGCGACGGCAGGAAACGACCTCAACTCACACCCACCGGATGTCCGCCTGGAAGATCCTGGAGCCTCTGACATCCCCCTCCGACTGCCGCCTCGAATGCGAGAACGCCGCCCCGAAGACTTCCAAGTTCTATGTCATGCCAAGTACGCTGGAGATGTCCGATTGTCCCTGACAGCAGAGATTTTACTCGACTATCCGATGCCCAGTTTTGTCGGATTGCCCTTGAAGCTGAATGTCACGGGCATCACATTCGATGGAGTTGCAGTGGTGGCGTACATTCATAAGCGGATCCACTTCTGCTTTCTATCCGGGGAGGATGCAGATGCGTTGGTTGGATCAGACTCGCCGGAAGCCAGAGGACCCGAGAATCATCCATGGTCCGCTGATGCGGCCGCCTCATCGAAGCGACAGGGAGGCTTACTGCGAGAAATCCGCGTGGAGAGTGAGATCGGTCGCAAAGAGGATGGCAAACAAGTTCTCAAGAATGTCGGCAAAGTGGAGCGCTTTGTCCTGGCGCAGGTGCGCCGAATCTTCGAGGAAGAACTAGTGTACCCTAGCTTCTGGACCTTTCTCATCTGACCCTGCGCGGGCCCTCTGCGCGTTTCTTCCCTATTGGCAGTATTTGACTGCCTTTTTGTATAATATGATGGACTCTCATAATGTATCTCTTGTCTGAACCCGGAATTGGGAACTGGTGAAATTAGTGAAATTGCTAACTGACTCGTACACTTTTCGTTGGATAATAGAAGGACATTTACTACCTGTATCTACTAGTATCTACTAGTATCTATCCTATCAAGACATGATAAATCGGGGAGATCCCCGAGATAACAACCGGCTGTTATCGGCGCTAACATGCCACAGGAAGCGCTTATCAGCGGGTCTTATCGCGCTTCTCCGCATTTCCGCATGACTTTTCCCCGCATATAAATGACAGCTCTCACCCGCTTTGATGTCGGATTCTCTTCCCCCTGTGCGGGATTCCGTCTGGTAGCTTCTTCGGACGCTTAAGATTCTAATCATGCTACCCCCATTTGATTATTTTACCTATCGGAGTGTCAGGTCGGTTACACCCTTGTCTCCGCCCCGTGAAGAAGCGATTGGGACCGACACCAGTCGACGCTCAATTAGCAAAAGCTAATCCCAAAACAGGGACTTCAAGAGGAGAGAACGGGCTAATCGCTTCGCCTCTCTGCCTGCAGTGTACCATGCCCCGTTCACATCCCTCGATAAATCCATCATCGACAAGCCGATCGAGGAATTAGTGCAAGAGGTTCAATCCTCTTCCCTGTCTGCAGCCGAGGTCCTGCAAACCTATGGGAAGGTCGCCGTCAAAGCGCAGGAGAAGACCAATTGTGTAACAGAGCTTCTCCTCCCGGAGGCAGAAACATGGTTACAATCCGAGATCAACCTCAAAGGCCCATTAGCGGGCGTGCCGGTGTCCTTGAAGGATTCGGTGCAGATCAAGGGGTTTGACATCTCCTTGGGCTACACGCGATTGGCAAATAAGCCCTATAGTGAAGATGGACCCATGGCAAAACTGTTAAAAGACGCTGGTGAGTGGATCACAGCAAACCGAAAGATGATACCCTGACCTCCTTTAGGTGCGGTGCCCTATGTGAAAACAGCGCTGCCGGTGACCCTGCTGTCCTTTGAATCAGCGAATGCTCTCTGGGGCCATTGTCGTAACCCGCATGTGCCTGAATATTCCCCAGGTGGCTCCACCGGAGGCGAAGGGGCCATCCTTGCCCTGGGCGGTCGTATTGGCATTGGTTCCGATGTGGCGGGTTCCGTCCGTGTTCCTGCGGCCTGGAGTGGGATCTACTCCTTGCGCTGCAGCACTGGCCGATGGCCGAAGGTCGGTGTCAATACCAGTATGGCTGGTCAGGAAGGGGTCCCGAGTGTTTTCAGCCCCATGGCACGCACCCTCAATGACCTCACCTACTTCACCAAGGCGATCGTTGGGATGAAGCCCTGGAAGTACGACTACACCGTTCATCCGATTACGTGGCGCGATGAAGAGCAAGCCGAAGCCAAGAACAAGAGCTTGCGTATTGGTTTGATGTCCAACGATGGTAAACCAACCTACTCAACCTGGGACAGTATGGAACCGCCCATTAACATTATATAGGAGTTGTTCCTCCCACCCCTGCAATTGCGCGTGCTCTATCCACCACGGTTGCTGCCCTCACGGCGGCTGGCCACACGGTTTCGGAAATCACCACTCCGGTCAATGCGGATCCCTTTACCGGGTTGCACCTCGCCTCTCAGCTCCTCAACACCGACGGCTGCGTTACAATCAACTCTCACCGATACACATTTGAGCCCTCCGATCCTGGGGCCGACCAACTGACTCGCATTTGCAATCTCCCCCGTCCGCTCCGCTACCTTTACTACCTGTACGTCCGGTACATCCGACGCGATATCAAATGGGCCACTCTCATTCGGTCCTTTTCCCCTAAATCTTCTGCCGAAAACTGGAAGCTCGTGGCCAAGCGCGAATCCTTCCGCGCTACATGGCACGCCTGGTGGGATGCCGAACCCCAACAGTACGATTTCATCCTGTGCCCGGTTAACGCGACCCCTGCATTGCCCCACAAGGCCATGCGCGACGCGGTTTCCTCCTGTGGCTATACTTTCCTTTGGAACCTCCTCGACTATACTGCCGGTGTGCTGCCTGTTTCTCACGTAGACGCCAAGAAGGACGCGCTCTCTGCCCCCTACAAGAAAGTACTGAAGGAATTGGGTGCCAACAATGCCATTGCTCGGGGTGCCTGGATGCACTACAACGCTACCCAGATGGCTGGATTGCCCACTGCAGTTCAGGTGGTTGGCCGACGCTGGCAAGAGGAGAAGGTCTTGGGGTACATGGACGTGGTAGAGAAGGCCTTGGAGCAATATCACGATCCGATTACCGGGGAAGGAGGCAAGTATCCATTGATTGATCTTGACTAAGCGAGAGAAATATGATATCTCTTTGCACTCTTTCTTTTTCCTTCTTTTTATTTTTTTTTCCCTCCAGAGGTTTTTTAGCAGAGTTTATGCCAGTCATAGATTCCGGATCATGATCACTTTTACTTCGTGTAGACTAACCACTAAGGCCCTGGGATATCCCAGTGTGTATTCCCTGTCTGATCATGAGGAGAACATGTATAGATCATACTAATTACAAACGGTAATTAACATTCCCGTGATCCAGTGAAACTTCCCCAAACATTTCTTGTTGAGCTTCTTTCCGTCTCCACTGCAGACCTCGTCCACGCAGGTCGATTTTATTTCCCATTCCATTCTATTTTTACTTTTGCAAGCCATATCTCATATGTGTGACTCTTGTTATAGCCTTTAACAGATACTACAAGTGAGAATAGATCCTTCTCACGTCGAGACTATTGCAAGAGATCATTGGAGCAAGATGCCCTTCTCATCAGGTGATCTACATTACCGCTGAGTCAGCACCGGAAGTTAGGCCCGCTTTATGCGACCTCCTATTGGTCAGGTCTAGTACCCCACAACGTTACCATACAATTACCGAGGTGCCACGTCTCCCCTCAGAACCAGCCTTATCGATATCACTCTTCTAGCCGGTCCAGCGAACGTGTCCGACAACAAACCCCGACCGAGATGTCCCAGTGGTGAGAACACAAGACCGAGTGGTTCTGTCGTAGATGGCGCCCGAAAACGCCCCTCGATTCGAAACGGGCATGACATTTCCCTCCATCGCCGCCGCCCGCGAAGCCCTTCAACGTCATACCCTGGCCCGACAGGAATCGTTCCAAGTCTACAAAGCTGATCGCTCGCGCCTGCTGACCCGCTGCAGGGATCGTCGCTGTGAATATAGCGTCCGCATCGCCTGGCGAGTGCGCTATGGCAACGCTACCGTCGCCTACTATCGGCCCCATACCTGTCAGTCGGAAATCCATGAGAACTGGCGGACCGCACGATCCGTCAACCTGCTCAAACACCATTACATCGAGACCTATCGCGCCGACCCCAGGCTGTCGATCGCGCAGATTGAAACGCGGGAGCGCGAGAATCACAACCCTGTCTCTTACATCCAGGCCTGGCGGATCTTGAAGGCCGTCCAACATGACGTCGCTAGCGAGGCCAAGGGAACCGATCCGCAGTCCGAGGAGCCTTCCACCCCAGAAGTAGAAGGGGAGTGGATACCGGCTGATAAAGAGACTCCAGGCGAGAAGAATCTTCAGTACCCACCCCTCACCCGGAAGAGAAAGCACTCGCGGCAGAGCGCCAAAGATCAGGGCATAGCGGGCGAAGAGAAGTCCGGCTCTTAATAAATACTCTCTATACTAACCATCTTCTCTAATGATTCACCCGGTGATTCTACCGGTTCTATGTAAATAGTTCGAGATAGTGAAATATAACTATACCCTGCACCCTCTTCCGGTAGGGGATCGAATGGGCCAGATAGGCAGAAGGGAACTTGGACGGTCCAGAGAGCAGGAGAGCGCATTCCCTCGGCGGAAACCACAGGCGGATGTCCGTGACCGTGGCGGCGCAGAATAACTATCGCCCAAGTCAGATACGGAGAACTCGACAGATCGCATAATTAGACCAGAGGGTTTTACAGGAGCCGGCAAACTGCAAGGAAGACTCAAATGAGTACTTGTCTATACGAGTGAAGTCCAGGGTGTTTCGCTTCAAGGAAATTTTGCAGGCTCGGCCACTCATCACCAGATCACATCGCGCATCAGCAACAACTACGGGATTCAATGTATAGAGAAAGGGAAACATCAGACTAAACCGACTTGGAACAATCAATGGCTATACTACAGTAGAACTAAAATTACTCAATCGGCACACCACATGGTCTCACGCAAACCGATCTAGGCGGCACAACCTTCGCCGTCAAACGGAAAGTCCGGCATGGGAGGCATGGGGCTGGGGGTCATCTCCACCGGGAAGGCTTCCACGGAGGTCGACTGCACGACAGGGGCCGCGGATGTGGCCTCTACAGATGTAGCCTCCACAGAGGTAGCCTCTGCGGAAACGGCCTCCGCATGGGTAGTCGCAACGGAGGGAGTCTCAACAGCAGGGGTCTTAACGGCGGGGGCCTTGGTCTTAACGGAAGTCGTGGGCGCGGAGGAGGCGACCGCCGACGAAACTGATGCAGACGAGCTACTGACGGATGTTCCGGATGATCCATCCAGGCTCAGGCAGGCGAAGCTCATTGAGGTAGTGTTCGAGGCTCCCAGAGCATAGACCGGTTGCGACAGATCCCAGTCCATTTGAACGTACGGCCAGCAGATACGACCATCCGCCATGGTCACCATGTCGCCCGCCACATAGGTATCCGTGCTCTTCAGAGGACTACCCACGGCCTTGCCTTGGGCGTCCACCTGTTGATAAAAGGTTCCGGCGAACGAGCCGCGGCAGCCCATGGCAATGAAGTCGCAGATGGGGTCGGAGATCTCCTCCCAGGTCACCAAAGCACTGCTGTTGCCAAATGTCGCCGCGTGCGCGTTCGAGCAATCGTTCGACCCGTTCGTCAGCCAGGTGATCTGGCTGTCACCGTCCTCGGCGCCCACCTCCGAGCTGGCCTCGGCGCCGACCTTGGTGTACTTGTCGGAGAGCAGCGCAATGGCCACGTTACGGTTGTTGGTCCGGTTCTGTGCGTTAGTGTAGCCGTCGCCCATCCAGGAGTTCTCGGTCAGGTCGATGGCACCGCGAGATACCCAGGCAAAGAGGTAACGGCTGCTCTCGGCAAAGCGGGCGAGGGCGCTGTAGCTGCCCGACATGCCGCCTATGGCCTCCCCGCCGGCTCCGTTGGTGGTGTTCTCGTTCGAGAGCTTGACGCCGTCTGTCATCATACCCTGCGTCTTCGTGTTCAGCCAAATGGCACCCTGGTCTTCCGCGCAGATGCTCGCATAGGGGGGCTCATCCGCTGCCTCGAACGCAATACCGGTGTTGTGGCTGCAACCCCAGGCGCTGCTGGCTCCGGCGATGGTGACGAGGGTGCCGTTGTCGGCCACATATTCAATGCTATCGCCGAAATGGCCTGCCGCATCGCCCGAGTAGTCGGTGATGACAAAGTAGGCACCGTAGAGACCGGATTGCTCGGAGTAGACGAGGTCGCCGTTAAGATCGGGGGACGCGGCGAGGCCGTCTGATTCGTGAACCCCGGGACCGCCCAACCACGTCTTCCAGGTCTGTTCGCCGTCAGTGTACCGGTACAGGACAGGAACCGGGGTCTCGTCGGACGGCGCGTTCGTGGTGCCGGAAGGCATCGCTTCGTTCGTCAACAGCGCGAAGCCGTCGTTGTGGGCGACCAAGCCACCCGCTGGGATCATCCGTCAGCCATCTACATCCTTGTCGGGTCGGGCGCTTACATACCTTCTTTGCCTCCGGACACAGTGACGGAGGTTCCCGTTGCCTTAAAGGTCGAAGCGTCCACCTGCTGCACATGGACGTCTGTCTCGCTGGCATCCAGGTACGCGACATAGGCGGACTTGCCGTCAGGCGATACGGCAAAGGGGGTGCGACGGTGATGGGGATAGCCCGTCCAGTAGGCATCCTTCACCGGGTTAAAGGAATGACTGAGTGCCAGCACATCAGCATGTTTTTCCAAGTTGGATTCGGTCAAGGCTGCAGAGGCGCCCAGCGCCGACAGAATAGAAAGAGCGACAACCCCGCGCATGGTGGGTGGATGAGATATTCTGTTGTTGGGCTGTCAACGGTGATTGGGGTCTATAATGGGTTTTATAGGCCATGATGATTTCCCCACCGGGAGGCTTCATCCATCGACCCTGTTTCCCCTATCCATTCTCCCTCCCAGGAAATTCTCCGACTTCGATCCAGAGGAGTCGCCATCGGCCAATGACAGGATCGTGTCTGAAACTTGCTGGGATAGATGTCCCGGCATCTAATTACCGGGTTGAGAAAAGCCCGTCAAAAGTGGATCCGGTGTCTCACCCGGCACCAATTGAGAGAGTCTAGACATTCACCGTCCAGACAGCCCAGCAACCAGTAGACTCCCCTGTATAGAACGTTCTCAAGTAGGCAATATCGAGCTAGTCGAACTTACCGACTTCGCAAGAATAGGAAGACAGACACTGATGGTGGATCGCTGGACATGGACCCCCTTTAGCCGCCGCCAAGCTCAATCTGCTGTCCATCACTTTCCTGTTCCCCATAGCCTCCCTTAGTTAATGGACCATGACCCAGTTGACAGCCTCGAACGTGGTGTCGGAAATGCGTGGCCATAATTGTCCACCGAGAGGTGGTGAGATGAACCTGACCGGTGGTTTTAAACGTCGATGGTGAAACGGGACCCAGAACCCTTAATCTTAATCTTACTGCCGAAGATCCACCGACACAGGGCGTAGCCCAGGATGTCAATCCCAACGGCCAATGCCGATGCCATGATTGCCATCGCTCGACGTTCGTGTTTCTTCCCGATTTCGGCAGATATTGGCCCTTAGTCTACGAGAATATGATCGTTCACTCCCTTACGAGTGGATCGACTAGCCTTGCTAGAGTCCATGTGGATCGGTCCCCGTCGTCGGCTTTATGGTTATTGTGTAGTAGCGTGGCTACGAGAGTCTAATAGGCTTTTGCGAAGTCACTTCATGTTCTTTCGGGTGGTGATATCAAAAGCGTATATGGTCAATATCATCATCTTTATACTGCGGGCCATTGTCCTGCTCAAAAGATCAATTTTTGATATTGAATTGTCCTTCACCTTGAGTCTATAAACCCGTATATAGACGTCCTTCAATCAATGTCTCCGTGAGATCAGTCCACCGATGAGAGAACAGTGTTAATGGTGTCTTGCTGCTGCTGGTGAGATGAGGATTTCCGTTTTGCTGCCTTTATTCGACACCATTTATTTCTCAGTTACTAGAAGTATATATCAACAATGTGAAGTGTTGAATAGGGTTTTATTTGCTGAGAAGGCTCTCATGAATGTTTTCCGATATATTGAGGTAGTATACTTTGGTTGTGGCCATCTCGGTATATATATCTTTAGCCGGATTCCACTAGTATATACTCCAAATCAACCAACGACTTTTCATAGCCGCAGACCAACAATCCGATACAAGTATGGAATATAAGACGGATCTGCAAAGCGCAAATAATACCACCAAACCACCACGCCACGGCACATCTCAAGCGATAATAGTTACGCAGCAGTGACCACCTCCGTCATCAAATCATCCGGCCACCGCGCAGCATCATGTCCATTGCTTCTCGTCCCGACATTGAACCGGAGACGTACCTGCTCATCGGCAAAGCGCAGGACCGGCCGCAGCACACGGAAATGGCGGTTGACGGCGCGCGAAGGACGGATCTCGAAGAACTGCGGCTGAAAGAGCTGTGCGCTGCTATGCTGCATTAACGAACGCATCATGATGGGGATCGTGGTGGGCATGTTATCGTGATGACGGAAGGTCAGTCGATCGTGTCGTTGCCATACATCTTCCCAGACGGACAGGGGGTACATGCCCACGCTGTTCACCAGCCATTGGGAGTAGTAGTTCAATGCAGTCTGGATAGGTCAGTCTGATCCTTGTAAGGGGGAATGTGTATATAGATCCTTACGTCCATGCACACCGATCCGCCTTTACTCGCTCTTTCCATGAGGGCATGGATGATTCCGCAGACGCCGATTACGCCCGTGCTGAAGAAGGTCGTTAGGAATATATCATTAGATAGACCGGGTCAGACATACCAGTAATCCGAATTTGGAAAGACAGGGGTGACGGCCTCGTCGTGTCCCATGGCACGGCCGTATTCCAATGACACGCCGCAGCTCTGGTCATGAATGATTAATAGGGGATGTCTGATCGAGAAAACCCAAACTTACTGCATCGCTGATCTGCTGCCAGCCACTTCGATGCTTCCAGGGTCCATGCCAGCCATAGCAGTTCTCCCGGGCGTAGACTAGACCGACGGGACGGTCCTTGACCAAGTCGAAGACGGCATCGCGACCAAACCCCAACCGCTCCATGACCCCGGGACGATACCCATCGAGTACAACATCGGCGTCTCGGATGAGGGCACGCAACGTCTCCCGTCCATCGTCTGTTTTCAGATCAATAGAGCAGTTCCATTTCCCCCAGTTAAGGTCCGCATGGAGGACATAGAGGTCCAGAACGCCTGGCCCCGTTACACGCATCACGCTCGCACCCAATTCGGCCAATCCTCTGGAGATGCTAGGACCAGCGATCACACGGCATAAATCGATCACTTTGAGGCCGGCTAACGGACGGGCAGGTCCCGTCTCTGGAACCGGAGTCCACCACCCTGGCTTCTGGTGCTGGTTGGGCACATGCTGGAGCTCGTAGAGCCCCACGTGAGCATTGGCTTTGCCGTGCTCACTGGCCTTGAACTCGTCGATGGAGTAACAGATTGTGCCGGCTTGACGGTGTTTCTCATTCATTAAATCATCGAGCTCCTCGGACGGGAACTGCTGTACGCGATCCTGGATCACTTTCTTTGCCTCGGCGCCCGGATTGGATTCTTGATCAGGATCTAGTCCTAGAGCGATGGATGAGGGGCCAGCATTCATACTCCCTATGATAGTCAATACCTATTACCCCGGAATATGCGACCACTTGAGAACGGGGGACTACCCACCGTGGACATGATAGCAACGGCCGTCTTTAGTCTTGTAGATATTTGTAATGGCATCGCGATGGGGACTGCCCTGCGCGAGGTCTCTACCCGGAGCTGGAAAGATTGCCCGCAGACGCTGAATAGGCGTTAGGTCTTGATTCATCGATTTCCCATTCTCGTCGACCACGTCGATCAAGAGCGTAGACATGATGGAGAGAGTGGCATGGTCGCTATGATCCGATCAGCTCGCATTCCTCGGTTACTCACGCAGAGCCGTTTCTGAAAAGGAGCCGATGCCAAAGGTCCACTCACGTATCAATGTTAACTTTAACAGGCGCACGCTGATACTTCGTTTGCAGGAGCGCATTAACCCACAGCGCCTCAAGTCCCTTCAAAACTGAGATACTCTCAGCAACCCGCCAGTTAATGGGAATGCTCGGCTTTGAATTCCCCGAGAATTCAACCAAGTCTACAAGCGAAGAAGCCTCGGTCGGAATATTTGACGCGAGCAGCGGATTCTCAAGCACACCCTTACGGAGTAGCTTAGCAGCTTCCGTCAGGACTGAGTACGCTTCAAGCTCTACCGACATGTTGGTCTGTATGTTCACTAGTGAGAAAACTAGTATTGGTAGAATTCACTACGTAGATAGAATGTAGAGGGGGTGAAATGTGTCAGAGCATGAGGGGATTCTCATGCAAGAGGGGTTATACGTTATGCATGGAGTCCTTGCATAACACTTGCTTTAGATCGTCGTCATCCATGCATTTTATTGGAACGTCGAATTGGGGTCCACATGGTTTCGGCGAATGGAAATGTGTTCCGGGTGGATTGTGGCCTATCGGTGTTTGTTATTCTAGTCATTGTGTGTACGCTATGCGGAGGTTGGTGCTGCTTTAATAGATAAAGTGAATGAGAGTTTGTTGAGTGCTCGGTGGTGGTGATTTGGGAGTATTGTTTAGCTGTGTTCTTCACTCGGAATTATAGGGTTATAGGGCTTTGTGACTATTCCTTGCAGTTGGTGTTAGGGTTTGTGTTTGGTTTCTTTTCTTTTCTTTTTGTGTTGCCATTTGAGGGTTATCTTTAGATGATAGTCAGACACAGCTCATCAATGGCTATATACAAGCTGTCTCACTAATTCAAAACCTATACGATCTGCTATTCAATATGACTATGCAACAGAATGATAGGCCTTTGCTTACAAGTCCATAGTATCTGGCTTCTCAACGTTTGTTCAAAAACAACGCAGTATGGATACCCAGCTACACTTCCACAACTCCTTCATCTGTGAGTCTTTTTCGGAGCATCATACCGAATGGGACTGCTACGGTTCACTATCTGATGGCTGGCTCTCGGTTGAGCTTCCGATCCTGGTTTTAACTTTCCCCCGCATTCTGGGGATCTCATTGTACTTACTCGATATGGCATGTACCGATGAAGATTAGAAGATAAGGATATACTTTGATCCTTTAGATACTGACACAGAGATAGGAGCATATTGAGTGCACCGACGAGGCTTAGCATCGGGTTGCGTCCCGATCCTCAGTTATCAACTATCACAGCCCCAAATTTCACCTTGTCCCTGTGTCTTTGATTATCTCTGCTGGCGCTGACCAGTAGGATGAGATACCTATGAATACGCTATAGAGGCTAAAGAAAAGATTTGCAGGCCGCGTGACCGTTGTTCTAATTACTTTAGTTTGACTGGACAGTTGAGAGATGATCGGATCGAACAGAGTTTAACTGGCCGAGGATATGATGTACATAAAAATGAAGATATGATTTCTGAATCGACCATATAAAATGGCGACAGAGACGCTGTGACTTGAAACTGCGCTGATAATTCTAACGGCCCTATTCACCCAAGTTTACAGATTACAAATATCGCGATCACAATGGGACAAAAACTCGAAGACACGCAGCCGGAAATAGACCTGCAGCAAGGCCAGATCTCCACCGATCATGATCTGCAGCGGCGCTTGGGAAACCGACAAGTTCAGCTCCTCGCCATCGGGGGCACGATCGGAACGGCACTATTCGTCACTATCGGCAACGGCCTCGCCGCCGGAGGCCCAGGGAGCCTGTTGGTAGCATTCTCTTTATACTGTATAGTGCTCGCATGCGTGAACAATTGTATATCCGAAATGACCGTCCTCCACCCCGTCCCGGGCGGCTTCATCCGTCTCGCCGGCCACTGGGTGGACGAGGCGCTGGGGTTCATGGTGGGCTGGATCTTCTTTTTCTACGAAGCGCTCATGGTGCCCTTTGAGATCACCGCCATTAATCTGCTTTTGACATACTGGAGAGACGACATCCCTCCTGCGGCTGTCTGTGCGGCATGTATTGCCCTCTATGCGTATGTACTACGGGGAACGTTATTGGCCTACCATTCCTCTTCCTCGATGATATGTCGGACCGTAGAAGCCTCGAGCAGCCCAACGCAGTACCGTTTTAATCTGCAACTTCTTCCCCACGCACCTGTGTGATGACACAACCACATACTAATTTCTCGGTAGTATCATTAATGTGCTGGTTGTGCATCTGTTCGGCGAGGCCGAGTTCTGGCTCTCAGGGGGCAAAGTGATCCTCCTACTCATCTTGTTCCTATTCACTTTCATCACAATGGTGGGCGGGAACCCGCAACACGATGCCTACGGATTCCGGTACTGGAAGAACCCCGGCGCATTCGCGGAGTACCGATCAACCGGCGACTTGGGCCGGTTTGAAGGGTTCCTGTCCTGTCTCTGGACCGCGGCATTCACAATCGTAGGCCCCGAGTACCTATCCATAGCCGGCGCAGAAACAAAGCGGCCCCGCGCCATCCTCAAAACCGCCTTCAAAACCATTTACTTCCGCTTCGTCGCCTTCTTCGTCCTTGGCGCTTGTTGCGTGGGGATCGTAGTGCCCTGGAACGACGCAACGCTCCAAGCCAACCTAGCAGGGGACAGCACCGCAAGCGGCGCCGCCGGATCACCCTACGTGATTGCAATGATGAATCTCAACATCCCCGTACTACCACATCTAGTAAACGCCCTGCTAATTCTCACCGTATTCTCCGCCGGAAACACATTAACCTACTGCGCCACCCGATCGGTATACAGTCTCGCGCTCGCAGGGCACGCCCCTAAAGCGCTCCGCAAGACGACGAAAAGCGGCGTCCCCATCTACGCCTATTGCACCGCCGTCCCCTTCTCCTTTCTATCCTTCCTCCAGCTCTCAGACAATGCCTCGAGCGTCCTCTCCTGGCTAGTGTCCCTCGTAACAGCCGGGATACTCATAGTCTACGTCGTGGTATGCATCACCTACCTCCGCTTCTACCGCGCCTGTCAGGTACAGGGTGTCAACCGCGGGGACTTTCCCTTTGTTGGACGGTTCCAGCCGTACTGCGCTTATATAGGTCTCGCGGCCGTCCTCCTCGTGACTATCTTCTACGGCTACGCGGCATTTGACCCGTGGAGCGTCGAGGCCTTCTTCCAGAACTATACGATGCAGTTGGTCGCGCCGGTTCTGTACCTGGGCTGGAAGCTCGTGAAGCGCACTCGTATCCTGAGCGCGAAGGAGATCGATCTGGTCTGGGATCGGCCGGTGGTGGATGCGTATGAAGCTCAGTTTACGGACCCGACGCCGGGGTTCTGGACGGAAATGGGGGAGTTGGTTGGGTTGAGGAGGGTGGTACGGGGGGATCAGGCTTGATCGGTTTTTCTCTCTTTCTCTCGCGTGGAGATGTAAGTTGAGTGGGATGAGTGTTGGAGTCTAAGTAGTGTACCTAAAAGAATGTTGGGTGACTGTACTTGGTTTAGATCTGATGCCCTGAAGATTACAGAGATGAGATGTCCGATTGTTGAAATCAAGCGTGAATGAACATAGAATTTATGGTCTTGGGCACTTTAGGGTTATCCTGTCCAGTTGACTACTCAGGTGAAATGTCAACAAACTATATTTAAGTGTCATAATCTCATCACTGCCCAACTGACCGCTACACAGCAGTACACTTGTAACCCTAACCATGCTCCTACCTACACTACCATCACCAGGACCCTCCACAAAAGCATACAGAATAAAGACCTAGACCACGAACCCCTAGCCCAGCAAAGCTAGAGATCGCGTCTCCCATCGGAAAGAACCCGATATACAAAGCCACCGGCCCACCAACCGACGCAACGGATCTCTTTAACCCTACCCGATTAGGATACACCTACCACATACATTCATAAATAAAAAACCCTAACAACACCCATCTAACCCCATACCATTCAAGCACAGCAACATTACTTCTCCAAACAAATACAATAACACCTCCCAAAAAAAAATGACAGACCTATCAATCGCCCGCATCGACATCTACAAAGTCGACCTCCCCTACTCCGGCGGAGTCTACCACCTCTCCGGCGGCCGCGAATACCGCAGTTTCGACTCGACCATAGTGCGCATAACAACCCAAACCGGGCTAACAGGCTGGGGCGAAAGCACGCCCTTCGGCTCGACCTACGTAGCGGCCCACGCGCTGGGCGTACGAGCCGGGATCGAAGAAATAGCCCCGAAGCTAATCGGCCTCGATCCGCGACGCGTCGACCGCATAAACGACGCCATGGACGCCGCGCTCCTGGGCCACGAGCACGCCAAGGCAGCCATCGACATCGCCTGCTGGGATGTGTACGGCAAGTCTGTCGGACTGCCTGTGTGCGAGCTGTTGGGCGGCCGGACGGAGAGCAAGTTACCTATTATTTCGTCCGTGCCGGTGGCTGATCCGGAGGAGATGAGACGCATGGTGGACTCGTTCAGGGGGAAGGGGTATAGAGGGCACTCTATCAAGATCGGGGGCGAGCCTGTGGCTGACGCGGCGCGTATCGCTGCCTCGCTGGCTGATAAGCGGGAGGGGGAGTTCTTCCTCGTTGACGCGAACGGGGGGTTATCGGTTGAGGTTGCGCTGAGGATGCTCCGTCTTCTTCCCCCCGGACTGGACTTTGTGTTGGAAGCGCCGTGCCGCACCTGGCGCGAGTGTGCGTCTCTCCGCCGCCGCACGGATGTGCCCATGGTAATGGACGAGCTGGCTACCGATGAATCATCCCTCATTCACCTCATCGCTAACGATGCAGCCGAGGGTATTGGACTGAAGATCACCAAGACAGGGGGCCTCACGCGGTCGCGTCGTGTACGGGATATATGTCTCGCCGCGGGGTCGACGATTAGCGTGCAGGATACGACGGGGAGCGATATTGCCTTTGCGGCGATTGTGCATCTCGGCCAGACTATACCCGAGAGGTTTTTGCGGTGTGTCTTGGAGACCCGCGATATGGTTACTGTTACTACGGCCGATGGGGACTTTGGGGTTGTGGATGGGTTTGTTACGGCGCCGCGGACGCCGGGGTTGGGAGTTGTGCCGAGGATGGAGGTGTTGGGGGAGCCGGTTGCTAGTTACTGTTGATTTTTGTATGGTGGATTGTCATTTATGAACTTACGGTAGTTGGTAGTTGTAGCTGAGGGAATGTGAGTTGTTCTTGGGATTGGACTTTTAGCATGTTTTGTTGTAGATTGTATCTATAGACCTCAGGTGTATAATTAGGGATTGTTTCTCTGTAGATGATGTATGCTGTCATTAGAGATAAGGTAGTATACCAGGAAGAATCAAGTAATCTGCATATCATCGGGATAAGGTGATGGAGACATTGCAAGCATAGTTAGGGCTCTAACCAGAAGCAGCAAGAAAAATGAGAGCCCGGATCCAAACCCGAGCCGGGAGTGCACCCGACCCGACAATGACCTCACATAACCACCAACAACGTATAAAAAGATATCTACACGCATGATTCTCAAGTTCTATAACCAAAAGTTAAAACCACCATGACTCAACAGATCACGACCCGCCGCGCATTCCGTCGAACAGACGACTACACCCCCGGCACGCCGAAGGTGAAGCTCGTCACGGAGCCATTACCACCCCTAACCCCGACAGCCGTTCTGATCAAAGTGCATGCCGTGTCGCTAAACTACCGGGACGCCAACATCGCCAACGGGGGCAACCCGTGGCCTGTCGTGCCGCATGGGATTCCTTGCAACGACGCCGCGGGGGAGGTAGTCGACCTCGGCGACGGGGTGAAGTCACTGGCGCGCGGGGACCGAGTGGCTCCGATCGTGGACACGGAGAATATCACCGGGCGAGAGGCCACTCGGTCCTGGCTAGCGGCTGACGAAGACGGGGTTCTGGCCGATTACCTCGTTTTCGAGGAGGAGAAGCTGTGTAAGCTGCCGGATCATCTGGACTGGGTCGGCGCTAGTATTATTCCCTGTGCCGGGGTGACGGCGTGGACGGCGCTGAAGGGCGTGGAGATCGGACAGAGCGTGCTGATTCAAGGTTTGTAATCAACCATCTACGGTATTTTATGCATGGTGCTGAGGTTGTATAGGTACCGGCGGAGTTGCTATGTTTGCGCTGAAGTTGGCCCGGGCGGCTGGTCTTAAGGTGATCTTGAGCTCGTCTAGTGAGACTAAGCTGCGGAAGATGAAGGAGCAGTTTCCGAGTCCGCCGCTTCTGACGGTGAACTACGCTACTAATCCCGAATGGCATGAGGAGGTGCTGAAGTTGACGGATGGTGCTGGGGTGGATCTCGTGGTGGAAGTGGGCGGTACTGGGTCGTTGGTCAAGAGCATGAAATGTACTCGGCGCGGTGGCATTGTCAGTCAGGTTGGGTATCTTAGTGGCCAGGATCCGCAGAAGCTGAAGGAGTTGCTGCCGGTATTGATTGATCGCCGCGTGGTGCTACGGTATGTATTTCTTGAATGGCAGTGAGGAGGGCTGACAAATGTGTACAGGGGCATCAATGCCGGGTCGAAGCATGACATGGACGATCTATGTGCTGCAGTGTCGGCGACACAGATGCAGTTCGACGATATCATCGACTCGGTTCAACCGTTTGAGAAGGCGGACGAGGCGATCGAGTATATCTGGCAGGGGAAGCAGGTCGGCAAGCTGGTGATGCGTATTTAGAATGGTTTATTAAACTAGGCTATGATGGGATAGCAAATAAATAAACTATATTATTGTTTTCAATCTTGAACCGCGGCTGCAGGTGGTGGATCCGAGGATCGGCGGCCGAAGCTTGCCCTACAATCACTCGGACAAAAGGGTTTGATGGCTTGGCGAGGAGAGGATTGACGCAGAGTAAAATCATGAACAGCTCCCTGCTGCCCTGACCTCTGGTGTAATGGAAAGACAAACATCAGCAGTTAACATATTCTCTAGTAAATATGCTTACCAAACAAAATTCGCAATCAGTTCCTCGGATGACGATCGAAGAAGGTCGAATACAACGTCATACTGATTAGAAATCCACTTTCCCCACCGTGAGACAATGGCTTCTTTATTTACCCGCGCTTCCCCACCGTGCTCAGAGTTTCAATCTGACATTCTCAACCACACTATCACCATGTCTGCTCCCAAGATCACTCTGTACACAAACCACCGGTGCCCCTGGGCTCACCGCGCACATATCGCTCTGAAGGAATCAGGGCTAGACTACGAAGAAGTCATTATTGACTTGACCAAGCCCCGCGAGCCATGGTATTTGGAAGTGAACCCTGTAAGCACCTCTGTACCTCTAACCTGATAGAAACTGACAGATTCCAGCGGGGTCTGGTACCCTCCCTCCGCTACGGAGAGGATATCATTACCGAGTCCGCGATTGTCGCGCAGTTCCTGGCCGACGCTCACCCGTCCCACCTGCTGCCGGCTTCTAATTCCAAGGACGGCGCATTGCAACGGGCCCGCATTGCCTTCTTCGTGGACACCTTCTTCAGCAAAGTGCAGCCTCATTCGATGGCCTCTCAGCGGGCATCTACCGACGCCGAACGGAAAGCCGCCAGCGAGGCCCTCGTCCAGGCTATCCAGGATGACCTCGAGACTCTCTTGCCGGATGAATTGCAGGGTCCGTTCTTCGGGGGCAGCGATCGCTTGACCCTGGCTGAGGTGTTGACGGGGTCATTCCTGTTGCGTATCCTCTCGTGGCATACGCCTGATACCGGCTTGTTCAGTGCCGACTTGCCCGAGCGGTTGCAGACCGTCCCGCGATTTCTGCGGTGGGCGAAGGCGACGGTGGAGCAGGAGAGTGTGAATTATATCTGGGATAGCAAGGCTTCTGCGGATGCGATGAAGGCTAAGCTGGCCAAGCTGGCCCAGCAGAAGTAACTGGACATGTTGATTAGTTATGGACAGGGATCTCAATGAATCAATGATTGTCAATTTGTAACTTAACGAATGACCCTCTGAATACTTTGTATGACACGCCAACCCTAATACAACATAGTAAAATCTGTTCTGAACCTGCGGCGGACATCAAGAGAGAGAAAGATAGGAAGACAGCATCCAAAGTGGACCTGATTGCCCGAGCATACCTCCATAGACAGCTCCGCCACAAATGCTCGGCTGCGAACCCCTTTCAACAAGTGGCTAGCTGAGTGCTGCCTGATGCATATCTCCGACCTCTCGAGCCAGTCATATGCAAAGTAAGACTGAGTAAAGTTTGGGATCAATTGGCATGTATGTCACACGCAAGGAGGTAAAGTAAGGCTCGAACTGGATAACAAGATATGATATCAGACTTGTCATCTCCTGGTCCGGAAATGCGTCTCCTATTTTGCTAGATGCAGAAATCTGATCGAGAATATGTGATTCTACCCATTATTGATTGACCCTGGATATGTCTGCTATTAAATATATTGATAGCTTCCTCTGCATGTCTGTCCAGTCTATTATTATAGGGCTAGTATAAAACTACTGGACAACCAAGAATGTACGGATCAATTAAGATATTCACGAGTCCACCCCTTGCTAGGTTCCGAACAGCTCCGTCTGTCGGAACCTCCTTGCAGGACCTTAATCGGAAATGCTGAGCGGAGCAACCGAGCAGCCTCCGGATATCACCAATACGTGCAATGCACCCCTTACACTGACTCAAAACAATTCAGCTCTGGGTTCCACTTCATGCTTCAAAGCACAGAAACATTTAGCTAGATAATTTAGATCTCAAAGAGCTCATAACCTATAAATACCTCCCCATTTCCTCCTTCGAATAAGCTCTATCACAATCATTGCTCTTCATTCAGTACCACTTGAACTCCACATACCTCTCCGCACCATAATCGACTACACTTCACAATGAAGATCCAAGTGCTCACCATGTCCCTGGGCGCCTTATTCATAGGCAATGCCATGGCCTGCGATACAGCAGCCAATGCCTGGAGAGACTGCGAATGGTTCGGAACTGCACCCTCATGTGGCTGGACAAACAATGAGATCGGTGACACGGTCGATGGATGGACTCTAGCGGACTGGACCAAGGACAAGTCTAGCACTGCGTTCTGCTACAAAGAACAGAACCAGGGATCGTATGGCAATTGCTGTGGCGAGTACGGGTCTGGCTGCCTCAGTGGCTACAAGCGACTGTGGTGCAAAGGTTAAACTGGTGAGAACTCGGATTGTTTCCATATTGGTTTCTAGGACTAATAAGGTTATTGTTAGGATTGTGTTTAGGGGAATGGTGAGCGGTGGCTCTCCGTGCCACTCGATGATATCACAATCTTTGGGCAACAAGGAGGCACTGCATGATGTAATGGAGGAATGTATTCCTGTATGGTGATTGGGAGGAGTCTATTTGTCTCTGAACTGCAGGAAAGCTTTGTCAAAGGGTAATGGGCGCCAGCCTTTGCCTTGATATGTTAGCCTGTTGATTACTTCAATGGAATATGAATTCTTTCATTTGGTATAATCAGATTTAGTGATCTCCGTCAGTTTTACTTGATATAGGCCGTGTCATGTCTTCTGACACTTCCTGAACAACCATAGAGGTGACAGTGCAATTGATGATACATAGTTTGAAAATTATTACCTATCTTATCGGAGAGCACAGTAGAGATCCACTATTACTTCAATGGTAGAGAGATTCAATAAAGCATTCTTCTGATCACACTCAGCTTATATCATTTTGCTCGTAAAAGCTATACATACTGAAAGCTAATCCTAAGATACTTCTACAGGTCTACACAGTTCATTGTAACAATGATTACAATGCCCAATGTACACAATATAGTAAACCCAGCCAGCCAAGAATGTACAGGTTAATTTGTGATATCCAGGAACTAGTGTCCGAACAGCTCCGTCTGCAATGCACCCCTTGCATGGATGCAATTTCTGTGATCCACCAACCAAATAACTGGGACCCTTTCGAGGATCATACACCAGACCTAATACAGACCTCTCAAAGTACATAAATACCCCCCTTCCCCCTTCTCCTTACTCCCACAGCCAGACTTCTTCAGTACCCACTACCAAGTCAAAAGAATACCTTTTCCACATCCAACTCAACCAATTTTCTTCAACACCATGAAGATCCAGTTGCTCGCCATATCCCTAGGCGCCTTATTCGCAGGCAGTACCCTTGCCTGCGAAACACGCAGTGGTACCGCGAAAAACTGCGAATGGTTTGGAACTGCGCCCACTTGTGGCTGGACAAACAGAAATATCGGTGACCAGGTAAATGAGTGGACTCTGGTTGACTGGACCAAGGACAAGACGAAGAATACATTCTGCTTTGCTGAAGACAATGGAAATGCTTGGGGCACTTGTTGTGATGATTACGGGTCTGAGTGTATAGGCGGCTACAAGCGACTTTGGTGCAAGGGTTAAACTGGTGAGGAGCTCTTGGATTTTTTGATTTATAGTACTGATAAGGTTGCTGTTAGGACCTTTTTAGAGGAATGATGAGAAGTGGGTGTTATTATTGTCTTTGGGCAGACGATAAGTCAATGCATGATGTAGTGGAGGGTTGATTCCTGCATCGTGATTGGAATGGGTTGATGTGTTTTTGAATTGGAGGGCGGTTTGTTAAAGGCTTATAGATGCAAGTGCTTGGTTTGCTATATTAACTTGTTGATTGCTTCAACTTTATAGAATATGATTTCTTTATTTAGTATAGTCAGATTTTGTATTTTGTCTATTCTTATTGATATAGGCTGTGTTATCTGACATGCTACCTGAACAACTATAGATATAGAGATTGATTAATTTATTATTCAAAGAAACATTATCTATCTTATCACAGTACAGTAGAGGCACACTATTATTTCTATAGTAGAGAGATTTAGTAGAGTATTCTTCTAATCAAACCCAGCTTATCTCCTGCTTACAAAAGCTATACATACTAGAAGCTACATCACAAAGTACTTCTACAAATCTACACAGTTCATTATACCAGTGATTACAGTGGTAAAAGTACAAAATATAGCTCAGCCAGCCAAAAATGTACAAGTCAATTTATGATATCCAGGAACTAGTGTCCGAACAGCTCCGTCTGCAGCACCCAACCCCTTGCATACACTCAATATTTGGATCGACTACCCAAATGACCGGTACCATTTGAAGACAATAAACTCACCTCATAGACCTCCAAAGGTCCATAAATACCCCTCAATTCCTCTTCTCACTTCTAATTACTTTCATCACTACCACATTTCTCTTCAATTACCAATTGACTCCCAAATACCTCTTCATCAAACTCAACCAAACTTCGAAAATATGAAGATCCAATTCCTAGCCCTATCCCTCGGCACCTTGTTCATAGGCAAAACTCTCGCCTGTGAAGCAGCCGGCGGTACCAAGAAAAACTGTGAATGGTTCGGAACTGCGCCTGCGTGTGGCTATACAAACAATGAGATCGGGGACAAGGTGGACGGGTGGACTCTGGTGGACTGGACCAAAGACAAAACTAGCAATGCCTACTGCTATAATGAAAAGCATGTTCTTTACGGAACCTGCTGTGGCGAGTATGGGTCCGGTTGCCTTAGTGGCTACAAGCGACTTTGGTGCAAGGATTAAATGGTAAGGTGATTGATTTGTGGGTTTGGTTGAGTCGAGCTGATTTGTTTATGGCAGGGTATAAATAGAGTTACCTCTTGAAAGATGTGCCCTTGTGTGTTGGTGGTCAATGTGATTGGGATGGTGAGGGATTATATTTTTGTGCTTCTTGATGGACCTGTGATTCTGGACTGACGGGTTTTGCTGGAGGGTGGTGGAAACATGCTTTTGCTTGATATATTAAGAAGCTGGGTGTATCTGGTGGGACTATGTATCATTGTCTATAAAAATGGTGTCTTGTTCTGATAATTTAATAATTGGTTAATGCATAAGGTTAGAACTTAGGGCACTTAACCTATCCCATAAGGTTAATCCATTTCCAAACAATTTTCACTATTACCACGATAATAGACCGTCATCTGCAACATTATTAACCGAGCCATGTGAACCACTAAACAGTAATACAGGAAGAACCCCCATCAGTGTCAAGTAAATGATTACCGTATTAGGAAGGTCGCCCAACTCTCCATAGACTTGCATTAGTGCTGATGTGCCAAGCCGCCGTGCGACAGACCTATAAAACTCCTGCTATAGACACCCCGCCATCGTGTCATGACAAGCAGTAAGTAGCGACAACCATGGGGATTATCGCAGTCGCAGGAGGCACGGGCAGCATTGGCCGGACCATTGTCGAGGCTTTGGTTGAGCGTGGCGCGCACGATGTTTTTGTCTTGACTCGCAAGGTATGTATTCCAGTGTATGTATATGCAAAGAGACTGATGAGTCCAATTATAACTTTATAAGGCTCGTGAGTCAGACAACGTCAAGTTCCTCGCGGTCGACTACGGGGATGTGAACGGGATCGCTCAGGCCCTGGAAGAAGCTCGGGTTGATACCGTCATTTGCGCTTTTGGGATGGAGTCCGATGCGATCAGTCAGGCGCAGATCAATCTTATCCATGCTGCGGAGAGGTCTACGGTCACGAAGCGATTTATGGTCAGCGGGTATGATATGTTGTTCAAGGATGAGTGAGTGGTAGACAGCGGAATTCATTGAATCAACTATTGACGAGGCAGTAGACAAATGACCTGGCTCCCGATTGCTAGATGGGCACGAGATGCAGATAAGGCGGTCGCAGCGACGAACCTGGAGCATACCAGAGTGGTCAACGGGCTATTCCTGGATTACTACGGGATTCCACACTGGAAAAGCTATCTGAAGCCATGGATCAACGGCGTCCATGTACCAGGGAAATGGGCTGTGCTGCCGGGCGATGGATTGTCCCCGATTAACTTCGTTACGACTAAAGACATGGCACGGTTCGTCACTCGACTCATGGATTCGTCGGGATGGAAGCCTGTCAGCTTTATTGCGGGTCAAACTACGACGTTCAAGGAGATCTGCGAAATAGCGGAGCGTGCGAGAGGTAGGGTTGAGCAACCGAACTAGGAATTGTGGCTAACGCTCCTAGGTGAACGGTTCTTCGTCCAATACGAGAGTCTAGAGAGCCTTCGCAACGGACGAATTTCATTCCCCGAGTTTGTTGAAACAGGCCTCGAAGGCAGTGGTCAATCTACCGAGTCCATCTTCGCCATGTTTCATCTGACCTCTGCCACCGGGGGATACACTATCACCAGCGACGATACGCTAGATCGCCGATTCCCTGATATCCACATCACCACCGCGGAGGAGGTCATTGAGTCATCGTGGCGAGGCCGTTGAGATGGGTAAACTTCGGAGGTAGATCATCTTATGGAAACTGAGCCTCATTTACTCGTCACTAATTAGCCCAATGTGTCCGGGCAAGTCCCCGGTGGTGTTTAGTCACTGAGTTAAGAACAGAGTAAGCAGAAAATGTATAGTTGTACATGTCACTGCCCTATCCACTTCGCTATAAATACCCCGTACAGCAAGAACCCGAGCATTCCTCGGAGCTCCACTACAGGTGGAGTAGGGTTACAATGTCTTAGAGTTAGCGTGGACCCAAAGCTCAGCCCTGCTAAGCCACACCTGCACCCTATTTTTCGATCTAAAGACCATCTCACACTCATCACCATCACACTCACCGCCCAACATTACAGAGTAGAACCACCATGAAGATCCCAAAGGATATGATGAACGAGAAACCAGCAGATGAGGAGAAACCCCTCTCAAAACACCCCCACAAAGACATCCTGCACCCCTTCTACTTCCTCTTATCCGCCCGTCGCGGGATCGAAACCGACCCCTACACACCCAAAGCCTCCATTCCAGAGATATACACAATCAACTACCGCGGCGATTCCGGCGTTCCAGCCATATCCCGCGAATCCCTGGTAGTCCGACTCATCTGCGAGACTGGCAGATTGCACCCAATGTACGTTACCCATTCATCATCCGAACCCTGCTAACCCAGCCAGCTGGCTATTCATAATTCTAATCGTCGAATTCACCCGACATGTCACCACAGTCGCGGAGAAGATACGTCTCGGTCGCGATGCAGTGACCTCTGAGTATAAATTCCAGATCGCCGTGTTCTGGGCCGTCATCGTGACACTCATTTTATTCCTGTGTAGACGGTACGCTCGGCGTCGCGCGGCTGCTGCCATCCCGCCCCAGTTTAACCCTGATTCGTACCAGTACAGGGTGCAGACGGCGATGGAGCAGTGTGGGATGCAGTATCGGGAGATTGTCTCGGCCAGTGTATTGGAATTGGAGAGGGATCGGAGGAAGGAGGGCTCGCTGCGTGAACGGTTCCAGATCGAGGGTTTGGTGGATCCGTGCGATTCGCGGTTCGTGTATGATGTTGTGGTGAGGTTTTATCGGGATGGTAGGGTGATCTTGCGGTTTCCTTCTGTGTCGGGGAAGTTGAAGTCGGGGGTTGTGGTGGATGCGTAGGCTTGGAAGTTACTATTATGAACTGGAGATATTCAGCTCGGGTATGCGGTGGGCCTATGGATCCTGCGAGAGATGTAGTATATCAATAAAGTCTAATCTAGAAAACTTGATATTGTCCAACTGTCCATCTACCAGGGTATCCTATATAGATCTACACAGCTACAGAGCAAACTACTCAACAGCCTTCGAAACCTCCTGACCCCGTTCCTCAACCCCCCACTGCACATGTCCATATCCATTCGCAGCCAAATACTCCTTCCAGATCTGGTCCCCATTATCCAGCTCTGTATCCGTATCTTCCAGAACGAACCACGCCACAAGCGCACCCAGAACCGCAAACCCAGAACCAATGAGAAAAACAGCCTGCGTGCCATGAAACTCATCGTCTCCCCAGTGCGCCATGATCGGCTTAAAGACCTGTGTGCCTACTGCAGCGCCGGCCTTGCTCCACGCCGCCGCAACTCCAACCCCGTGGCCTCGCAAGGCTGTCGGGAAGCTTTCACTGGCTGTGAGGACGATCGTGGAGCCTGGGCCAATCTCCCCTAAAGTTAGAAATATACCGTAGAGGACTATGAAGAGTGGTAAGGACTTTTCGATGGATTTTAGTGCACCGCCTAGAATGAATCCGAGGATGGCTTGGAGGAGGAATCCGAGCGCCATGGTGCGGCGCCGACCGATGCGATCGGAGAGTAGTCCGCCGATGAAGGCACCGGGGATGTAGAAGCAGTTTATCACCGTTCCCCAGGCCATTGTCAATGCCAGCGAAGAGGTGGGATTCACGCGGCCTACGATGGTCGAGGAAAATAGCCCGAAGGGGTAGGAGATGTAGTTGTAACTGCGTTGCGTTAGATTGTTACAAGACTGTAGGGATGGTTTAACTCACATGAACCATGATCCACAGACTCCCACCAGCGGCCGCCAGTACTTCCTCACGGCTAGACCATACGGGACATGCTGCTTTCTCATCGCACTCTTGCGATAGGCAGAGCTGACGGTCATGCGGTACCGGAACCAGAAGATCGATAGTGGCGGGATGGCCCCGAGAGCCAGCGCAATGCGCCAGACAGACTCGTAGTGGCGGACCTGTTGATGGAAGCAGAGCAATAGTAATAGCGGTATGAGAGCGCCGAAGGCGAAACCCAGTGACGCTGATAGATCTGCTATCATGGCGAAGATGAAGCCTCGCTTGTGTCGCACCGCCGACTCTTCGTCTGTCGCTTCGGCTGCACCGGCACCTGCAACGGGATATTCTCTGAACGGATATCAGTCAGAGTCTAGTAGGTGGTTGCGTGGAAACATACCCACCAGCGCCCACACCGGCGATTCCCCTGGCTATGATGAGCATCCAAAACATGCCATCTCGCGTCACGCCGCTAGCACCGGCGCTGAGTGCGATGCCCAGGACCAGAATGGCGGTGGTCAAGACCGCGCCTGTTTTGCGACCCAGTTTGTCGGCCACGTAGCCGAAGGACAGCATGCCGATGATCATGCCGACCATGAAAGCGTTAGACAGACGTGATGCCACCTCCGTAGTGAGCGCATTGGGATAGATGACCTCCATGATGAGTTCTAGATTGCCGATAATGGACGCGTTGAAGCCATCTGACCCGATCGCTAGGCCTGAGAAGATGATCATCAGGAAGACGGATAACTTGGACTTTCGTCGCGGAGTGTCTACTGTCACGACTACATTGGTTTTGGACGGCTGTTCTGTTGTGCCATTGTCTCTACTTGATGCTTCGGGGATGTCTTGAGGCGCTGTCGTGATGTCCATTGCTGGGTTTCTCGATATAGTAATAGAGTCAGTTTCAGTCTGTGAGTAATAGGTGATCTTTCAATCCTGCATATGTTATTGCGCAGTTTATATCTACATCGTTATCTAGGGTATGCTTTTATCTGGTTGGATCGATAAATGCGGGGAAATGCGCAACGACCTTCCTTTCGCGCATTAGGGCTGCATTTATTATCTCGTAGACTTCGGATCTTGTCCGATCTGAAAACCTTTATCTCGGCAAGGGATAACTACAATAACACTGTTCTTGACATCAACTCATCCAGGATACTAGCCATCGCCATGGGAAAACCGCACTTGCCCGTTGAGAGCACTCAACACCACCCTCAAAAGAAAGCCATTCAACCATCTACAAGACTACTTCTGCATACCATAATTGCACTCCTACTCCTAGCAATAGGATATCACTCGGTATCGCAGGTCAGTCCCAAGCCACTCGTCACCACCCAACTAACGACCATTAGCACCGGTCTAGTTCCAAAACACCGACTTCAAAACTAGAAGAATTCCAAAAATGTTCCATCCAAAACTTCAAAAACACAAACTTCTACTTCCTCAACACAGCAATCCCCATCACAACCGCCGACTTTGAACAACGACGTGACCGTCTCGCCGAAGCGCTGGTCGCAGATGGCGTCGACGCGTTCGTAGTCGAACCCGGATACACATTCAAATACTACGCCAATATCAGCCAGCCCGAATGGGAGGTGTGGGAGGTACGCAGCCCCCCATTCTAATCAATTCCCATGCTGACCAGTATAGCCGGAAGAACGCCCCTTTCTCATGGTGGTGCAGCCCTATCGCCACGCATCTGGTAAGATCACCGCGAAGACATCCTTCCTCTGTCCGGCTTTCGAGGCCGAGAGGGCCCGGCTGCTGGGGATGCCGTTTTCAGAGCCAATTGAGATCATCCCGTGGGAAGAGCATTGGGATCCGTATGCGACGTTGAAGAGCTCTAATATCTTCGCTGCTTTTGCTCGCGCGCCGCGATTGATGGTGGATGAGGAGATGCGGGATTTTATCCAGCGGGGTTTATCTCGTGCTGGATTCGATGTGACGGGACTTATGGGCGACGTGGAGCGAGTTAGACAGATCAAGTCCGATAGGGAAGTGGGGATTCTGCGAGCTGTGAATACTGGGACTGTAGAGGCTGTGCGGCAGATGAGGAAGTGTGAGTACTCATTCACTCTTCCTCTTTCATCATATGCTAAGTATCATACAGGTCTGTACCTCGGCTTGACAGAAAACGAGATAGCGCAAGTGCTAGACAACACTCTCCGCTCAGCGGGCTTGGACCCATTCTTCGATATCGTTCTCTTCGGTACGTGGCCTGCTCCTTTACTTAACTGCGTCTCAACAAGGGATAGATGAAAACGCCGCAAACCCCCACGGAGGCACGAACGGGTCAAAAGTCCTCGAGCCGGAGACATTCGTGCTCATCGACGTCGGGTATGTATAAACCCTGTATATCAAGTTAAGTATTGACGATATAGCGCCCATTTACTCGGCTACTCATCTGATATTTGTCGCACGTTCTTTCCCCCGTTTCTCGAAAAGCCATTGGATGGCGCTCCGGTGCCATTGTATCTCCAGGAGAAGTTAAAGGTACTCTTCTTTCCTTGTGTTCATATACTATATGAATGTATCTGACTTGACAGGTGTGGGATATTGTCTTCGAGGCACAAACGCAGTCAAGCCATGCCTTTCGGCTGGATTACTCCGCCGCGAGTGTAGATATAGCTGCGCGCAAAGTCATCACTGATGCTGGGTATGGAGATGCCTTTACGCATCGTGTTGGCCATGGGATTGGTATTAAGGGTGAGTTGGAATAGTATTGTTTTGGTTAAAGGGTTGGTGTTGATTGTGGTTAGCGCATGAAAGCCCTTATCTGAATAAAGGGAATGTTCATACTCCTCTCAAAGCGGGTATGGTGTTCACCTCGGAGCCTGGGATTTATCTGGTCGATCAGTTTGGGGTTCGTCATGAGGATATATTCCTGGTGCAAGATGGAGAGCCGGAATTGCTGACTGGTAGTCGTGCTACTGGGCCTTGGGATCCTTGATTGTGGTCATCGATTACATTAACTTTCGGGTTGTAAAGCTATCATAAATTGAACAGATTGGTATATTACAAGTGGAAGAGCAAAACACAAAGCAGAAAAAGTTAAGCAGTGCAAACGAGCATCAGACTGGAGTACCGTAAACCTCAATCTCTGCTAGACCGACATTATCTGTGGACGGACTCACGGATGTGATCGTCAAGGTGAGATTACTCGCCACTCGCCTGCCAAACGATATCCTGTTGAGGTTGCCATAGTTGTCTAGAGCACCGAAATCGAACTTGCTCCCGCCGTCAAACTCGAGACTCCCCCCGGTGACCTGATCATTGAGATTGGGCCGATCATACAGAAACACTTCAGATATGAGTTGCGGATTGGCCCAGATCAACGTGAATGTGGTCCCTGCCTTTCCGCCATCCGTGGCCCATTCACCGGTGGTATTCCCGGGATACCCATCAATCCGACCATCGAGAGCCTTGTCTACCGTCTGCCCAGTATTAACATTATGTGACGATGCCGTTACCATCACATCGCGCGCCACGTTCTTCAGCCCAGTTGTAATCATCGTCACTCGTGCGGGCGTGCTACTTCTCCCTCCGGCACTCACCACCAGCTGGAAGACTACTACGTCTGGAGCCGGCATCGTGGCGAATGAAGGCTGGGGCACACTGGAATTGGAGAGCTTGACGGTTGCCCCCTCAATCTGTGTCCACTGATAAGTAAGCGCGGCGCCATGAGGAGCTCTACTCTTCGTACCGTCGAGGACAACCGTTTCCATCAACCCAACCACGCGACGATCCCCAATTTCATGAGCGTTTGCCACCGGCTCATCAGTAACCGTGTACTGACGTTTCAGCCACTGTGCCTCGTTGCCATCCCCACAACCTTCTAGGTCATGGCAGACTTTAGAATCATGCGCTGCATAGGTAAAGAAGACATTCTGTTTGGCTTTGAGGTCGTCGCCAAAAACATCTTCATCCATCTTCTGGATCGGATACCCAGTGTACCCAGTCAAGCTATGAGTAACTGCACACCTCCCCGACGCGATCTGCACAAAATACGCTGCGGTATGATGATCACTATGATCCCCATCGCCATACTGATTGACATAGTCCAGCGTATTGACCCGATCCGGCTGGAAGTCATGCATGAAATCCACCAGCGTGTTCAGCAGCTCCTCATATGTATAGCTCGACGACCCATTGACGGCCTGAATACGGTTGATCTCCCGTTTCCAGAGCTTCTGCAGACTCACCTGGCCCGTTGTGGAAAACCCATCGCCGTTGAGATTCCCATCCGGTAGCTGCAGAAACGCCAAAGAAATCTCGGGTTTGTCTCTCAAGGTAAACAACGGAATGTTCTTTCCGGCGATTCCGGCATCTGTTTGTATCCAGGCGTCATCTACCGCCGCCATCTGCGCATACGCAGCCTGTGAACCAGCCTGCCGCTGCTCCCAATATCCGGTGGAGATATCTCCCGCATCCCCAGCGGTCAGAAATACCGTGCGAACTGCACGGCCAGACTGCACCTCGTGGAGCACGTCAGGGCTCATAAAAAGGAGATCGTCATCTTCGTGCGCGACAATGTTGAGTGTTTGCGCTGTGGAAATCGGGATGCGAGATAGAAGCGCGAGGCCTCCGAGGAGCGGCGAGACCTTCATTTTCGACGTCTAACAACAATATCTGTACAAATTGGAATTAAGTCAATAGATCGAAACCACCAAGGCACAAACCCCTCTTTAACGATGTTCGCGTTCTCCAACATAGCTCACAGAGACTCACATTCCACGTGTGTTTGTTGATACATTATCACACCCCTTGCATCTCACATTGCCCTGCATCATCGGAGACATTTCATCCAATGAACCCACGCACCTGAGCTTTTAGCTTTCAGGAATAATTGAAATTGAAGGGATCCCATTCTTCACGGTTGTCCTTCCTCCGAATAATGGATACGTGTTACCAATCTTAATTGTCTGGTCCTGCCGATAGAGTCCCTAATTGTCCATGTCCATGAGAACGAGGCGGTCAAGATCGTGTATGACTGTCTCGCACCAGAAAACAAATGTTGGTCGAGAGCTGTATATTCTGATGAAGCATTCGCGATCATTGTTATCTCTACCACCAATCATCACAAGGTGAACCCTTACAGCCAACGATCGACCCTCGGCACATCAAATGCCTAAGCCTTAGACTTTCTCGATCCAAAAAGGAACATTACCAAATTAGAACAACCAGGATTAAAACGGAGTAGACTCCGATCAATTGTGCCGATCAACTTCGCGCCAAGATAACCCTCTGCGTATACTGACATAGACGGAAAGTCCGCCCCGAAGCCCACTTTTTCCGCAAATTTCAGTTATTCTTCGGGTCTTCGAAGGGACATATATATTAGTTATACCGGTGCAATCCAGTGCAATGATGCTGTGATTGGTAAGAAGTCGTGGCTGGGTCATCGGTGGATCGGGAAATGGGGATTAGAATCATCTTGGCAGTTGCCGATGACTGAATGGTCGTATCATATTGTAAGTGAGGTCGATTTGGATGGCATGGGTTTCAAGGTTGAGGGTTGAATACCTTGATGGTCCAGCTAACCTTCCACGTCTGTCAATGGACCGTTGTGCGCAGAGAGTAAGAAACAAGGCCTCAACAAAAGAAAAGGTAATATTATTAGGCTTATCTAGGACGTTGTGGTCGTAGTTTAATGTTCCGCCACCGAAACCTCGAACGTATTATGCACCGTCACACTAGCGGGCACAAATCGAGGTGCCAGGCTTTCCTCACTACTGCTCTGTTTCTGCGTTCGACTGCCCGCCGCCGTTGTTGAAGTGGCCAAACTCTTGTATCCGTCGTTGGGCACATCCGCCCAATAGTTACCAGCCTCCGGGTCAGACCGCCGTTGGCTTTTCTTGCGTGCCAGAAGCGACCGCGACAGTGGGATGGATGAGCTGCTCTGCCGTCCGTGGCTGGGATTCGAGCTACCATCGCGAAGCATTCGCACCAGCGGTCGAAGGGTTGATAAACAGCCGGCGGTGATACCGAGCCCGGCTTCAATGTTCGCTAGGATGGAAAGGGTTGAACTGGCATCTAATCTGTCGTCAGTCGTGTTGTGCGGCGAGGTGGGAACAAATTACTCACATAGAAATTCTGGATCTTTGAATCGGTGATTGTACGGTAAGCGAACGAGAACCGCAGCACCCGCACTATATGACAGGGATTCAGTTTGTCTGCATAGAACTGGAGACAATTGCTAGCTTACAGGCAACCCAGTCCTAAGATCGCTCCCAGCGACAGCTTGGCCCGAACGTTCATCTGCAATTTCCAGATCATGAAGAGAGGCAGGATGCCAAGGGTGAGGTCACAGACTGCTGCGATGACGCTATGGGTGTAGGCAATATCGACCAAGAATGCCTTGCTCACGCAATTGGGAGATATTAACCCATAATCCCAGACGTAATGGATCGGTCGACACTCCAGCAGAGTCACAAAGAAGAATAGTAGACCGACTATGATACTCAACGCAATTGTAGTATAGATGATGACGAGATGCATTCGGACAATAGTGATGCGTAAGAGAGAGATCGCGATGGATGTCCTGCCGGCGGTACCTGTCAGGGCATAAAATATCTGGCCAACCCACCAGAACTATGTATTGGTTAACATTCTAAACGCATGATGAAAGATATCTTTCGGTTTCCATACACGCAAGGGAGCTCGTAGAGCATTCGGATTGTCCACGAAATGGTCCATTGTCTTGCCCAGCCCCGTGGCACCACCTGCAATTCCGCATACCGCAAAGGCCAAGTTGAACGCCATGGCCAGGACCATGGTCCAGTCATCCGCCCCAAAAGCTCGAATGAGATATAGACGAACATAACATCGGAGAGCCACGGTGATCAACGACAATGCTAAAAACACGGACGTAATGACAATGATCGCCTCACTTTTGTCGCCCGCCATGTTGACCAGGGGCCCAAAGTCCTGGGCTAAATTCGCGCGCACTCACGTTGTGTCATGGGGCTTAAATGAAGATTCTGTTAGACAGCTTTATAAGCTCGAGAGAGCCACTCTCCTTATCCACTATCCGAGGGAAAGAGTATGTTTCTCCCGCCCCACTGAATGTGTGCTATAGCACCTGGATTGAGTTTACATTATCATCGGAAGGCCCTAGTGCTACTGATCCGCAGGTCCGGCAGGAATTAGTGAACCCTACATGGCGTGGTCCTTCTCATCTGCATAAATACCGAATGGTGGCGCCAATTGTTGATCTAAGAAACCAATTATACCCGGCATCCTGGTAATTTAGACCACGCGGATGGCGGAGCACCATGGATTACGATTCAAAAGCTGTCGGATTTCTCTTAGCGCATGACTAGAAGACTCGAAGTAACACGTCCTCTTGGCTTATATGCAGAACTTTCAGGAACAGCGATTTGAATGCCTCGTCACAAGCAACTTTATTGGTTCAAATCTCACGACAGAGCGTTGGTCCCTCCCTGGACATCGGATTGACTACTTCTTAAAGATTGGCCTCTTCAACCCTTTGGCTCTCTCCGGAGATGTGACTTGTAGTGGCTGGCTTCCAGGGGTTCTTGAGGCTCCGTTGTCGAATGAAATGCCGAGGCGTCTGGGTTTTGTCCCGGACCCATCCTGCTGCTGTCAATTCTCCGAGCACCAGGGTCGATCGTCCGATCTGGACCAATTGACCGGTGAGTGGAAGGATGTCGGTATTTGCTATTTTAGTTTTGTAGCTCTTGACTCCCTGTTGTCTTTCCTCCATAGCGACTCACTGTTCCTTTCCGGACCATGGCTTGGGACTAATGCCCCAACCACTGCAAAATGCATGCAGGATTTTCAGGGGCCACCTCATCTTCCATTTTGTTTAACACATGGTTGAGCTAATTCCCAAGGGAGTGAATACGGATCTCCACTTGAATGTAAGATGGAAAGTGGATTGAAGCAGCGCAAGAAATCCTATCCGGGTAAAGATCACACGAGCTTATTCGGGTCATGCGGCGCACTAGGCCTCTTTTGCTCTAGTTGTGTTCGGATGACCAAAAAGGGTAATCAATGCGAACGAGCATGATTTCTATTAGGGTTTGAAAGAATTGAGTGGAGTGGAATGGACGATCATTGAAACTCTGGACCACCATTGAAACTGCATCAGAAAGTGCTAATATCGGGTCTTACTTGCCTTACTTTACATTCACCGAAGGAGACCAGCTATCGATTAGTACTGGCCATCTCGAATACTGTCCATTGCCGAACCCATGGCCCTTACTCTGGCAAGAGCACATCTGATTGAGTACTAAATGTGATCTGCTGTTATTGTAGAAATCATCTCATGGAATAAGAACACACGGCAAATACATGTTGTATTCTAGTGATCTACTGTCTCTGTTCGGAGACCCGACGTCAGTTGCCAGTTGGATATGGAGACATCGTCGTTAATCCTAAGATGATTAAAATATGATCTCGTAATCATTCATCATCTCCTGTTATTCTTACTAAATTAGGTATATGCATGATGTACCAATTGTTGAGAAGTGGCTCTGCACCGATAATAAGGGATCTGCAGTACAGGACAACGAGTCAACATAAGCTTAGTTCCATCAATCAATCACCACACCAGAAACCAATGAAGAGAACAGGGATGTGGAGCCGATGTCTCTCAGGAACTATTGAGGACGATCAATCCAGATATGCTTCGTCTTAGGATGACCCACCTCTGAGTCCATAAGCCCCTGACGAAGGTCTGAACAGTACCTGAGTCTGAATGAAAACCGCCTCATATGAGCCATGATCGACACCTACGTACAACCTTCTGCATCACCGATCTTGAAACTTCTGCCTAGAAGAGATAGATCATACCTTCACCCTGTTGAATGCTTTTACGGCTTTCCCTTTGTTTCTATTCCTTGCCCCTTGTAGCTTTGGGGATATCTGAAGAAGGAGAAAGTGCATCACACACAGACTGGACCATCGGCCCCATCTACACCTGGCTCTTCTGGACTTCTTGGGCCCTAAAACACCATTTTTAAACCAACGTTACTATGTAAAGAATAACATGTACGTCATGAAAGCGGGAGAAAATTCTTTGTCTTTAGCGTAGTCTGAAAGGCTAAATCCGCCCTGATAGAAATGGAGGCGTTGTTCCCGGACGCCTCCCCGTCATCCTGTGCGACGGCAGAACCGTAGTCTTTGCATTAAAATCATCGTGGAACTGTTTTAGTTTAAACGGCCTTTTTATCAGCCACCTTTCCCGGTGTTTAGTCGAGAGAAACAGGATTCTGCAGGGAAAATATAAAACAAAATAAAATATACCAAAAGATAAAAAATAAAGAGGGAGCTTTATAAAAAAAACAGCACTCTGAAGCAACTGGAGTGGTGGACTTGATCGAGGTATGATAATACAGTCAACAATGAAGATAGTGCTGTGATTGTATGTATACTTCGGTAGAATATATTACCCGCTGAGTGTATGATCGGTGAAGATTTAGTCCGATGAGACATGTGACGAGTGGACAACTTTCTGTACATATTTCCGTGTTAATGATGGACTCTTCGGATCTGACGGAACCTGGAAACCATCCCTCCGTGGCAGTTATGCGAGAGGTCAAGAGCATTACTTGAACTCATCCGAAGAGAGATGCATGCATCAATGAATTCATTTAATTGAATTCAAAAGTGCAAAGAAATAAAAAAACTCGCTAATTGGCCATGGTCGCTGATCTCCCCCGCATGGACGTACCAACCACGCCCCTAGCCCAATCGCTCGATTAGACCGATGGCGATGCACAGACAAACAGTCATCTGAACGATAAAAGAAGTTAGAATTGGGTGACTCCATCAATTCGATGGGAGATCCTTGGATCAGACTGACAGACAACCACTAAATCGCACGGGCTAGGAAGCCAGTGGCTGATCAAAGTCCAGGCGAAAGGAAGTGTCACCCATGGTGAACCGCAAAACTACTCAGAGTAACGCATGAGAGAAAAAGCAAGAGCCAATGCGATGAAGAATAACCCAACCGATGACGCAAAGAGTTGAAAATGCCATCACATGATTGGCCGCCACGCCATCGATCGTCCTTGGCCTCAGGCCTCCAAGGCGGCTTCGTCAATGCTTCGTGTTGCTTAGTCGCGACTAGTTGCAATGGCGAGAATGTGAGTTGGGACGAGGTCATGGTCTAATGGGCGTGCGATTATTTTCCCGTCATTTAATTTCGCGTGGCCCTCCACTCACCATCGGGGTAGTCCCGCTGCTATCCCCACGGGGATTCCGCATTGGGCAACTGGACAGTGGGGTTGGCTCGCCAATGGAGGTCAGGAATCCATTCCATGGATGTTTGATAGGTCAAGTTAGTACTCGTGCAACCATGATGTGGTTGTGGTTGTACTATGATGATTAATATTCTGGCTCCACAGACAATTTCAGTCGACTAGTGTCAAGGAGAAAATGAAGCAGGTCGAGCGCCATGACTCAACGGCTACTTTTCCGACTGTTCCCTGCAAAGTTGTAGCGTTGCAGATGGCGCCGCAGGATGATCATCCCCGTATGATACCTGGAATCTTATTGCCTATTAGAGTCCGCTGTGCCAGGGTAATGACGGCGGATTCAGCCGTGCTTTCGTATTTGGACCTTGGACCCCATTTCAGTGACGGCATATTAGGTTGGCCATCCCACCCTGCGTTTTAGTCACAGATACAGGTGCTGCATCGGACCATTGAGCGAGTCTGGAGAGAAGTTCCAACTCCTGTCTCATTCGTCGTGTCATGGTGGATCCCCGCTGGCGAGGCTGCCACGATGTCATATAAGTAGGATACATGACCTCGCGGCCCGTGGGGGGCATTGATACTACGAGACACCAACCATAGCCCTTGAAGTGGAATTATACTACTGGCCCAAAAGCCACAGGTTGGCCCAAGGTTGAAGGTTTCCAGCTTCCGATACCTGTCAATCATCTAAATCAACGACCCCAATTCTTTGATAGTAATCTAACCCCTTTATCCGGTGTAAATCCCTCTCCTGGTCGCGATGCAAGAAAAGTTGGGTTCCGATCCTGGCCATCGGGAGAAGATTGAGGGGTCTGATGAAGCCCCTCCATCCTTCGAACATTCAGAACAGCCAAGGCGCTCCAGCATCTACGACATTGAGGGTCGACCCGCGGAGAAGCTCAGTACCGTCTTCAAAAATCCCCTCGAGGGGATTCCCCGCGAGCAACTCCTAGATGACGTGGACCATTTCTGTAGCCAATATGGCCTGGTGGAACACAAGGAGCTGTTCCGTAAAGGGGCACTCATCTCGCAGAACCCGAAGGATGCGCACAATCTCCCGGAGCTGACCGAGTCAGAGAGAGAGGCGATTGTGCGGGAAACTACGCACAAGTGGTCTCAACCATGGCAGCTGTATTTCATGGCTTGTATGTGGGAAATTCTTGATTACAGGGCTTTTGATTCCCAAGCCTCGCTGACGATGATTTAGCGATGTGCTCCTTAGCTGCCGCTGTACAGGGCATGGATGAGACCGTCAACAACGGTGCCCAGGCAATTTATTTAAAAGTAAGATTGGACCAATTGACTTGGGCAGTGGGACTGACCGTGGGCGAAGGAACTCAACATCACGAGCGATAACATCACCGGTCTCGTCGTCGGCGCGCCGTACCTCGCCTGTGCGATCATTGGATGCTGGTTGACCGAACCAATGAATCGATACCTGGCTCGGCGTGGCACGATCTTTGTCAGTTGTTTTATTGCTGCGGTTGCATCTGTGTGGGAAGGGGTGTGCAACTCGTGGGTCAATCTCTTCATTGCTCGCTTCGTCCTAGGTCTCGGCATTGGCTCCAAATCTTCTACTGTTCCAGTCTATGCCGCCGAATGCTCCCCTGCCCCGATTCGAGGTGCCCTGGTCATGATGTGGCAGATGTGGACGGCATTCGGCATCATGCTTGGCAACATCATGGGGGTGGCATTCATGGGTCTATCGGATGACCTGTCCTGGAGACTGATGCTGGGATCCACCGTAGTGCTGCCGTTGTTCGTCTGCGCACAGGTCTATTTCTGCCCCGAGTCGCCTCGCTGGCTGATTGAGCACGGTAAAATCGAAAAGGCCTACAAGGCGTTCCGAACTCTTCGGCCCACGGATCTTCAAGCGGCTCGCGACCTGTACTATGCGTATGTGGGTGTTGAGCTCGAACGCAAGGTGAACAAAGGAAAGAATTTCTTTACTATGTTCATTGAGCTATTCACCGTCCCTCGCAATGCACGTGCAACCCTAGCCACTTGGATTGTCATGTTTCTGCAGCAGGTACGTTCAGCGCCTCACATTACCACCACCCACCATTTTTCTATTGCCCACCACCCCTGCAACAGAGAGTTAACAGCCTATAGTTCTGCGGCGTGAACGTGATCGCCTACTATTCGACCACCATCTTCACCCAATCAGGTTACTCCATCCAGGAAGCGCTCCTCGCCTCTATGGGCACCGGGATCCTCAACTGGGTCTTCGCTCTACCAGCCTTCTTCACAATCGACACCTGGGGCCGACGCAATCTACTCCTCTTCACCTTCCCATTCCTCGCCATCTGGCTCTTCTGGTCTGGCTTCTCCTTCTGGATCGACGAGGGAATCAAGAACAGCAAGAAGCGAGTAGCCATGGTCACAACCGGCATGTACCTCTTCGAAGTATTTTACTCGCCCGGTGAAGGACCCGTCCCCTTCACTTACTCCGCCGAAGCCTTTCCACTGCACGTGCGTGAAGTCGGCATGTCCTGGGCAACCGCTACAACATGGTGCTTCAATTTCATCCTCTCGTTCACCTGGCCATCACTCCTACGTGCGTTCAAACCGCAAGGTGCGTTTGCCTGGTACGCAACATGGTGTCTCATCGGCTGGGTTCTGGTGTTGCTGTTTGTCCCGGAGACAAAATGTGAGTCGTCCATACTTCGATGATGTTGCTCTTTACTTACGTGAATCAGCCCTCACCCTGGAAGAACTGGACCAGGTCTTTTCAGTGTCAACCCGCAAACACGCCAAGTATCAACTTCGGAATGCACTCTGGCATTTCCGTGTGTGGGTCTTGCGACAGAAGTTGGAGCCGTTGCCTAAGTTCTACGAGGGGGCAGAGCACCTCTCTGAGAGTTAGATCGCTGAGCACCGTTTTGTTGCAGATCATGTATAAAGTTGATGGGACCTGTCGGTCTCTCGAGGTTGGCTTGAATGTAGGAGGGGGCTTCGTTGTATTACGGCTATTTGAATTGGATGGGGTATTATGTATTTAATGTTATTTAATCGGAGAGCAATGATTAGGGTGTGTTTATGCATTGCAATCGGTGATTTGGATCTAGATGATGTCTGTTGAGACCAGATGATCCCGCATAATCGGATAACATGTAAATCAATGGGCTTAAAAGTCATTAAGAAGCTTACGAATACTCTACGTGAAGATGCTATGTATGGAAAGCAGACAAACAATAAGAATATATTTCACGGTAAGGAACGCAACAGTACCTTGCCCCCGATAATAACTGTGAAAGGCTTACCCCTGTTGAAACGCTGCTGTCTATTTCCTGGGCGAGGGAGCCAAAATGAAGACGAAGAATAGCACAGAGACCACAACAGCTGAAGCTAAGGTGGGAGACAGCCAGCGCGTTGGACGAAGCGCCTCCGCAAATTCAGGTCCTGCACGCATTGGTGTTGGAAGATAGTCGATTTTGTCTGCCAACGCGAATATCCTCCTTCCCGCTACAGGGCAGAGTTTGGTGATATACTGGAGTGCAAAGCGGGCGAACAGGGCCCTTACTGGATGATCGCCGGTGGTGAGACGGGTTACTGATGACCCAAACTTGCACACACTGGTCACTCGGGGAAGGCGAAAATCATTGAACTTTTTCAGAGCACTGTTTAGCTCATCGGGCGTGGGCGTTTCGTTTCCCTTGACAAGCTCGCGAATGGTATTTGCTAATGCCGCAGCATCTTCGATCGCCAGGTTCGCACCCTGCCCGATTTCGAGAGTCACCTATACACCTCGTCGGTACGATCAACTATGGAATTCGATAGAGGAAATACCTTATGAATGCTATCACCGATACAGACCATGCGACCGAAATGCCAGGTTTGGGCAACACCCTCCTCTAATGCCGTCATACCGAAGAGCCACCTTCGCGTCCAAAGATCGCCAAAGGTCAGCCCGTTGCCCACCGCGAGATGAACATGCGCTTGGCAAGTCTCTATTGCATTGTTATGGTTATAACGAGGTACGTTAGGGTGTTGATGGCTGGTGTTGAGCTTGACCATCAGGAACCAAAACACCTTTCCGTCATGAGATGGGAACGCAATGACCTCATGGCCATCATGACTGGTCCAAAGTACCTCACCGGCTGTGGCTCCTTTGACGTCGGTGGATATTCCGAACGTGCAGGAGAACTGCGAAGTCATCTCTGAGACAGCATCATCAGAACCGGTGGTCATGGACCGCTCTGGCAGGGGCCACACTTACGATCATGCTTACGCTTCGAGATTGGTCCAGACGGTAATTTGCTTGCGGCATTGTGCATTTCAGATCGAACGATACTATGCACGCCATCGGCCCCAACCACGATATCCCCGTCGTACGTAGATCCATCCTCAGTCGTGACCCGGACGCCCTCCCCGGTGTGTCGAACAGAGACCACTGGTTTATGCGCGAAAACGGCAGACTTGTCTCTCAGCTTGTCACAAAGTACTCCGAGAAGCTGCTGGCGTTCTAAAAACAGAAGAGGATATCCGTACCTACGATAGTTAGGCCAACCCTCGGATTGTGCTTCTCATGCCCTCTTACCTTGGACGCAATGTTGACGGGTACCGTTCAATAAAAGCAAAACCATCATCGAATGCAAAGCGCACGTGCTTTATGGCTACAGCCATCGGTTCAATACAGTCGTATAGCCCTAGTTGGTCCAGAATTCGGCCCCCGTTAGGCGAAATGCTCAGCGACGCCCCGAGCTGTGGGGCTATATTATGTTTTTCCAGCACAGTATAGGCGATTCCAGCCTGTTCGAGGCAGTGCGCCAGTGTCAAGCCCGCTATGGATCCTCCGACAATAATCACCTTGAAGGGTGCTGGCGCCATCGACTTGAAGAAAGTAAGATGTGGCCGGCCGGTGGAAAGCTCTCAGCCTCGGATGATTGGCTAGTAAGAATAACATATAGGTAGAATCATCTGTGTATGAGGATCACAAGAAGACAAGTGGTCAATGTCATCTGGATCGTGAGGGAGGTCGCACAGCATTGAACTCGATCACTCGGGGTTCAGTGAATCAGGTGAGTGACACCTTGTCCTGCAGAACATCATCGCCCTTGTTCTTTCCTCCCGCTTTGTTCCTTTCCTCCGTCACAACCATCACACTTTGACTATTCCAGGTGACTGGACTTGTTTCTTGGGCTATTAAAGTCACAGGTCATGGGATGTCTGGAAACATTCATTGATACTACTAGTAGTACTGAAACTATATAGTATCTTATCGTCAACTCTGATCGGGGTTTCACCAAGCTAGGACAACGCAGACTCACCGGTTTGACCCGATCAAAGTGAGGGATATACATATCACATGGTACATAATTTTGATACAGGATATATGGCAATAGAGTGCGATTCTAACTTTTCTATGGATAGGATAATGTACATTGTACGAAACAACAACGAAACAGTCAGAGCCATAGTCGGAGACTTGCCGCTTTCGGTATTCCGGCAGCACTGACGGCATCCCGGCCTCGAATTGGAAACCAGGCCGCGACTCATTTCCAGACAAGCTTTAATTGGAGCCCATTAGGAAGCAATTTCTAGTTCTGGTAGCATTCTTCTCAGTCCATATCTTGCTACTAAAGGAAAATCAGACCATGGGGACTTCCTGCACTTCGGTATCGGCGTTGTTCAAGAAGCTCAGGAAACAATTCCATCCTGCACCAAGTCAGTGCACTGCATTCTGACATGAAGTGTGCGAGATTGCATACCGATATTGAAGATATTGACAGTCAAGACCCGGTACTGCAGCGGTACCATGTAGAGATTGACAGCCTGTACCGCCGGCCAAATGGTCCAGTTGGCCCGGAGTGCTGGCCAGTACGCCTTATCGAGCTTCTCTTGCGGGTTGCCTCCCTCCATCAGAGACATGCTAGACAGGAACACCCCGATCATGGTGGGAGCAAAGGCGAGCTGGTCCGTGGCCACACGAGCCACCAATGTCTTGCCCGGAGTGCTAAGAGTGATCCGGTTCTGTAAAAACTGGAACCATTTGGTGGCCACGGGCCCAAAGACAGCTGGGTAGCTCGTCAGTATCCTCTCTTCAACATACACAAGACATACATACCTCCACCATAGAGGGCCATACGCGCAGTTCGACTTACATCGTGGCGCGCGATACCTCTTTTCTCTACCCCTTGCTGCGCCAGACCGTCCCCGACGGCAAACAGACACTAGTACAGTATACTCAGTGGCATTCTATCTCCATTCTGAACAGTTTGAAACATACCGCGGTGGTCAGGCCTTGTGTCAACAAGGGACGCTGGATTAAGCTTCGCTGGTACCTACCAGAGTTAGGATGGCCATTGGAATGGAGGAAGCTAACAAACCTACCAACTGAACATGATCGAGGGTGATGTACCAGGTTTCTCTTTCGATGATAAAATGCAGCAACGAGATCAAAATGTTCCAATGCTTGCAACTGAACAATCGTTGACAAAAACATGATGCGAAAACTTGGCAGCTAACATTCTAGATGCCAGTGATGTAATGTCGGGATGGCCCGATTGGGAAATGCATCCGCCGTATCCACCAGATGCTGATCCACCGACGCAATGGACGAATCGTTCCTATTTATCTAGGCTGTTGGATGAAATGGAGTGTATGCTGTACGACTGGGAACGATTATCCTACAAATTGACGCAAATGTGGACTAATAACAGTGAGCTTCGACTTGCCTGAAGCGCCGATTTGGTAGTTACCTCATTTATATACTACGCCGAGTCAATTAGATGAATAACCATTCATCATGGCAAACCACCCACCAACCCCTGATAAACATATATTTTCGATATAGCAAGACCCACAGAAGCACGGCAATGAAAGGCTTCCGCAAGTTTACAAAAGTGGAGTGATACGGTCTCTAATGATGGTATCAAGATGTTTTGACCCTGTCGGCAGAATTCACGACGAAGGGTCAATGCATCTTGTAACAAATGACCGTCTAAGAACTAATTCCAGTCGTCAATCGATCGGCAATATTAGGAGCAACCGCCTGTGAGTGCTTCGATAAGATAGAGTCTTTGCCAGGATATGAGAATGCTCTAGCTAATCCCCATTTGATACATGTTTTATAGGCCTGCATCTCCGATATCAGGTGAAGCTAACGGTAGAGAACCTTCAATCAATTGGTTGCGAGTTAATATCTATCGTCAATTACTCGAGATATCATAGGAAGTGAATTCGTCCATCCACTGATGGTTGAACCACCGGAAACCCATCAGCGGCATTCATTTCTGCAATAACAGCCTTCCTTGCCCTAGCGATCCCGAGACCATGGTTAGCGTCCGGCTTCGAGTCCATCTCATTGGTATATCCGAATGCCATTAGCATCAAACTCGTGTCACTGATGGCAGACTCAATATCGATCACTGTCTCTTGCTCCGGGAACCAGGTATATCCATCGAACCCAGAAGCAATGAATGCGGACATGGCTACCGTATATGTTTTGCAAGGATCAATCCTTTCTGGCTGAGCACCCGGCCGGGAGGGAAATACTTCCAATATACGGTTTCCCTCCTCCTTTTCCCAGCTTGCAATAACTCGTAGTCCCGAGACTTGGAGGAATCGACCGTCCGTATGTTTGTCGGATATCGAATTCTCGAGCGCGTGGTGGATAATCGCACCGCTCAGTCTTTTGACTAGCATCGGATTCTCAAAGGGACAAATGTCTAAATTGTTACTGTTTGCATACCAGTCTGCATTGAAATAAGCTTACTGATCATGTCCCTAACAAGTAGTGGCGCTCCACCAGAAACAGTCCGACTCAGGACACGATCACATCTCATCGCACCGCTGTTGAAGAAGGCCATATCCGTATCGTAGAAGGCGCGAACAGCATCAGCGAGGAGGTTACCGAGGTTGGTCTCTTGACTGCGAACCAAGGAGTTTCGGCCTTCTAGGGGCACTGCCGTATGCAAAAGAGGCTTCTGGACTAAATCGCCAACACGTTTATGGATGCTCGCCAGCATGTCCACAATCTCTTGCGGTGGTAGTGCCGATTCCGGGCTTTCCATCATATCAAGGTCTTCGTATTGTTTCACTATGCATGTTAGCAAACACTATGAGTCATATAATATCAGACCATACACTTAATCGTGGAGATGCGCACTTTCCCGTCTTCATTATTATGCACGATCAATCGGAGCAAAGAAAGACCCTTCCAGTCCGTTCCACTTTTGACGACCCTAATACTCCCTTCCGCATCGCTGACCACTCCATTGCGGATGATCTCACTATTAGCGTAGCCCTGCTGAACAACCCCAGCTTTGGTCGACGTATCACCGGCAAATCGGCGCACCACTTCATGGTCATGACCCCCGAGGATCAGATCGACTCGCTCTTCGCCGGAGGCTGTCGCATTGGCCACTTCCATATCCTCTGGCAGACGCATATGAGTGATTGCGATCACAACATCGCAATTTTCTTCCCGACGGAGAAATCGGGCAAGCTTCTTTGCTACAGAGACCGGGTCGACGATCCGAGACGGCGGCAAGTTCTCACAGTTTGAGGGCCAGTCACTATTTTCAGGTCAACAATAAAGCCTGATATATCCTGTTGAGATCACTCCATACGTTCCCGCAAGGCCGAAGAACCCTAACCTCAGTCCTCCAATCGTATGAGTCACGTATTCGCGCGCTGCACCGAGAAGGGATTGTGACCCATGCCCCCCGTCCGCCGAGTGAAATGCGTTGGACAGGACCGATGGGAACTGCAACTGATTCGAAAGATCGACTAGTCTCTGATTTCCAAAGTCAAAATCTCCGCATAGTCAGCCAGGAATCAACATCACAAGGGAATCTCCGCACCGTGGTTCCCATAGCAGCCTACATCGATCCTGAGATAGTTGAGTATGGGAAGCATCTGCTCGCCTTTCAACACTGATGCCTCTAGCGATGGAGAGAAAACATCGCCCCCAAACACAGTGAGGGAGTTTGATTCCTTCCGAAAATTGTCGATAAGCGTGCAAAACCGCGAGAAAAGTCTCTCGCTAGGAATATGATACTAGAGTCATTGATTGTTATTCACATACAACAAAATGTCTCGAGCAGACTGCACTCCTTACCACATCATTGAAGTGAACGAGGCGAAGTTCGGTCTGCATGTTGCAAGATTTCTCTGGTTGCATGGGGTTGGAGACCTCGAAGGAGATTGCTCGAAATATGAAGAAGCCATTTTGTCGGGGAGACCAAACGGGAAAAGTCGAATACCAAGAAATGGGGCCAGAACCTTTTCTTGGTACTCTTCCACGTTGCCCTAGTCTGTCAACTCTGTTCTCTTTGTTGTTGTCGTTGGCATCCCTGATTGTTCAGGTGGTGTTGTTCCTTTTCCGGTCACAGCCCTATTAATTCCTCTCGATGCGTCCAGACCTGAAAGCTCTGTGAAATGACCAATAAAGAATGGGCATCAGAGCCAATGAGAGGTTATTGAGTCGATGTTGCGACTAAAAACTTGAACCTCGTGTTTATCTTCCGGTCGGGCATGATTGCTCTCCACTGAACTCACCAGTTGACTACTAGCCCTGAAACCAATCGTTCTCTACGCCACAATCGGATGCTGACTTCATCAAATATCAAGTGGGGGCTGAAACAAACCCATGTCAACGGTAGTCAGTGCCAATTCTACTAGCCAAAAAAAGTACACTCGGGCTTTGTTACTTCGAACAACCTCATCCCGACCGTGGGAGTTCAACGAGTCGACAGAGTTGCAAATGGTGACGCAGCGCCGCCGACCGCGGCAGATGCCAGTTTCTTGTCAACTGTGTCGCAGCATGAAATTAAAATGCAATAGAGAACGCCCATGCTCAAATTGTGTCACACGTGGAGTGCCCTGCGAGCAAGCAGGAAGTGTACCTCATGCGCCACCAACCACCTCACCGCAAACTTCATCGTCCGACGGTAGCAAAGAAGAGATTCTAGCCCGCTTGAAGCGATTAGAAGACATCGTCCTCCGATCTCATGCGGCAAGGGACAAGGACAATGTGCCTGGTGCAACTGCTCCACAATCACCAGCTTCTCCATCGTACATTTCCGAAGGCGAGGGAGTCTCCAGGTGGCTGGAGAATGTTGGCACGCGGTTGGCTTCAGTTGTGAGTGGATTGCAAGGTTCCTATCGTTACAGACGTAACCGACATGATCTAGGAATCGGGGCTCTCGAATACAATGACATTCCGTGTCATAACGGTGGAACAAGCCATCATGCAAGCTACGCCTGGAGGGATCCCAGTCGGAGGTACGACAATGACTATCTGGATGCCGACCAAGAGTGAAGCATTCTGGATGATCGAGCGCTATGCAGAGTATATCACCTTTTTACACCATGTAGTACACATTCCATCCGTTCGCTTGCTGGCAGAGGAGGTGTACAGACGGCTGTTTCTTGGGCTAAAAGTCGAATCCAGTCATGCGGCCCTGCTATTGACTATCTTTGCTAGCACTGCGTACAACTTGGAGTCAAATTCCGCCGACACGCTCTTCCTGAATCAGCCGAATGCGGTTCGATGTGCGCTCCTGTGGAGCAAATCGGCGATTGACGCACTTGAGTACTCCCGCCGCGCGACTCAGGGTTCACTGGAGGATGTTCAGGCGACAATCATTTCGTCATTGTTTATCTTTAACTTGGAAGGGTTTACAGCCAGGTTTCGCATGCTCAATAGTAGCGCTGTCATTATAGCGAGGGATTTGTCGCTCCACCGCATAGACGCAGATATTACCAAGGACGAAGATCCCGTCCAACTGGAGATCAAGCGACGTCTATGGTGGCATCTGTCCGCGACAGATTGGTGAGTTTTATCTAAACTGCACGGGATTTAACCATAATAAGTGACAAGTGACGCTCGGGGATCCTGCCACTGTCCCCACGCCTTTTACTTTCCTGCCATTTTAGCTTCCATGTAGTTTGCAGTCGTTACCGTTGTGACATTTTTAACACTTCATGTAGGATTCTAGCCCTAACCGGCGGGCCTCAGGAAGGGACCTACCTCATCCACCCAAATCATATGTGCGTGAACTACCCACGCAACATCGATGATGTCGATCTGGAGAACCCGGACCCAGCGTACTGTGTCCCGATGGACCAACCAACAGCCATGTCGTATTATATGCTACGGATCCGGCTCGCAGAGATCTGCCGAACTGTCGTCGACACGCTGCCGCCGTTGCCCCAGGACTGGGGGAAGATAGACTACAAGACCATTATTGCACTCGATCAGAAGTTCGCTGAGTTCCAGCGGAATCTTCCTGTATATCTTCGGCATGATGAAGCGAGTCGTCAGCAGAGCCATGATGTCGACCGTCAATACCCGCAGATGATGATGCATCGCTATGTCATCGCTAGTTCGTTCTATCCGCGCCGATTCAAGCTCAATCAGCCATTCCTGACGCGCGTGTCCCTTGACCCACGGTACGCGTATTCGCGCAATGTCAGCCTCGAATCTGCGCGTTCTGCCATCAGCATGCATCTGTCCCTGCGAAGGGACATGGGGCCTCTGTCAGCCATGTACGAGCGATTGGCTGCATTCCTTCACATGTTCTTCCTAGCGACGGCGGTCCTGGTCCTGGATTTGTGCATCAACCGAGATGGCAATGTCGAGGCTCAGAGACAAGAAATTATGGTCGCATGTCGGGCCCTCAAGAACGCCGAGGAGTCCTCTTCTGTGGCCGGTCAGTATTTAAAGTCGCTCACTGATATTCTCCGCAAATACCGCATTGAGGTCGCACCCGACGTTGCCTCCCTGCCGGAGACCCATCCACACGACCAGGGTGTTGATATCCGCACATCGGAGGATCCAACCCCTGTGATTCCTGGGATAAGTTTAGAAGGACTCGGCGATCTGGACGAGATGTGGCAGAGCTTCATGAATGCGGAGAGCACCACCCTTCCGGCCTGGGATGACTTGCTGGCTGCCGTTGATGAAGGGCCTCTGTAGGATCTGTACTTATATTCTAGTCGTAGTGACTGAAGACCTACAAGGTACAAGAACGAGTACATTGGCAAGATGGAAATATCTATACTGTACAGATAGATGCTGTGATAGTCAAAAATGACTCAAGCTACTAGTAATTCCCTCATTGGCAAGAGTGTGACTCACCAGCCCTGGCTCTATAGAGTTCTTAATCCCAACGTCTACGATCAAGTACTCTCTTGCACATCGATACCTACTAGCCAACCACGAACGGATTCTACATAACAAGCCAAGCATCACAATCCAGAGAATCCCCAATCAATACCGGGAATGTCCTTCCCCAACCCCACAGACCTGGACTCGTGACAACTATGTCATTTCCACCGACAAAACCCTCCTGTCCCTCTCCGCCATCAATGCCGCATTCACCAGTGACAGTCTCTACTGGGCAGAAGCTTACCCGGAGATCCTCGATCAGATAATCACCAATTCCATCTGCTCAGCGTTTACAAGAATGCGTCTCCCGAGGATGTGCGCGATGCAAACGCCGAATCACTATACCAATCCACGGCAGATATCAAGCAGATAGGCTTGTACACCCCCCCCCCCCCCCCCCCGGAATGTCAAGGAGGGCTGGAAGGGTGGCTGGTTGACTGTGTTGACGAGGTTTATGGCCATTGCCGTATCTGCGGTGGTTTGTGTTGCGGACGACGGGGGAGAGGAGTAGGGGGGCTATGAGAGTCGGTTAGGGGTGGGAGTGTTGGAGAGTCAAGCGAGTGAGGGGATGATGGGAGATGGGGAGTGTTAGTCTGGGCTAGTTTGTGATGACTGGGTCATGGTCGAAAGAATACCAATAGGGTTGGTTGCTGAAGATTTGCCACGGTTGCAGGTTCTTGTAACGCATCACTACCAAGTCGACCAAAAGCCCTAGCTGGGCAATGGTTAGTCCTTGTTGAATGTTAACACAGGTAAACCGCTACAGATCAGGGGGGGAAGACTAAAATCTATGACCCTCCAGGCTAATCATGTACAGAACAATGTCCCTCAACATGCACTGAACACGGCGGCTTTAACCGCCACTCATGCCATTCATGAGACATTCCACCACGCTACTGCACCGTGAAAGTCCACCGGCAAATCCCGGCTCATCCGTAATGAATTCTTATCAATCAATATCCCATTCGTCGCGCCAAGTCTTCTATCGAATTTCGCTTATCAGATTGGACATCATCTCCTCCACCGATCCACCGTCGCTTCGGCCATAACCCAGCGTGGCTCGGGTGATTTAGTCTTATGCGGAATAGGCTCGGGTTTGCAGAGATTATCTTATCCGATAATCAACGCCAATTCAGCACCCACGCAGTGGATCGTTCTCATTTTAAACAGGACATGTGTTCAGGTCGGAGAATCTTTTGGCTATCATAATCTCGATTAATTGGCCTGGTCTTGGCGACGCCGCTTAGGACAACCCTAGCAACGATCTCCAGCCATGTTGCCCATTACGGCACAGAACTCATTACTACCGTGGATGCTACGGTCTTCATCATCGAATCATGCAGAATATATCGGCCTCGGTACGGCTCGGATCAGAGAGTCCACCGGCTTGGCGAAAGGCTTCGCTTCACTGCCATAAATACTCCAGTGCCGACGGTCTTGCAGTTCGGCAGTCCAACAACGCACCGAAGCAAAATGCGCTGGACCATCGCTTCGCTGTGCGCCATCGCCGCCGGCTCGACCGTTGCGGCGGCGCGCAACACGATGCATGCCGCGATGGAGCAAAGCTTCGATGCCATGCCGCGGACGCACTCAGCCCGGGGCCTCCCAGCACCCGGCAAGAAGGGCGTGATGCTCATGAACCGTATCGGGCCGTCCACGTCAGAGCTATACGTGGCCGACATCGACGGCAGTAACGAAAGGAAGCTGCTCGGGAATGACTCCCAGTTCGAATACCACGCATCCTTCTCCGCCGACGGTCAATGGATCACCTTCACGTCGGAGCGCAACGGAGACGGCAACTCAGACCTCTTCCGCTGTCGCGCCGATGGATCGGGCCTGGAGAAGCTAGTCGCGACTCCATCGGTCGAGGACGCGGGCGCGCTCTCACCCGACGCAAGTAAACTGGCGTGGGTGTCCACGGCCAACGGATACACGGCCAATGTCTGGGTCATGGACCTCAAGACCGGCGAGCAGCGCAACCTGACCAACACAGCCGGCGTGAAAGGGGACCCGACCAAGCCCAACGGCTTCTTCCGTCCCAGCTGGTCCCCCGACGGGCAATGGCTCGCGTTCGCCTCCGACCGCAACACCGAATGGCGCGGCCACGGCAACGGCACCGGCTGGGAGCACACCCAAGAGCTATCCGTATACGCCATCCGACCCGACGGCACAGACTTCCGCGAAGTCGCAACCAAGCCAGACTGGTGTCTCGGGTCCCCCAAATGGTCGCCCGACGGCAAACGCATCATCTTCTACGAGATCCCCACCGAGAACACCTGGGACGCACACAGACCGGAGTCCGTCGCCAGCGCCACCTCGCAGATCGTCTCCGTCGACTTCGCCACAGGCCAGCACCGCATCCAACACACCAACGGCACAGGCGTCAAGATCGCCCCGCAGTACATCACCCCCACCACCATCGGGTACCTGATCAAAGGCGGCTCCAACGCAGGCATCCACTACACCAGCCCTAACCCCCCCATCAACGGGTCCATGCGGTCCCCCTCCTGGTCCCCAGACGGCAACACCATCATCTACGAGAAAACCGACTTCACCTCCCGACCCATGGAAAAGCCCCTCTACAGCTGGGACCCCAACTGGGCCTACCGCTTCACCGACGTCTTCCCCGACCTATCCCGCCAGGGCCAGCTAGCCATAACGCAAAAGCAACTCGGCCACTCCGGCATCGTAACAATGCACCCCTCAGGCATCGACCAAAAGCTCATCTTCGACCCCCTCACCCACGCAAACCTCAGCGCCGCACTCGTGAACCAAGGCCTCGCCGGCGCCTTCCAGCCCACCTGGTCCCGCGACGGGGACTGGATCGCCTTCGGCCTCGGCGCATGGTTCCAGTCCCGCGCCACAGGAAAAGCCTGGATAATGCGGTCCAAATCCGACGGCTCCTTCCACGAAACCCTCACAAACGGAACCATCAACGCCGGCTTCCCCAGCTACTCCCTCGACGGCCGGTACCTCGTCTACCGCGTCTGGGGCGCAGAGTTCGGCCTCCGAATCATGGACCTATCCGATAAGACTGTCCGCGTGCTGACCTCCCACCGCGACAATCTCCCCTTCTACTCTCCGGACGGGGAAAAGATCGTCTTCACCCGGCGCACGAGCTATACGAATTTCGACATCTGCACGATTCGCCCCGACGGCTCCGATTTGAGCGTTCTGACCACCAGCGGCGCCAATGATGCCCATGCGACCTGGACGGAGGACGGGCGGATTCTCTATGCCAGTGGAATGTATGGGTTCCGCGATGAGGCGGCTGTCTATGATAATACGTTCCAGCCGTATGGGCAGATCTTTGTCATGGATGCTGATGGGGCGAATAAGACGATTCTTACCGATAGTATTTGGGAGGATTCGATGCCGTTGTATTTGGGGAATGAGGTTTTGTAGTATATCACTTACTGTATGTCTAGGGACTAGCTGAGATGGAGATGGTTCTAGGGTGGGGTTGAGGATTTTTGTATATTAAGTGTTCTTTATGTTACTCTAACTATATTAGGTTATTGATAGAGGTAGGAATAGTTCACTCTTGTTATGGATAGTAGATAATAGTGAATATGCTCCATTAATTACTGAGAAGAGATTATATACAAATATAGATGTAGATCAACTACAGGGCGAAACACCTCTCCACGGAGTCCGGGTTATTCCCCCACCAATTCGGCATCTTAATCTTCTTCCCCGAGCCGAAGAAGAGGAAAATCAAAAGCATGTTCAAATTAAACCCGGCGTCGAACGCAGCCGCAACCATATAACTGTATCTCTTCCAGGTCTCGAACCGCTTCCGGTAAAAGTAGTACATGACCACGTAGCCGCCGATAATGGCCGACGTGTAACCGGTACTGATGTTTCCGTAGAAGACAGACAATCCGGAGAAGAAGATGGTGACGTTCCAGAGCTCGATGCGGAGTTTGGGGAAGAAGCGGTGCAGTACGTAGAGGATTGGGGGGATGACGGCGCCCACGAGGAAAGAGTAAGGGAGGACTTTGAGTTCGGGGTTTTCGAACATTTTCTTCGGGCCGATCACGGCGTATTGTACGCCTAGTGTGTTGGAGGAGATGATGGATTGTCCCGTCCATTGGTTTAGGGGGTCTTTTTCGATGCCCTTGAGGATGTCGCCCTTTGTGTTGAGCACCCAGCGGACTACGCCGTAGTTGATTGGGATGCCCAGGATCGTGCCGAAGATTTGGGAGAAGAATACGGTGCGCGGGGGCACGTGCATGTAGTGGCCTATTTTCTGGTCTTGGAGCATGTACTGCGCGCGGTACCAGGCGTCGCCGGCGATGGCGCCGTAGGTCGATGGGCCGCAGGGGTGGCGGTGGCTGGCGCCGGCGGCGGTGTGGACCATGTAGCCGTAGAGCATTTCGTTAAAGGTGCCGACCGCGATCTGGTAGTTGGATATGGCGTAGAGCCAGCCGAAGGGGAGGACGAAGATGCCGGCCGTGGCGAGGCCGACGAAGAGCGTCCAGATCGGGATCCAGAGGTATCCGCAGGCGATGGAGACCACTAGGATGATGAAGCCGACCATGAATAGGGCGAAGTACCACCAGAGCGGCACTTCTTTGTATTTCCTCTGCAGCACGTTCAGGCGGTCGTGGTACTGGTAGTTGATGCCTTGGCCTTTGGCGCGTTCTTCCTTCTTCCGCGACGCGGCGGCTTTCTTGAAGTTCGCCTTGACCTGGTAGAAGCCGAAGGTGCCGATCCAGGTGATTGCTGCGGTGACCTTGGCGTAGTCGAAGAATGTGGCCCAGGCGTAGTGCGAGCCCATGTACATGAGGCCGCGCTCTTCGTAGGCGGTTTGGTTCAGGCGGAAGTCGGGGGTCAGCACCTCGAGGACAGGGTATTTGGTGCCGTTTGCCATGAAGAGGGAGTTGGACATCAGGCCGTGTTTGTAGGTGCCGAGGTTTCCCCACTTCGCGGCAGGAAGCAGGACCCAGCAGCTGAAGACATATGCGAGGAACAGGATGACTTGCGTCCAGAACGGCGTTAACATGATGGACGAGCCGTTCCATTGGATATTTGACCAATCCAGTGACAGGTTGAGAAAGCCCATTCCGCCGAGACCGGAACCGATGAAGTTGGCCACGGGGTTATGCGGCGCAACCCAGCAGAGGAAAGCGAGGGAGGACGTGAAAGGGAACAGGTATTCGGGCAGAAATTGCCATAACGTCATTCCCACGAGCGAGAAGAAAAAGATCCTGAGCTGACGCTTGGCAAGTGGTGATGACACGTCCTGTTTCCGGAATGTCTCGAACAGGGTGGTCTGCATGAGCGCCTGCGGCCAGATATAGCTGGGGTCATACAGCAGGAGCTGTCGCGCAATGGCAGCAAAGGCATATCCGATCCAGACAATCGCGAACATGAAGAAGATGGCCACTCCGGGATTGAGCTTCTCTCCGTAAAAGAGCTCCGCCAGGGCAATCGGGGTATATCCGAGGTTGTATGTGGCCCCGGATGCCGCAGTCAAGGTCACCAGAACGTGTTCCTTGGAGCTCCACGGCCCTGGGTTGAGGTTGAATGACCACTTGGTAAATGGGACACGCACCTCCCAGGCGGGAAACACGCGCGCAAAGAAATGCCCGACATAGTGGGTTGCGATTTGGACGAAAAAGACAGAATACGGCGCCTGTGTGGTACGGAAGTGGCTCATCTGCGACAAGAAGGCTCCGGGAACAATGAAGATGATGGACAGGAGGAAGTATCGAAAGGTGATGGTGGGCAATGTGGGATCATCCGTCAGACTGACCAACTGTCTCACTTCCTTAGGCAGCGCCGCAATTTCGGGGTTTTCCTCCGTCTCCTGTTCTATCGCATCGGTGTCACTGATCTTTCGAGTGCTCTCCTCGTCGGTCGAGGAGGATCTCTCCGCTACGGAGGCTACTTTGGGGTTGGACTTGGAAGGCCCGTCATGGTCCGGCTGGCCCGCAGCCGCGGGTGTGTCGAAGACACCATCGGTGGGCGGAAATCTCTGCGCGCCCGTCGACAAACCCATGCTGGACAGTGACAGTCCTGATCACGGCGGTCTCAGCTTCTTGGCTCCGGGTAGACAGATTGGAATGCTTGAGGAAGGCATTGTTTCGCAGCGACCTCCGTCGTAATTAAGAAGAGAAAAATCTCTTCTTGTCACGGACGAGGGTGAAATGACGTGATTGATTTCTATTAAGCAAGAGGAACCTCATCAGGTCCGGAAGCGTAGCCAAATGCAACGCTAGCTCGCAGCGGCCCACTCCATACTACGGACACCGACTGGCCGAAACGCCCAGGATGCTTGGTTCTAGCCAAGTTGCGCACTGGTGAGTTGATCGGCCGGTCTGATAGGCTCGTTCCGGCCATGGATTCTTGGGAGACGCAATTGAGGGGAATCCACATAGTGGATGGCGTTATCGCAGGAATTGAATTCGTGATCTGCAATTAGGCCTTAGGCGCGATTAAGCCCTGGGTCCTGAGATGTGATTGGCTCGTGGGTGATGTGCGGCCCGTGACCGACGTCCTGCATCGAGTCTAGCCTTTTTCTCTTATTCAGCCAATCAAATGTTGTTCCCTAATCTTTTCCATTAACGGTTTGATAATGATTGAGTAATTGTCCGAATTGAAGACTTTAATGTGTTTATAAATTGGAGTTGAAGTTGTGGTCATTGCCATGGAATGGTTGCGAGAGATGTTCTGATAGGTGTATATTATGTAGTATAGTAGTACTCAGATATATATCTCGTCTGTTTAGTGTCGATTTCATCATCAATGTTTCAGTGTGAAACCACATTATTGAAGAAGTAGGAAGAGGAGATGTTCGGGAGACGATTCTCAGGAGAAATCCGTGTTGCAAGAATAGTTCGGTTAGACATGTGATCCGGTTTCACTGAACGCTTTGTATGGTAAACTAAGGTGTCCATGCTCGTTTAAGCTTATTTGCCTGGGCACGTGGTGACTCTTTAAAGTACAGTCACGGGACAATGGAATCTTCTCTTTCATGAACATGCTCCTGAAGTTGCTTTTATAAATAATTGTCACCGTCATGGGCAGTCGATTTGCTCCACCAGCAACCAGTTACCATAGGATCTGAGCTCTGACATAGATAAGATCTTCCAGATCACTGTGATATAAAGTGTCTGTATACTACTTTCTCAATCTATTAATTCTAGCTCCAGTTCATCCATAAGATTGGTGATTCATCTACCTGAGCTCAAGCGAAGTTCGTTAGACTAATTGATTCCTGAGGCAAATGTTGATGCCTGACTACGGGAAAACCGGATAAAGAGGAGTCCAACAACCAACTCCGCATCTCGGTCGCAATTCCCCAGATCTGAGCTGGCTTTACCCACATATCCTTGCCTTTCTCCACACCAAGTAACCTTGTCCTCAGTGGTATCATTCTCCTGGCCGTCAACAGAGACATTATCTGCGCCGTCACGCATACATTGTCTGATACCTGATATGGCCAAGTCCCCCTAGCTTATACAAGGTGCAGCCACGAAGCTTAATAGCTCGGCGGATGAATTCCTTACCGGTCGCAGGAGGGGAACAATCTGAGTGCCCATGCCGTCAGCATGCCAGTTCCCCGGCCTCGCCGAATGGCCCCACGGGGCATATACCCGGGGAAATCAGACAAGTCGGGTGAAGTCTGGGTAAATCAGGCCAGCGATCGTTGCCGAAAACCGCAAAGTGCTGGGAAAAAAGCAGCTATGACCGCTGCACCTTGATTGCTGCTGTATAAATGGATGGAATCGTGCTGTGACAAGGATGGGTGCGGGTTTAACTTTTCCTTTTGGTCTTCCTCCATACTGTAGGCTGCAATCATTCCACCCGTGGATTATTGCTTTCGCTCGAACTGGTCATCGAGAATAATATAAGCGACTGCTGCTCCTCTTTCCCCCTCCTTGCCCATTTACACATTTATGTCATAGAACCATATCGCACGTCTCTAAATCCCGAAGATGGCGGGTGGAATGGCTGGTCAAGGCATTTCTGCCAAGCGTGCGGAGCTCGCTGCTGGCAAAGTGGGTTGGCGCGGTCTAGCTAGCAGCAAGAAGACATTCGGCATTGCGCTCTTTGCGTCGCTCGGTGGGCTGGTGTATGGATGTAGGTTAAGTTAACATGATCGGTCTTGATGCAAACCGCTAAAAACGCATAGACAACCAGGGAATGTTTGCGCAAATCTTAACCATGACGTCGTTCATTAATGCGGTATGCGATACACCAAGGACACGCCATATAATGCATCTACTAATGTATCACAGACCCAGGGATATGCAGCAGAGCCCAGCACCGCGCAAGGTATGCTGACTGCGATTCTCGAACTCGGTGCCTGGCTGGGGACTTTGATCAATGGATACTTGGCCGATGCGGTCGGCCGTCGAGTCACTGTCGTCATTGCCGTCTTCGTGTTCTGCATCGGTGTGATTGTGCAAGCCTGTACAAAGAATCCTGACTTCGTCTACGCGGGCCGGTTTGTGACAGGTTTGGGCGTCGGTAATTTGAGTATGATTGTGCCATTGTACAACGCAGAGCTGGTAGGCCTTTTGTCTCACTCGAGGAAAGCAGTCATTGATTGTTACAGGCGCCTCCTGAAATCCGTGGGTCATTGGTCGCTGTTCAGCAATTGGCAATTACCTTTGGTATCATGGTCAGCTTCTGGGTAAGTAGCATCCCTGAACCACGTGGCTCATTGCTGACTCGATAGATCGGATACGGTACCAACTTTATCGGAGGCACCGGGGAGGGCCAGTCCATTGCCTCCTGGGAGATTCCTGTCTGCATCCAGATCTTGCCAGCCCTCGTTCTGGCGGCAGGAATGATGCTCTTCATGCCTCAATCGCCGCGTCATCTGATGAACCAGGGTCGGGAAGAAGAGTGCCTGCATACGTTGGCCCGCCTTCGTGATACATCGGCTGACGATATGCTCGTCCGAATCGAGTTCTTGGAAATTAAAGCCCTCCGCATGTTCGAGGAAGAAACTGCCCGGAAGAAATACCCTCAGTATCAGGATGGATCCCGCAAGAGCCGGTTTATGATCCAGGTCCATGACTACATGTCTTTGATTACCGATCCATCGCTGTTCAAGCGGACTACAGTGGCGGTATGCAATACCTTGTTTCTTTTATATCAGGCAACTGACGGATGTAGTGCTTGGTCATGGTTTTTCAACAGTGGAACGGCGTGAATGCGTAAGTGACACCTGCCAACCGAATGATTCAATACTCACTAACGATGGTAGGATTAATTACTACGCGTGAGTTACTACGTTTATGAAGGCATCAGCTAGTGTGTATTCTGACCTTCAACAGACCCCAGATTTTCAAGGACCTTCACCTCGGTGGTAACACCACGTCGCTGCTGGCCACTGGTGTCGTGGGCATTTTTGAATTTGTGTTTACTATCCCCGCAGTTATCTGGGTCGACAATATCGGTCGCAAGAAGATCCTGATCGCTGGGGGTATCGGCATGGCAGTGTGTCATTTCATCGTCGCCGGCATCATTGGGTCCTACCAACACAGCTTCGAAGAGCACAAAGCAGCCGGATGGGTGGCCGTTGTGTTCGTGTGGATCTTTATTATCAACTTTGCATATGCATGGGGTAGGTCTCAATGTCATTGTACAGTAAATGCCGCTAACTATACTAGGCCCGGTCGCCTGGATCGTCGTGTCGGAGGTCTTTCCCTTGAGTATGCGTGCCAAGGGGGTGAGTATCGGCGGCAGCAGCAACTGGGTAAGTCTATTTTAACACGCTTAACTTCGACTCTAACATGCTACAGCTTAACAATTTCGCCGTAGGCCTGTCCACCTCTCCCTTTATCAGTGCTTCGAACTACGGCACGTTCATCTTCTTCGGATGTGTCACCACAATCGGCGTCCTCTGGGTCTGGTTCTTCGTTCCCGAGACCAAAGGCCGTACATTGGAAGAGATGGACGAGCTGTTCGGCTCCGAAGGCATGGCCGCCGACGATGAAGCCCGCAAGCGCGGGATTGAGCGCGAGATAGGCCTCTTGGCGCTCCTAGGCGAAGAACCAGAGCAATTGGACGAGAAACTAGCCGAGAAGCCCGAGCACGCCGATGACGTATCGGACCAGGCAGTCAAGGCATGAGCTATATAATGGAGGGTATTATCTACTAGAAACATATGGACAAGGATGACAATGCATGGATGATCTCCACTTGATTCTGTTATCTCTGTAAATCCGGAATAGTAAGCATCAGACCATAGACCATCTCCGCAGTCGGGTTGAGCCGAATGCGGAGAACCTTCACACCATTTCTCTCCAAGTCCAGTACCCAGTCCATCACACAGTACAAGTTCACAGCAACCCTAGCAACCATAAATAAACAACAATAAACCACAATGACGACCGACAAGTATCTATCAAAATAACAAACAAAACCATAAACAAAAGTCACCTCTAAAAATTAACACAAATCCAAGAAGAAAAGAAAAGTGATCCAGTAAAACCACCGGCTAAAGGCTAAAGTCTAATATGTCCATTTAGCCTAAACCTTTTCTACACTAGAGCTATTTATAAGGATATTAAGACGCTATCTACCGCTCAGGCATCCGGATTAGCCGGGGTGATTGATACGATGGGAGGCTCGGAGTAGGAAAAGTCTTTTGTGAGGGACTTAGCGGATATAAGTGTAGTGTTTGCTATTGGGATAGGTTATGCTTGGTTTAGAGACATAATTAATAATTCCTTTGTATGGCTGTATGATGATAGTATACTACTGAGATCATGTGGATGAGGAATTGAGATTGGAGTGCTATGACACAATTTCCCCTTGACCAACCGAATAGTGCTAACTAATCAACATCTTGTAGACCTTCATGTGGTGGATTGGGCGAGGGTGTTTGTAGAGCGACGAGAAGAGGATGGCCTTCCATGAACAGTCCTCGAGTTGACGGTCCCTGGTAGTGAGGTGGGTAGATGTGCCCTCCACGGCGTGACTGAGTGGCTGTTTGGGCTAGTGAAGACCTGGGTGGAGCTTCCTCTGGATGTTGCGAACATACAATTCCAGTAGACTTGGGCGCATATCGAGGGGTACACCTCGGAAATTTGTGATACACATCCTGACATTTAATTTGATTTCTTGTTGCTCAAGGGGCCGTCGAGACATACACATTGCAAACCGACCCAAACTGTGTCATATGAAGAGACCTCTCGGAGGAAATGAATGCCCCTGAGCCCCTCTGAGTCAAAGTACCTCTCAAGCTTAATTGGAGGATATTAATCTGAAATGGTCCCATGATAAAGACTGCCACAAGACAGAGGACACCAATGAGGGTACACAATAGCTCCCCTATACAGTAAGTCCACAGTGAATGAACTGGCTGTAGGTGTAATTCAAATTCACTGAGATAGTTCTGCCCGTTGTAATGAATCCAGGCGGCGTTTTTGTTCTATTGCTGAGCTGATGAGAAATGTTGACAGTCATGATGATTCCCGAAACGTAAGGGAAAGAAAAGAAGAAGAAGAAGAAGAAGAAGAAGAAGAAGAAGGAAGGAATGCTAATACTCATGGTTTGACCGGTTTGCAGAGATTGGTGATACAGCAAACACCCTTTCGTATTCTCACTGTTATTTACCAAAGGGACAGGCAAACCATGCAAACCTGATATTCATCTGTACATACAGAATGAACAGTCACAAATTCCATTTGCTAACAACAAAGAAGATAATAACAACCCAGACAAATCAGACCACCTGCTCTAACCGCAAGAATGCCCGTGCCGCATCCACCACCGTCTCCTCCAACGGATGATACCGAAGACCCAGAACCTTCTCAGACTTTGAAGCATCAACACCATACACTTCCCGACCTCCCATCCCAGAATGCGGCTTGCCCAATGGAACACGATCCTGGACCTCAGCGACATGATCACGAAGAATATCAGCAATCTTCTGGCTACTATGGTTCCCAGCCGACACTAGGAACCGCTGTCCGCCAGCCTCTGGAACCTCGAACGCCTTCAGATGCGCCTCGGCGACATCACGCACATCCACCCAGACCCAGACTACAGGAGGGGGCAACGGATCACTCGGCTTCGACATGGGCGACATGAGCTGGTAGATCTCGGCGGATGAGGTATTCAATTTGACCAAATCAGCCGTGGCGTTCGCATTCGGCCCATAAACACATGGAGGGCAGATGGTGACGAGATCGAACGGCGGGTTCTCACGGGCCATAAAGTCCCATGCTGCGCGCTCGGCCATTGCTTTGCCTGCGCAGTAGGTCGCTATGTCTGGTGTATTTGCATTTGTGGCCTCGGCGTAGGTCATTGGATTCCAGTCGGCTTCGCTGTAGACATGGCCGGGCCAGTTCCCCTTCGAGATATCAAGCATACCTGCAAACGAGGACGTCTCGACGACCCGTCGAACCTGGGGCGCGTATTTCTGGATGGAGTTGAGGATGTTGAATGTCCCTAGCACGGAAGGCTGAAGCAAGTCTCGTTCCTTGTCTTCAACTTCGGCTTTGAAAGGACAGGCTGTGTGGATCACCCCCACCACGCCCTGGACAGCCTCATCAAAGGCGTATGGCTGTGCGATATCCGGCACAATGACAAAGCTCAACCTCTCACTATACTCTGAAAAGGTGCGATGGACTTTAGCTGCTTTTTCTTCCGAACGGACTGTGCCGCGTACGGCGTAGCCGGCTCGAAGGAATGCGTTGACTACGTGGGTGGCGATGAAGCCTGAAGCCCCTGTGATCAGGATTGTTTCACGAGTCATTGTGATTTACTTGGTTGGAGAGTATTAAAAACAAATAAATTCTTGAGGATCGTGATAAGGAGGTTATGGAAGGCTTTCTGTGCTTCGTACCCATCTATATAGACCCCGAGAAGGTGGCCATCGCCTTGACGAACTATGATCTCACGCGTGGTGCTTCTCGTACAGGATTGAACTGTAGTTGAATTCTGGAATGGTGGCCATTCCTCCACTGAGAAGAGGTACAGTCAAATACGCTTAATCCTTGAAGACAAAGCCGGACAGAAACGACCCACATGCCCTGTTTGCTTGCAGAAAGCTTGGGATAGTTCGGGAATTACCTGTCGCGAAAGTTTGGCATGCAAGTTGTCCTCCAAAGTTAATTTATTTCAACCCAGGACATGTATGTGGAGAAGCAAGGCTTGCAATGAACAATGGCAAGTAAATTGCCAACGCACTGAGTATGAACAATGTAACTGACCAAATTAAAGCCGAGATACTAGTGCTACTCGTCCAGGAAATAAAAGTGGAAAAAACGATCTCAATTGGTTATGACCTTTAACCCTAAATCCGTATCATCCAGTGAATTTATCGGTAATGGGTATCGGATAATTGCTATTGATGTCCAACCAGTAAGTCTACACAGCCCACGCGTCGTTGAGCACCTTCTGCCCTAACCCCAACGTTCTAGACGGTTCCTCGCCGAGCCACTCGGGCTCTAAGCGATCGATATTGGCTTCAATCTCCCACGCACGGCCTCCCTCCGCGTACATGGATGTTCCATTCAAGGAGCCATCGGCCAACACACCCGCTGAGACAAGCGCCACTTCCTGGGGTGTACTAACAGGTAGGCCCTCCTTAGCCCAGCTGTCCTGCACCACCTTCGTCAAATTGCTGCGTGTTTCCGTCATCCACGGACAGATCGTATTTATGCGCAGATTGTGCTTATAAGGAGACGGAAAGTAGGGGCGCAAAGAGCGCATAAGGCCCTGAACACCGTGCTTTGCCGCTTGGTAAATCGATACACCGGGTGTCTCCTTGAAGCCCGCAGCGCAGGAGAACAAGAGAATCGACCGGTCTACCCCCGGTCCACGATTGTGCCGAAGGTAGACACTCGCGATGCGAGTCACATACAAAGTACCGATCAGATTCACATCAATGTCCCTCGTAGAGGGCGGCTAATCAAGTCAGACAGACAGCCCACGCAAAAAGGGCGACTCACCTCTCGCACTAACTCCAAGCTCAGCTTCTGGTCACACCAATTGTTATTGCTTTCCATACTTCCGGCCGTCACAACAACATGGTCCATGCATTTGTAGGTGTGGAAGACACGGTCGAACAATGAAAGAACCGACTGGTAGTCCGTGATGTCGACCGAGTAAATGGAGCACCTGGGAGGTTTAGGTGGGAGGTACGGATCCGAGTAGACAGGCCACCTGTCACGGCATTTCTGGCTCAGAGACTCCCCTTTGACCGTGTCGATGTCCCCAATGCAGACATAAGCGCCGCTTCGACAACAGAGCTCTACAAGGCTGGCGCCGATTCCATTTGAACCCCCTACATGTACATTACTTCGCGTATCCATGATATTGGCTATGGATACTCACCAACAATCACAATGACTCTCTCCTTGAAAGTATCCTGGAAGTCGGTGTTCGGAATGAACTGAGTAAGAGCAGCAGCCGAGTTAGAAGATGGGACAGGCTCAGTGGGAGCAATCATTATGCAGATCTGGCCACATCCGTTAAACAATATAGCAATGAGTAAAGAGAGATTAGAATAGGTAGGAAAAACCATGAAATGACGCGAGAGTCTGGTGCCTTTTATTCCACTTTTGGAGACGCGACCCGGTCCCCCATTTCCTTGTTCTGATCCACTGCACATGCCGAGACGCTTGACATGATCCCTGGGCTTGGTGGATCCTGCCTTGGACGGTTATATGAGACTCAATATTGATAGTATCATATTGTTGGTTGGGTGATACGACCCCACTGTGACCATGTTTGCCCTAGGATGGTGAAATTCGTTTTTTTCTTTTCGTTCGGCATTGGTGTCTGGAATGGTGTAATTTTCACTTGACCTTTAGAGCGGAATCCGAGTATTCTATTGTTGTAAAAAATAGAGTGTATTATATTCATAGTGTCTCTCTTCTATAAGCACTACTTGTAGCAAGGGTACGTGACCCGCAGAACCCTGATTTTCTTTACTACTAACAAAATGGCTGGATAGAAGCTAGCTCAGTAGTTCACTCTTGTCTATACTAGTAGTAGTCCACTCAAGAACCAAATGACTGACAATATCGAAGTTATCAGGGTCGTTCAATTGGTCTACTCCCCCCTCTTCTACGTTTCTAAACGTCCAGCAATTGAAAATTTGGAATACCATCCCCTGTCCATTGTATAAATTGTAGGACTCCACTGTTTTCCCCGCCAAACCTTTGCCGTGGATAAACCAGATCGACAATGTGGAGATCAAGTGGATTTGTCTGGGCTGTGGGGATTGTGGTCAAATCATTGTCGAATGAACGTGGAAGAATGAAAATAAAGAAAAGAAAATGTTTGTCGAATGGGTGACTGAGGCCAAGAAGCCAGGATGCCTGGAAACCTTTTCATTTCCCGTCTCTTTTTTTCTTTGGCTTCACCCTTGACACCACCTCGCCTAACTTGCCATGTTCTATCCATCATGACAAAGGGGTTATCCAGTCAAACATCTCTGAAGCAGCCCGATACGACCAGACAAGACCCTTGAATGCGCCATCGCCGTCACAGCCATGCCAAACCAGCGAATCGTGCAATGCAATGATGCTTTATCGTCCCTGTGCTGGTGCTAGCGTCTGTTCGGCTCAGGAGGGTACCGAAGCAATCATCCATGGTTAGGATTACATGAACAACCAATCGGATGAAACAAGTTCACGGGCGTTGCGTTAATCAGTGACGTGAACCCGCCATGTGGATGGCACCAATCGCTGCATCTACTGCGCCTTTGAATCCCCACCAAATCCCTCGGTAACCGGATGTGGTGTAGGGACACCCCTCAGTTTCTGTCACCTTAAACCGGTCAAGATGACAGCCGGCGCGAGCACTAATGCAAGTACCATTGGGGCACAGCCACTGAGATCCGACTGAGACATTTCACATATGCACGGCGATCAATCTGGATGACAGTGAACTACGGTAGCCTAGACTGTCTTATTCATGCACGATGGATAAAGTTTCTGTCTCTTAATCGGCTTAGGAAAGTGGTGCTGCTACCTTGCCATTAATTTCCACCATAACGGCTCGTATACATCCATGCCACAAGGATCTTGAGTTCGATACGCAAGGCGATGCAAGTGGTATTTTGTTCGGCAATTTCTCCGACACAGCTCTGCGGATAGCATTGATTCGATATCAATTCGCGTAAGCTACTTAGATAGGCAGACCTGAATTGGCGCCGAGAAGCCGAGCGAAATGCTCTGGCAGAATCAAGGAGCCCTGTTTGGATCCATTTTACAGGCATCGGCCATTTATAGAAGCAAACACGGAGTATGGTGCTCCGTCATGGCCCCCAACACTTTCAATAAGTTTCAAAACCAATCAGTACAGTGTGGGGTTTGATTATGGTGTCTTAACATGCAAGCAGGGACTAGATCTTGACATACTGCACAAACCGACGGAATCCAATGGACGCGTCGATTCTCTTGTGGTGCTCCACCTGCATTTCACACTTTGTTATAGCTGCACCACGCTTATCCTGGATAAAGATAATGAGAATGGTGAGAACGGCTGTCGGCAACGCAATTGTGTGCTTGCAAGCAACATAGAGCGCTATGTGCTGGGATATGCGAACGGCATCGTCCCCTTTAGCTTCACAAATAACAAATCCCAAAATAAGACTACATATCCCACTGGGCCTGATGATAATCACGTGTCATGATTTTGATCGAAAAGACTTCCAGTCCTGGCATTAAGTGCAGAATGTATACGTGACAGCGCATTTCTCATCTGTCCATCATTCCAATCAAGAAATCAGCAGAGCCGTTTCTCCGCAGGATGATGTTTGCTATGATATCGCATCCCGACCCCGGCTCATTTTACCCTCCTTTGCTCTCAAGCATGTGTCAGCGCCTCCTAGCCATGAGATGTTGGAAATCAAAATCGTACAAGAGAGGAGGTCTTTGAAATTATATCCAGGAGACTAGTGATTTTGAAATCGTCATACATCAAATATTTTCAATGGAGAGGCCCAGTGCAATAAAGTGCTGACACTTCTGGAACGGGTGGAACGCAACCATGGAACCACACCACAGACTTCCAAACATAAGCTCGCCATGATGAAAGCATCTACGTCATCACTAACATCAAATCAGTTTTTTGCAACTCGTCGAATCCAGAGTACTCAATCATCGCGCAAAAAGCAATGAATCGTCTATCGCTCCATCTACACGGTGTCCTCACTAAATCTATACTTCCGAAAACCGCTCGATCCATCCCACGCACACTACAAACTTCAATCACAAGCACCCGGTTCTACACCAGCCCACCCGACAGATACAACCAAGGCAACATGACGAGCCAACCCCCGCGCCACGAAATGGTCTACTTCCCGGGCATCATGTCCCCGAGCCGGTCCTTCGGCGTGTTCCGCAAAGTCCTCCACACGGGACTCTACTCGCAGTTCGTCGCCATGGAAGTCCCGGTAAACGGGGAGATCGGGGACGAGGTAGTTCACTATACCTTTACCCATCCAGAACTAGCTAACAAGAATCAGGTCCACACAGTCGACCAAGTGCTCATCTTCACGCACGGCACCGGCAAAGCCATTGTGTCGGGCAAAGAGCAACAGGTCAACCAAGGCGACGTGGTCATCGTCCCGGCAGGCACGCAGCACCAGTTCTTGAATGTCGGAAGCACGCCGCTGGAGGTCGTGACGATCTATTCGCCGGCGGAGCATGATTCGCGAACCGTGCACCGGACGAAGGAGGAGGGCGATGCACAGGAGGAGAGGGGGGAGGATGAAGCGCCCGAGTGGAGCCAGCGCAGTAAGGGGGAGAACGAGCAGTCGGGGATGGTTTAAAACTCCGAGTACTAGATGCCGACCGAAATAGGTCTAGAATAGATGGTTCGGCCGAGGAATGCTACCCTCGGGCCCGAGATGTACATTTGATGCCTGCACACTCAGGCCACAATCACCACAACTCCCATCATATACAATGCAATCCACATACATGACACACAATCCACATAATAAACACCCTAAACCACTCTATACACCCCCTCCAATCCCAAGCTATCCCACAATACCCAAAACACCCACCCCCATACACAAAGCTCACAATAGAACCCACAATACCACCCCCGCACCAACACCCTACAAACCAGTATACTTCGGGCCCGAACCCCCATCCATAAAACATATAAAGCACAACCCTCTTCCAACCCTCCCCCAACAAATCCTTCCAAGAGTCAAACCCACAAACCCCTCAAAACCTCGAAGATGACCTCCCAAAACCCAATAATAATAATAGGCGGCAACCTAACCGGCCTCACAACAGCCCTAAGCCTAGCAACCCACGACATACCCTCCATAATCCTCGAAAAGCACAATACGATCTCGACACATCCGCGCGCGATAGGCTTCACGCCCCGCAGCATGGAAATCTTCCGGCGTCTCAACATCGCCGACGAGGTCCCGGAAGTGTCCCCGGAGTTTAGTTTGATAAGGGCGCGGGTGGAGAGTTTGACGGGGGAATGGTTCGAGCGGAGTTCGTGGTCTGATTCCCACTCTACAGAGTCTAAGGAGGGTGGGAATGTGCCTGCGGCGCGGAACGAGTATTCTTTTACAAGGGGGGCAGCTATACCACAGGATCAATTGGAGGGTATACTTGAGACTGCGGCGGTGGAGCGGGGTGTGGATGTACGGCGGGGATATAGGGTTGTGGGGATATACCAGGATGAGACGGGCGTGGTTGTTTCCGTGCTTGATCGTGCAGGACGGGAGGTGGAATTGCGAGCGCCGTATGTCGTCGCTGCGGATGGGTGTCGGAGTATCGTTCGCGAGAAGCTGTGTATCCCGCGACGCGGACGGGGACATATGCGTACGATGCGGAGCGTGCTCTTCAAGGCGCCGATAGAGGAGTACATGGATGGAGTGCATCAGTTTAGTGTTGACGGGGCGTTGAAGGCGTTCTTGACGACGTATAACGATGGGCGGTGGGTGCTTATGTTCGACGATGACGTTGAGCGGGACGAGGATGCCCTCCGGACGGCTATTACACTGGCCATCGGGAAGGATGTACCGATTGAGATCCTCACAACTGGAAGATGGGAATTGACGGCTCTTGTCGCTGAGACGTTTCAGAAGGGCCGGATCTTCTTAGCCGGGGACGCGGCGCATACTCTCCCTCCGAATAGAGGCGGATACGGCGCCAACACGGGTATTCACGATGCGGACAATCTAGCCTGGAAGCTTGCTTCTGTTGTCTCGGGGAATTCAGACCCCAAGTTGCTGGAAACGTATGACGCCGAGCGCCGTCCTGTTGCGTTGTTACGGCACGACCAGATCTTCGCCAGAGCAGACTATAAAGCGCACCTGGACGAAACAGTGTCTGGGGAGAAGCTAGATGATGACGCGATGGAGTTCGGGCAGATTTATGTCTCTGGCGGGATACTCGGTGCTGATGAAGGCTTGCCGCAGGCACGGAGACCGGATGACTGGAAGGGTCAGCCGGGGACGCATGTACCGCATTTCTGGGTCGTTAGGGATGGAGTCAGATGCTCGATTCTGGATGTTCTGGATGGGGCGTGGAGTCTTGTTTCGGGGTCGGAGGTGTGGGATGGTGCTGTGGACTCTGGTTCTGTGAAGCATGTTTGTGTCGGGAGGGATGTGCTGTTTGCTGGGGCGGAGTCCTTTGAGGATCTCTTTGGTGTGCCTGCGCAAGGAGCGGTTTTGGTTCGCCCCGATGGGTATATTGCTTGGAGGACGGATGAACCTGTTGATTTGGAGTGTTTGGATGGGGTGTTGGCGAGGGTTATGTTTCGGGTCTGACTGGATATTGTCGTTGTTTATACTTGTAGACTTTCGTTGTGTTATTTAGTCTAGTGCTTTTGTGAGCTATAGAATGAATGTTTAAAGTTCTATGTACAGTGTTTGCATGATGGCTATTTTCTCAGAGTATTCTCGATCCAGTCGGTATCCATGTCGATATCAATTTGATGCAGGACTTCCTCCCACAGCCCTGGGTCGTCGTTAATGTCAAAATTGAACGTGATATCCCGCATAGAAGGCAGATCCTGCTGAGTAGGCCAAGGTGCCGGCACTGCTGCCGGCTGTTCGAACACGTTCGTGGACGGGGTCGGCTGCTGGGTGCTGCTGGGGGTGACGGGTGCATTCACGACAACGTTCTTTGACCGGTTCGGACCAATGGCCGATTGAAGTTCCAGGAGTAGGGAGTGACGTGAGCTGAGGTATGTGTTGCCCCGATTTGCCATGCCGCGGAGTAGCCTCATAGCTGTCTCCATCGCCCGCGCGTTTATCTCGTTGCGTGGAAAGGCTGCGTTGACCATGAGCAGCAAAAGAGCTGCAGAGAAAATGTACTCGCCGTCGAGATACCCGTAGGTGGCTTTGGCAATTAGTGACGATATGAATAGACTAGGAGCAGCGCTACATACCCACGAGATTATGCTTTGCCGCTGCATCCATGATGACAGTCGTAGCACGGGCTGCAGCGATGCAGCTGTCTATCACGGCCACTGTATTCTGCGACAATCCATCCTTCCAGTCCTCTGTGGCTGACCCCCGGGCCTCGGCATCCAGTCGTCGCTGGATGACGTAGAATACCAGCGGCCGAGCTGTCATGTTGACGCAGGAGTAGAAGTGCAAAAAGATTGACACCGACTCGCGGTTGATGTGTGTATCAAGGGTTGAATAGTTGATGCGCAACCTATCCGGTACTTGCCTGAGCCATTCAGCTAAGTTATCTGTGATGCTCTGCACAGATGCTAATAGGTTGGTGCCAGATCGAGGCTTCTTTCGATAGATTTCTAATCCCGATTAGTTGGATATGTCAGGAAAATTTAATTTACTAACCCTCTCCGATTCGACCCAGGATCCGGGACAGTTGGGTGTAATGTGTGAGCACAACAGACGGCCACGGGACGGCGGACGAGTCGGTAGGAATCGGCCATGTAGTACCGATGTCCTCATCTTGAATAGTGATGGGATTGCCGGATTTCACAGACAATAAGCGGTCCAAACTGTACACTGACCACCAGGCTCGTCGTCGGCGATTGCGATCGTTTTCACTAATTGCTTGATCTGTGACTTCCTGGTGTAGACCGAGTGAGATAGCCATCCGCAAAGCAAGACCAATCTAGGTTTGTTAGTTTTGGCAGCGTTGAAAGGCTATAAACATACATAAAGAAAAGCCGCATCTCGCCGGTTGAGGTTCTGCATATAATAAGCGATATAGCACAGTACCTCCACAAAGAAAATGGAGCCCTCTTCGTGAATATCAGGGAGGAATCGCAATGCATGTTTGAAGTATTTGAATCCAGGAGGCCCATCATCCCCGGACCATTGGTTGACGGAGTACATCAAGCCAAACGCTATGACGAGTAAAACTTGACAGTACACTAGACATGACTCTCGATCTGAGAGGTCGGGCAGTTGGTTGTATACAAGCTGCAGTCGCTCTTCAAAGTCCAGAGGTTGGATCAGGGAAAAGATAGTTCCGATGTACGCATACTGAACCCAGAAGAGCCGCTTTGCAAATTCCACGGGTGGGAGTTGAGGCAGGCCTCGTGTGACAGACCGGCGCAATGAGGACGGATCATCGTAAAGGGGCCGCACATCCCATGCTAAATTGGTGGAGGTTGGATTCAATCGCTTCGCCAAATGGGTGGCAGATGACGCGCCGACAAAGTGATGTTCCCCAGATCGATTCAAAAATAAGTGATCGGTGCCTTGGTACCACCAGTCATCTCGTTCCAGGGGCACTTCAGGCTTGGAATAAGCGGGCTGAATGGGACTGGACTCGTCGACTGTTGACGGACGCGGAACGTGTTGACGAGAGAGATTTCCACGGGTGTGAGATTGCAATTGACGATAGTAACTGTCCATGTGATTAGGTCAGGTGGGATCATGTGCGGCATCACATTATCTCGCTTACCTTTCGGGTATAGACACGCGTTTCTCAGCTTCAGAATAGACACAAACCTGCCCAGCATCCTCACAAGCAGCGCACGGCTCAGGAGGAGTACCAGCACATCGCGTTTTTCGGTTGCGACATCGATTGCACCTGGTTCTTTCATCAGTCGCTAGAAATTACACAGGAGCCCACTGGTACCTACGCTACGATGGAACGCCGAGCATTAGACCGGTCCTCCAGTCGATGCTGTAACCCGCTCCGGGTCTTTCCATGAGCCATTGAAGGCAAAGGTCATGTCGTATGTGTCAAGGAACACAGTGAGCGACCGTCGTGACCTTGGGTTATTTTTTAATCAGTTATCGCCCAATGTCTGACTCGAGAAAAACCCCTAGCAATGCCCGAGATACCGAGGTTGAGGAACTTCTTGAGATGCTCTCAATGATCTGAACCTGGAGCTTAGGAAAACGCACGGACGCGTGAACTCCTTATGCTCCCCAGATTACCTGGTAGGCCTGCGCAGATCTTTGATCCTTTGCCACTTCCCAGTGATCTAGTACGGCCTAACGAAGATGTTCTCTGGCCAGGCGGTGGATTGTGATCCAAAGTGTAACCAAGGCGGTCGCACAATTGCAGTGATAAGGCCAGTGGATACGAACGGCTGTGGAACTGAGGCCACTGCCGCCACACAGCCAGTCCACCTATTCCTTAGACCTTGACTAATTTACTGTTATCGCGCTCACTATCAATTCCACGATTCCCCCTCTTTCCCCCACATTAACTATTTCTTGGTACGGCTAACGTAGACGTCGGCCCGATGAAGAACCACATTTTCATGCACGGACGAATGTGGGAAAGCAGATAAGAAAACAAAACCAGCAGTCCTGGCTTCAAGACATTGTACAACATGTGGTTGATTGGGGACCTTTCGAGATGCGATGGAACGAAACAGGGAATGCGTCGCCCTGTCCATTAATTTCCGGTTATTTTTCGCGCGGATTACTTTCGGGATGGCGCGGCAAAGAAAAAGGAGACCGTCCGGTCGGACAACACATTGACTATACAACACAATTCCGTCGGCAACGAAACGGCACCCTATTTCTGGATCTTGAAACATGCGCTGTATATTCGAAAGATACTGGCGATGTATGGGCTTGCGATTGCGGTATTCCTTGCGTTGTTGATTTTCCTTCGCATCTTTTCGAACTACACTCGCTTGCAGAGGATTCCCGGGCCTTTGGTAACCGGATTAACTGGCTTGTGGAGCACGTATGAGCGCAACACGCCCGGTTTTGGCCGTCGCCTGACCGGTCTCCACCAGCAATATGGAAAGGTCGTTCGTCTGGGGCCTCACTGTGTCAGCGTTTCTGATCCCACGGTGATCTTTCCGATCCGGAACAGCCGACCGCTCGAGAAGGTAAGTGTCGCCTCAGGCGTATGATATATGCTTACCAAATTAGTCTATATTTGAATATGGAGCACCGGGCTCAGTAGATGGTTTTCATGCCATCGGTGCCCAAGATCATTCCATGACTACCCGACAAACATGTCTGGGGACGGCATTGCAATACGAGGGGATCATTGATCGGTCAGCCAACAATCTGATCCAAACCATAAGGCGGCATCCACTATTGCAAATGACTGCGTTTCTCCGCTGGTTTGCTGCAGATTTCGTAAATCATTTGACAACGGGAAACACTGTACAACACATGCCTGCCGAGGCAGTAGGTTATCAGTCAACCACTCCAGGCAACTGGTCAATACTGGAGAATACATTATTGAACAGCTCAATCGCCAGGTTGAGACGAAGCCGAGATTTATCAATCGGCAGGCTATTTCACAAGGTTAATCAGGAAGGTCACCTTACACCAGCCCACCACGGTGTTTCCGAGAGTTACGACAACGGCCAAGAAGCCCTCAGAAGCATCACAACAGCATTCGCCGTCATATTCCCTGTCCTTCTACAACACCCAGGAATCATGACCAAGCTCAGAAACGAAATCGACAATGCATTCGACAACGGCTCCCTCTCCGACCTGCCCTGCTGGCAAGAACTAAGCAGACTCCGCTATCTAGACGCAGCTCTAAAAGAAACCCTGCGCACATTTTCTAACACGAATCACACACACGAGATACCTGTCCCACCAGAAGGCGCAATCGCATCAGGACACTACATCCCCCCCGAAACAATCATAGAATGCCACTCGGAAGCCCTAAAAAATGACCAAGGAGTATACGGAGAGAACATTCACATCTTCCAACCCGAGCGGTGGCTCAATGCCGATGTACGGCGGCGACGGTCAATGGTGCGGAATCTGCTACCGTTCAGTATTGAGATCAATCGCAGCCCGACGGTCCGGGTGGTATGGCTGGAACTGAAGAAGATCGTTGTTTTGATTCTGCTGAACTTTCAAGTGGGTTTCCTATCTTTACTCCGTTATATATGTATCTTTTTGGCTAATGTTGAATAGATGGTGCGCGTGCACTCCGGACCAGATGGTAATAATCCTGACTCGACGATGGTGTATTGTACTCCTAGGATCTACTAAATGTAACTTATACTAGATACCCTCGACACTAGCTTAGATACCTTCCCATTAATTACATCTATGTATATGAACTATACAAAGCCTATATATCTACAATCACAATATAACCTCAAAACCACCCAGCTAAACCAAAGCCAATAAATACATCCCAACACAAACCAAACCAAACCATCATATACCCCCCCATACACCCAGTACACACTACAGTAAGAAAGTCAAAAAGTAAGAAGAAGAAGAAGAAGAAGAAGAAGAAGATGAGAACGGACCCATCGGCCCGAAAGCACCGACAAACCCCCCCATCGGCCCGACACGTGACAGCGGGGACAAGCCATCCATCCTTCAAGCACGCCGCAATCAATGACGAGCGCAAGTGGAACCCCGTCGAAATGCGGGACGAACCAGTCAGAACGGAGAGATCCCGTCATCGTTATCGCCGGGTCCAAACATATAATAAGCCGGGCGGTACCCCTCAAATGGACATTCCAATTATCACGGTATATACGAAATGGCCGACAAAATCACAATTTCCATCGATCGCGGCGGCACATTCACCGACGTGCATGCCGTTGTGCCCGGACACCCTGATATCATTTTGAAGCTGCTCTCCGTTGACCCCGGGCACTATCAAGATGCGCCTACGGAGGGGGTGCGGCAGATTCTGGAGCGGGTGACCGGGGAGTCGTTTCCAAGGGGCCAGCCGCTGAAGCTGGATCGGATTCGGTCGTTGCGGATGGGGACGACGGTGGCGACGAATGCGTTGCTGGAGCGGAAGGGGGCGCGGTCGGCGTTGCTTACTACGAAGGGGTTCCGGGATCTGCTGAAGATCGGGGACCAGTCGCGGCCTAATATCTTTGACTTGTCGATGGCTAGGCCGGGAGTCTTGCCGGAGGGCGTGGTGGAGGTCAATGAGCGGGTTGTGCCGTGTCATCAGGCGGCGGAGAAGGGGTGTTTTGCGGATGCGAGGGTCGTCGAGGGTGTTACTGGGGATCGGTTCCGGGTGGTGCAGGAGTTGGATGTGGAGGAGGTGAGGGGGGAGTTGGAGAGGCTCAAGGAGCAGGGGTATCAGAGTTTGTCGGTTGCGCTGGTGCATTCGTATGCTTATCCGGAGCATGAGCGGAGGATTGGGGAGTTGGCGGAGAGTATGGGGTTCTCTGTTACGTTGTCGTCGAAGCTCCAGCCTATGATCAAGGTCGTGCCGAGGGGTATGTCTGCTGCGGCGGATGCGTATCTGACGCCGGTTATTAAGACGTATATTGATTCGATCTCGTCGAGCTTCGAGGGCGGCCTTGATAGTCAACGGGTGTGTCGGTTCGAGTTCATGCAGTCTGACGGGGGTCTTGTCGATTTCCGCCGGTTCAGCGGGCTGAAGGCCATTCTGTCCGGGCCTGCGGCGGGCGTGGTTGGATTCGCGGCGACGAGCTGGGACCCGACTGAGAAGACGCCGGTTATTGGGTTCGATATGGGCGGGACGTCGACGGATGTGTCTCGGTTCGACGGGCATCTGGAGCACGTCTTCGGGTCGAAGGTCGCGGGCGTGCTCATCCAATCGCCGCAGCTGGACATCAACACTGTCGCGGCTGGCGGTGGATCTATCCTGTCGTACCGCAACGGGCTGTTCTATGTCGGACCCGAGTCTGCGTCGGCGCACCCCGGTCCAGCCTGTTATCGTAAGGGTGGCCCGTTGACGGTCACAGACGCGAACTTGTTCCTGGGCCGCTTGCTCCCGGAGTACTTCCCCCACATCTTCGGCGAGAACGAAGACCAACCGCTCGATCTGGAGGTGACGACGAAGCTGTTCAAGGAGCTGACCGAGCGGATTAACACCGAGCGGAAGGAGAAGGGTCAGCCGGCGTTCTCCCCCGAGGAGGTCGCCCTGGGTTTCTTGAAGGTGGCCGATGAGTCTATGGCGCGTCCGATCCGCAACCTGACACAGGCGCGCGGGTTCGAGACGGCATCGCACCATCTGGCCTGCTTCGGAGGCGCGGGTGGGCAGCATGCCTGCACTGTGGCCGCATCACTGGGCATCTCCCGCATGATCATTCACAAATACTCGTCCGTTCTGTCCGCGTACGGGCTGGCACTGGCCGAGGTAGTCAAAGAGTCGCAGGAGCCGGTCTCCGCCGACTTTGAGACTTCGCAGTCCACGCTCGAGAAGCGCTTCGGCGAGATGACGCAGGCCGCGACGGAGGACATGCAGACGCAGGGGTTCAAGGCGGACCAGGTGCGCCACGAGCTGTACCTCAACATGCGCTACGAAGGGTCGGATACAAGCTTGATGATTCTGCAGCCAGAAGACGACTCCGGGTTCCTGGACCAGTTTAAGCTGCGCCACCGCCGCGAATTCGGCTTCAACTCGGACAGACCCGTGCTCGTCGACGACATCCGCGTGCGCACCATCGCCGCATCCAAGGTGCGGACGGAGAAGAGCCCCCTCGTCCAGCTCAGAGAAGCCACCCTGCAAGACGTCACCGGCGCCCCGGACAACACCACAAACGCCTATTTCGACGGATCCTCCGACCGCATCGACACACCAGTCTACCTCCTCGACGAGCTGGACAAGAACACGCGCGTGCACGGGCCCGCCGTGATAATCGACAGCACGCAGACGATCGTGGTAGTTCCCAACGCGGTAGCCAACATCCTCGAGACCTGCATCGTGATCGACCTGAAGGAACAGGACGGTACAGCGGACGACCCAACCGAGACATCCGAGATCGACCCCATCCGCCTCAGTATCTTCGGGCACAGGTTCATGTCCATCGCCGAGCAAATGGGCCGCACATTGCAGAAGACCTCCGTCTCGACGAACATCAAAGAGCGACTCGACTTCTCCTGCGCCCTCTTCTCCCCCGACGGCGGCCTCGTCGCCAACGCACCCCACGTCCCCGTGCACCTGGGCTCCATGCAATTCGCTGTGCGCTACCAGCACCAGAAATGGCTGGGTAATTTACAAGACGGCGACGTCCTCGTCGCAAACCACCCCAGCTGCGGCGGCACCCACCTCCCAGACATAACCGTGCGTCCCCCCTTATCCCCCCTCCATAAACAAACAAACACAAAGCTAACAAGAAAAACAGGTAATAACCCCGGTGTTCGACAAACCCGGCGGCACCGAAATAAAGTTCTACGTCGCATCCCGCGGCCACCACGCCGACATAGGCGGGATCCTCCCAGGGTCCATGCCCCCCAAATCCACCGAACTCTGGCAAGAAGGCGCCGCCATAGAAGGCGACAAAGTAGTCAGCAACGGCAGCTTCAACGAAGCGCGGATGGTGGAACTCCTGGTCAAAAGGCCCGCCCAGCACCCCGGCTGCTCCGGCGCACGATGCATAAGCGACAACATCTCGGACCTGAAGGCGCAAATCGCAGCCAACACACGGGGCATCACGCTAATCCAGGCCCTGTTCGCCGAATACGGCGTGTCCACGGTGCAGAAATACATGTACGCCATCCAGGACACGGCGGAGACGGCCGTCCGGAACCTGCTCAGAGAGCTCTACAAGAAATTCGAGGGCAAGCCGCTCCAAGCGACGGATTACATGGACGACGGAACGCCCATCTCGCTCAAGGTTACAATCAACGAATCCGACGGATCGGCTATTTTCGATTTCCACGGTACAGGTCCAGAAGTGTACGGGGCCTGGAACGCCCCGATTGCAATCACGCACTCGGCTATAATCTACTGTCTGCGCGCCATGATCGCCGCAGACGTGCCCCTGAACCAGGGCTGTCTCGCCCCCATAGACATCCAAGTGCCCACGCCTAGCATCCTCTCGCCGACTAAAACTGCCGCAGTGGTGGGTGGTAACGTGGTAACCTCGCAGCGCATCACAGACGTCGTGCTCAAGGCGTTCCGCGCCTGCGCTGCATCGCAGGGCTGCTGCAACAACCTCACCTTCGGGACAAACTCCAAACAGGACTCGGAAACCGGTGAGACCATTCCCGGGTTCGGGTACTACGAGACTATAGCCGGGGGAAGTGGTGCGGGACCTACCTGGTCAGGCGAGAGTGGGATCCACGTGCACATGACAAATACGCGGATTACGGATCCTGAGATTCTCGAGAAACGGTACCCGACTTTGCTGAGGCAGTTTGCGCTAAGGGATGGTTCCGGGGGCAGGGGGAAGCATCGCGGTGGGGATGGGGTGGTTCGGGATATTGAGTTCCTGGCGCCGATGGAGTGCTCGATTCTTTCGGAACGGAGGGTGTTTAGGCCGTATGGGCTTGAGGGGGGTGGGGATGCGCAGCCCGGGTTGAATTTGTGGATTAGTAGGGATGCCGAGACGGGGGATGAGCGCGTTGTGAATATTGGGGGGAAGAATACTGTGTCTGTTAGGACGCATGATCGGGTGGTCATTATGACCGCTGGTGGGGGTGGATGGGGGAAGGAGTAGATTGTTTTGTTTTGTACCTGGCGGGTTGTAATGATTATGATTATTATTTGTAAATGGATGTGTTCAAGGTGGGTGTAAAGTGTGTGGTTAAGTGAATTATATCAGTTTATTCAATTCTAACCAAATATATGCTCGCCCCGCTTAATACCCGAAAGACTCTATCATAACTCGTATTCAATATACCGAACAATGTGCTCTATGTATGGCCTTCAATTACAATGCGGCCTTCGAGGCGGGGTGCAATGCCCGGGGTCCAGGACGGCGTGAAGCCGGCGTCGTCGGTGCTGTTCAGCGTCATCGGCTGGAGACCGGCCTTCTGCATCCATTTACGCACGGCGCGTCGCGCGAGGCGCAGTCGGTGCTCTTCTTCCGCGGTCGATCGAGCCGGCAGGGTGACGTAGTTGGTGGACGGTTGGGGGGAGGTGAGAATCTCCGGGTCGGAATCGGAGTCGGAATCCATCTCGTCATGCACTTTGGGATCCGTGTTCGCGGCTTCTTCGTTGTCGGCTTCCTGGAATCGGCCGTAGTAGAAGGAATGCTTGGTCCGCTGTAGGGCCGGTCGTGGGGCCCGGACCGGAGCCTTCTCGGCGACTGGGGACACTTGGCCAGAGGCCGGTTTGAGCCACCCGTCCGCATGTAGGTTCTTATGGACAGTGCCCCAGTGGCGGACCATGCTCTTGCTCCACCGTTGCCATTTGCCCATGACCTTCAGACTCAGGAAGTACTGGCGTAGCATGGTGCTCACCAAGATGCCGCTCTCCTCGTCGACAATTTCTTCCACTTCACCACCGGCGGATTGCACCAGCAGTGATGCGAACCCATCTTTGCCGCGGCCCATGTAGCCCCTGGTGGCCAGGGTGTATGGCCGATCGAACTCGATCGGACGTCCGTCAATCTTCGCCCAATTGATGCGCGATCCGGAGGGAGCGGACGGATTGTAGCTGAAGGCTATGTTCGACACCTGCGGAAACCGGCCCTCCAGTGCCGGCAGTTGGCTGACGCCGTTCTCCAGCGCATCCATCAGCGCACTACCTTTCGCCCGAAGTAAGACGATGGGGTCCTCGAACGGGAAACAGTTGAGGATATCTTTCAGTCGCAGAATTCCTGGAGCATAAATCTGGTCGCCACGGATCGTGCCTCCCGCCATCATAGCACAGTCCGCCGCATAGTAGAATCGCATCAAGTCGCACACAAAGTTGCCCAAATTCGACTCTCGCTGACGCACAGTGGAAAATCGAGCGTCGAGTGGTTGAACTGTGTACCCGATTGGTTTCTCCAGCTTGGCTTTAAGACTGGAGGTCAACTTGGCCACCAGAGCCACGGTGGCAGGGTCCTCGGGAATCGATCGCACCATATCTCGTCGGATGATGCTAAAGTCCCATCCAGGGCCGTCCGCCTTACGCCACGCCTCGATGTAGCTGAGTTGTTTAAAGTCTGTCCCGGAGCGTAGCACATGAATTCCGTTGACCACTGCATGTCCGTAGAAGTGGTCATGGCCACCCAAAATGATGTCTATGAATCCCAGAGGAAGCCGTTCTGCTAGTTTGTAGTCATTGGGTTCGCGCTGATGGGTAACAGCCACGATGATGTCGGCACCTTGCTCGCGGAGTTGAGGCACAAGTTCGAGTGCCGTCTGGGAGGCGGATTTATAGATGAGGTCTGGCGGAAGCGAGTTGATAGTTCCTAGCCTAAGATGAAATATCAGAATGCTCCTCTATTAAATCGGGTGGCTTCCGTGACCTACCATTCCCTCTCACCCAGCCCTAGTACACCCACCTTAAGGCCATTCGACGATGTCAGCATGCGAGTCTTCTCACAGTCCGCAATCGGAACCCCGTCACCTAATGCAGGGTCCAAGACATTGGCCAGGAGCCATGGAAAGGTACATTGGCTGCGCAAGTGACGGAGCTGGGCCACACCGAAATCGAGATCGTGGTTCTGGACAGGTCACATTAGCCCATTTGTAACAAACTTGCCAAAGCATCACTCGGACCACTTGTACATACCCCAACGCAGGCGACATCCGTACCCGCCTTGTTCAAGAAGGGCACCATGTGCCTCCCTTTTGTCACAGTACTTTCGATACTCGGATTAAAGGCATCTCCGGAGAAGAACGTCAGAATATCGGGTTGACCGGCGAAGCGGGGGTCTGCACGGTAGTAGTTGACGACGGACTGAAATCGGGAAACGCCCCCGACGGGCTCTGCTGACCCTGATCTTTACCCAATAGTCTGGTTAATGTCAAGATTCGGCAACCAGCGCCGGAATGAGACTTACTCCACATGATACACATCATTGTAGTGAATCAACCGGAGATCCGGGGCTCCGGTTCGATCTGAGGAATGGGTGACAGTGAAGCCGTCATTTTCGACGGCAGACATGTTGCGTGAATGGATGGAAGGTGGTCAAGTAGGAAACAAAAGAGAAAGAGAGAGAAAGGAGGGAGAGAAGGGAGAAGGAAGAGGAAGGAAGAGGAAGAGGAAGAAGAAGAGGGGTGAAGCGGTGACACCTGGACACCTCAGGGCCCTGTCAGGCATGCAGGCACCCGTACCCCACGGATCTCCAGCTCAACCAATCATCGATGGGATATTAGTTTGGGTGCCCCACTCCTACAGTGGGGACGATTATATCATTGTTTGGATCAGAGAGATGTGCTATTGTTCATGCTTCTGTACATTCCAGCCGAGCACAGCTGTTCAAAAGGAGATAAAATCCAAAAACCCCGAAATTCACACCGGAAGGGACATTTTTGTTGTCCTCACGCCGTCGGTATCGACAAATATTCACAGAATCCAAGGAACGCCGCGCCGAATGGAAGAACCGCTTCAAGCCAAAGGGGAGGTCGACCTAACGAAAGAAAACAGCAAATGATACAAAAAGAGAAGGCAATCGCTAATATATGCTCGTGTTTTTAATGGGGATCCTGAAGAGTCAGGATCGAGGCAAACGGTCACACGCGCCGCTCCGTCACGGTCCATCGACGTTTGACACTAGGCTCCTTCACCGGAGCACCTCCCCAAAGGCCCCGTTGGGAGAGGGTCCTCTGAGGCAAACGAGTGGCCAGATCGGACGACTCGTCCAATTTCGTGCTGGCGGTGCTGCCATTGCTGCTGTTGCTCTTGGGCCCGGCCCATGAGTCTCCAAAATTGGGAAGGATCTCGTCCACAGGTTCGCCGGACATAGAACTGGAGCCCCAAAGCCCGGTAGCGCCGCGCGGTGCCGTCGAAGGTCGGGCGATGGTCCACGGCCGTGCTCCGGGCCCTGACATAGGGGACGGTCCGATCGCAAAGGCCCCTTGCGAGGATGGGCGTGTCGCAGACCGTTGGCGATAGGTAAATGAAGGCGACGCCACGCTGATCGGCGACGAAAGGGCAGATGTCGGAGGATTCGCGCTGGGCCGTAAATGATCGGTTGATGCCACCAATTGTAATTTGTAGTCTCGCAGCCCCGACTGATCGTTGGGCGAACGATACTGTCCGACCGGTCCACCGATGGGCTCCGCTTGATCTGCGACGGCGTGATCTTTATGAACGGCTAGCGTGAGGGACGCGGTGCTGATATCCACCAGAGCCGGCTGTCCCGTAATGGCCCCAATGAGGGCATTGCAGCCCGCACCGTGGGTGACAATAACTAAGATCGTATCGGTGAGGTCGTCGTCATCATCCTGGCCCTTTGAATCCTCCGCACTCTCCGACAAGGACAGCTGAGAGTGGCGCCGCCGCCGACCCAGGGGGGCGGATGCCTCATTCTCTTGGTACCAGTGAATTATGCGCTCCAACCCGGTATGGAAGCGCGTGTGCAATTTGCTCCACTCTTCGCCGTACTCTCCCCCGTTGCCCCAATCCATGGGAGGTCGCATGCTATCCCATGGATAGTCAATCCTCACACAGGCATCGCGCGCGTGTGTAACATAGCCGGTCGGGATAGGGTCGGACGGCGAGATGGCATAGCTAGGAGTGGGCGGCATATATGCACCGTCCGGGATCGGAGGCAAGTTTGTGTTGATCTTGCTTAGAAGTCGACGACTGCGCGGGGTATCCGCTGACCGTAAGGTGTCACAGCTCCCGGCCCGGTTTCTTTGGCCCTCCCGGCGGTCGATTGCGGAGTTACTTTTCCGGTCGTCCTCATCGATCGGGGAGGTCACCGAGTTGCTGGCAGCGCTACCCCAGCCCCCAGGGAAGAATCCGATCGGAGGTCGGGTGTCCGCGGGCGGCACAATGCTATCCCGTCGTAGAAGTTCTGCTTTCGCGGCCGCGACCAATCGCTCCGACTTGGGCGGCGGAGTAATCTCTTCGAAGTAGTCTGGGTTCAGCCATTCCCCGAGGAAGGCGTCAACCCGTAGCAGACAACGGTGGTCCGGGGATGTTAATGTGGCGGATGCACCCTCCACGGGGCTAGAGAATGATTCTCGTATTGGGGATGGGGATGCGACTGAAGGGAAGCCATTCGACTGGTTCAAGCTCGAGAGTTGTGTCGGGAGGACGTATGCGGTGTCGGAGAAATTCTGGCTGACCCCAGCACCAATGGCAATTGCGGTCTGCAGACAACGAAGGTAGGGAGAACTGTGAATAATGATCCTGCACCTCCGTTTGGGTGGTCGGAATGACGGCAATCTCACGCCGTCACCGTCACTTGTCGCTGGGTCCTGGTCCAGTGACTGTAGCACATTGATCACGCGGGCCCCCAGGGCACGGGACTGAAGCCAACCACCGTAGGAAAGAGGGGGATCGTAAGGAGTGGGGGATGTAAGATGCCAATTCTTGTCGGCCGCATCTAGCCGTGCACCATGCCTATTGGATGCCAACGGTCAGACGAAGGTGAGTGGACACACAGATGCTGTTGGGAGACATACCTGGCAATCACTATTGCCGCGGGGGCTTTCCCCATGCTGAACCGGTAGCGCTGCCAGAATGGGAGGATGTCCAACTCAAGGGATGCAAGGGGAGCGAAAAGAATTTGACAGCTGTACCGCTCGAGGGAAGTGCGATTTATAACTGAACCGAGGTGAATTGTCTGGTGGAGGGTGGACAAGACTTGACTCCTTTATTGACTAGAATTTCCGGCGGGGTCGATGGAGATCAGAAGAAATCACAATTGTTTTTAGGTTTTTAGTGTGTTTCCAAGTGGAGGCAGAAATTGAAATGCCAAGGGGAATTTAGTTTACACGGACAAAGAAAATTGCGCGGAAGAATTAAAAACGAGGGGAAAGAGGATAGAAAAGTAGAAAATAAAGAATATTCACAGTGGAAGGGAAAATAAAAGAAGAGAAAATTCAAGCATGTTTGAATTATGCCTCAGGACTGAATTTGTCTCGTAGGGAGTGTTTGCAGGCCATGTTTTTCTTTTTGTTTTCTTTGATTAATTTGATTGATTAATTTGATGGTTTTGATGGTTTTGATTGATTTGTTCTGTTTTTTCTTTTTTTTTTCTTTTGCCGTCATTATGCATGTGATTCCGCTTATGTAACCGGATGAAGTCATCAGCAAACAATGAAAACAACTTTTTTATGCTTAAATTCAGAGTTAGGGTTACATCAGTCAGGAGCCATGTGTTGTCCCTGACCATGACGAACACCATCCAAGATATCCCTCAGGATGAGAGATACACCAGACCTTTCTTGTCGTGGGATCCTCTAATTCAACCTTAATTTCCGTCTTGCATGAACCGGAGCTTTTTCTCTCATAATTCACTCAAGTCCGTGCTGTCTACTTCGAGCATTCTTTCATGATCGGTCACATTGAGAGTCGCCGTTAGCTCAAGATATGGAGCATCAATTGATTGAGATTTGATGCAGCAACAAAGGCAGTCCATAAGTCGGAACCGTGATTCCGGTCTTTCGTATTCAAAGGGATGCAGAACAGTCTGAGACCATTTGCTTATCAATACACAGGACAAATGGACAAGTGACGTGATCAGTGCACCGAATATATTTGTTCCATTTTTCAAGTTGTCAGGATGATGGGGCCGTTTCAGCCCTTTAGTTCTTCAGGAATCTTTCTACGCTTATTTTATTTTTATTTTATTTTATTTATTTACTTTTCCCCGTCTTATCAATCACTCAGGAATTAATTCCGTCGGGATTTTCAAGGTCTGACAGCGAATCCGACGGAAAGGGAGGCGGATCCATGGGTCGCGCCAAACGGACCATGACTCGATGATCAAATCATCTTGACAAGACTTATTTAGCTCTATCGCTAAGCAGCTTTCATGCAAGCCGGCGTGGCAATTCGGTGGGTCTCCGGCAAATGTACGGAATATTGGTTTTTTTTTCTTTCTTTTTCTTTTTCTTTTTTTCTTTTTTGGCCCTCCCAAAGATGACGGTTATAATGAAGGTCATCCCCGGACTCCAACTTGAGATTCTTTGGCAATTCTTCGACAACAATTGAAGAAGCAGCCCCGGTTGGAACATCAAAGGGCTGGCTGGGTGAAGATGGCAGACGTCGTTCGACAAGATCATCGCGTATCCGATACGGCCTCTTCATCGGAGTTGGATTCAGATAGTAATCGCGCTGATCTGAAGGAGAAATCGGTTGATCAAGATGGCGACGCTGAATCCTTGGAGCGCATCGAGACAACCCAGTCTGCCGTCGTACCGCCTCAGACCCTCTGGAAGGAGAGCATTTTTATCGCCGTCATTTGCATGGCGCAATTCATGACGCAAGCCGGTCTAGCCATATCGATCGCTCCGGTTTTCATCATCGGCAAAAGTTTCAACACCACCAACGCCGGCCAGTTGAGTTGGTTTGCGGCGGCCTACAGTTTGACTGTCGGAACCTTCATTCTCGTTTGCGGTCGACTCGGGGATGTGTTCGGCCATCGTCTACTGTTCATCATCGGCTTCGCCTGGTTCGGACTGTGGTCGTTGCTGGCGGGGTTCAGCGTGTGGTCGAACCAGATTTTCTTCGACTGCTGCCGAGCCTTCCAGGGCTTGGGGCCGGCGATGCTACTCCCGAACGCGATCGCGATCCTCGGTCGCGCATATCCCCCCGGGCTGCGCAAACAGATGGTCTTCAGCTTGTTCGGAGCCACCGCGCCCAACGGGTTTATTGTCGGCGGGGTCTTCGCGTCAATCTTTGCCCAGTGGGTGTGGTGGCCCTGGGCATACTGGGTGATGGGCATGGTCTGTTTCGTGCTGGCCTTCTTGGGCCTTTTGGTCATTCCGTACACGCCACGCCCTCGATTCAGGAAGGTCCTTTCCCTGTGGGTGCGACTGGATGCCCTCGGCGCCACCGTCGGTATCTCCGCCCTTATCCTGATCAATTTTGCGTGGAACCAGGCGGCGTTGGTCGGGTGGCCGGTGCCTTACACCTACGTACTGCTGATTGTCGGTTTCCTCCTGTTCGGAGCCTTCATCTGGATTGAACGGGGCGCCGAATGCCCACTGCTGCCGACGTCGGTCCTCACCGGAGATCTGGCATGGGTGTTGGGCTGTATCGCGGCGGGCTGGTCCAGCTTTGGCATCATTATCTACTACTTTTTCCAGTTCATGGAAGTCATCAAGGGCAACTCGCCGCTCCTCACCCAAGTCAAATTCGTGGCCGCCGGCCCCTCGGGTGCCATTGCAGCTTTGCTCACGGGATTTTTGCTCGGCCGCATGCCCGCCAGTGTGATCATGTTCTGTGCCATGGTCGCTTTTACCGCGGGGTTGTCGATCTTCGCCACGGTGCCGGTCCACCAGACGTACTGGGCGCAAGCGTTCGTGATCACCATCATCACGCCCTGGGGAATGTAAGTTGTTCTGCACACCGAGAAAATCGCTACGAAGCTCACAATTCACAGGGACATGTCCTTCCCCTCCGGGACGCTCATTCTCAGCGACTCCATGCCGAGCCATCACCAAGGGCTCGCAGCCTCCCTCGTGACGACCGTGGTCAACTACTCGATTTCCCTGGGACTGGGGTTCGCCGGGACAGTGGAGTCGAACGTGAACGACGGGGGACGGAACGTGCTCCGGGGCTACCGAGGGGCCCTATACTTGGGCATCGGTCTGGCTGGCATGGGGTTAGTGTTGTCGATCCTGTTCATGTTCGTCAGCTGGAGGCGTTCCCGATCGCAACGATCCGCATAACCCTACATATAATTCTAGATGGTATAGATAAAACTCAATAGGATAATAATTAACTTCGGACGAATCGGTGGCGCTGAGCTAATCTCGGATAGCGATCTGACCCTTATTCATTGGACTTAATCATCTGTACGCACTAAGTGACTAACCCCTGCTAATCTATAATCCGGACCAGGAAAGCATCAGTTAATAGGGCTCAGTAACACGAATGCCAACGCCGAGTGGGGTAACGTATAAGGCACCCACATTCTTCACTACTTCAGTAAATCCCCCGATCCCTTTCTCCCTTGCATTCCAAGTTCCAACTTCCAACCATCACGCACACCATGGACTCCCACAACGAAGCCGTCGCATCCATCGCCGCCCAGGTACAGCAATTCCACGATCGCCAACAGCCCTTTCGCATCTACCACGGCTCCACCAACAGCACCCGCGAATCCCAGCACAGCGCCAGCAACACCATCAACACCGCCCACCTCAACCATGTGCTCTCCGTCGACCGCGACCGCAAAACCATCACCGTGGAGCCGAACGTCCCCATGGACGACCTCGTGCACGCCGCCCTCGCCGAGGGCCTCCTCCCACTCGTGGTGATGGAGTTCCCCGGCATCACCGCCGGCGGCGGCTTCTCCGGCACCTCAGGCGAGAGCAGCTCCTTCCGGCACGGCTTCTTCGACGCAACAGTGAACCGCATCGAGATCGTGCTCGCCAACGGCCAGGTCCGCTCAGCATCGCAACACACCGAAAGCGAGCAGGAGCTCTTCTGGGCCGCCGCCTCCGCCTTCGGCACGATGGGCGTAGTAACCCTCCTCGAGATCCAGTGCAAAGAAGCCAAGCCCTACGTATCCCTCACCTACCACTCAACCAGCAGCATGGCGGACGCAATGCACGTCTTCAAGACGACCACCGCCGCCCCGGAAACCGAGTACCTCGACGGGATCATCTTCTCGCCAACCCACATCGTCATCTGCGCCGGCCACCTCGTCGACTCCCCACCCCCCAACACCCCAATCCAGCGCTTCACCCGCCCCCACGACCCCTGGTTCTACCTCCACGCGCAACGCACCGCCAAACCAACCACCCACTGCATCCCAGTCCAGGACTACCTCTTCCGCTACGACCGCGGCGCATTCTGGACAGGCCGATACGCCTACTCCTACTTCCTAACGCCCTTCAACCGAATCACGCGCTACCTCCTCGACACCTTCATGCACACCCGCGTAATGTACCACGCACTGCACGCAAGCGGCCTCTCCAAACAACACATAATCCAAGACGTAGCAATCCCCTACAAACACACCCCCCAATTCCTAACCTGGCTCTCGGACCCCCAAAACTTCGCCGCCTACCCAATCTGGCTCTGCCCCCTGCACCACGCAAACGGCCTCATGGCCCGCGGCGCAGAATCCTCCCCGCACACCTCCCTCCACACCGACAACCCCGACGACGACGGCGACTGTCTCATGAACTTCGGCATCTGGGCGCCCTCCCGCCACGGCCGCAACATCCCCGCCTTCATCGCCCAGAACCGCCGCATAGAATCGAAAGTCCAGGAACTGGGCGGCAAGAAGTGGCTCTACGCGCATGCCTATTACACCGAAGAGGAGTTCTGGGCTATCTATGATAAACCCAGGTATGATCGGTTGAGGGCCAAGTATGGGGCGGCGTATTTGCCCGATTTGTATCAGAAGGTTCGGGTTCATTTGATCCCCGGTGGGGAGGGCGGGTGGGTCGGTTGGGTTAAGAGGGCTGTGTGGGAGACTTGGCCTGTTTGTGGGCTTTATGGGGTTTGGAGGGCTTGGTGGGGGGGTGAGTATTATTTGAAGAGAAATTAGGTTCTTATTCGGAATTGAGTAAGGCTGTTTAAGGATTGAGTTAAGGTTGTTTACTGTGGTATCAATATGGTAGGGTGTGGTAGGGTGTGGTAGTGATGATTGTGCATTATGTATTTTATGACTAATTTCAATGCTACTGCTATCACTGCACTCCTACCGGCCGTGCCCCGGATAGATTCACCACGCGACCACCACCACCACCACCACCACCTGGCAGTCCTATCGTCTGAGTAGGGGGCTGCACCCAGCCCGGGACGTGATCGTCGTCCGACTCGCGGCCCGAGATAGTCAGCCAGACGTTCGGGAACCCGGTAGGCAGAGCACCGCGTAGCCGGGCACCGGGGATAGCGAAGCGGGGGTTCTTGTGGGTGAGGTAGCCGCGCATGAGGCCCTGGGTTAGTAACGAGGCGAGGATGGCTTCGAGCTCGCGCATCATGGGGGAGGGCTTTGCGTCGGCGTAGGGGTTTAGTTCGTATTGTCTGTAATCTAGCAGGTGGGTAGTTTCGATCAGCGTGCCGGGGGAATTGGGGTGGGAGTGGCCTGTGGCGTCGAAGTAGGTGTCTGGGGAGAGGAAGTCTGCGAATTTGGACAGGAGGGAGGGGTCTGGGGCGTCGATTTCGTCGACGCCGGCGAAGTCGTGGTCGGGGAGTTTGTGGACCAGTTGCGAACCGGTTGGGTTTGAGCCTGCTTGGGCGTCGGGGCTGTGGCCGGTCGAGGCGAAGTTGATGGTCCCGTTGAGGGGTTGGGAGTGTTGCGATTGGAGCCAGCGGGTGGCGGACTCGAATTTGTGGAGGTAGAGGAAGGGAGGGGGCCCGCGGGCTTGGGCTTGCGGTTCGCCGTGGAAGCCGCCGTGGATGAAGACTTTGCGGGCGAGGGCGCGCCAGACGAGAATCTCGCATCTGTTGCGGAGGGCGAGGAGGATGCCCTTTTGTGCGAACCATTCGTTGGCTGGGGAGTCGAGGGCGAGGTGTTCGCGGAAGGCGATGTAGTCGCCGCGGATGATGAGGCGGCAGATGGGGAGGAATTTGTCGGCGAGGCCTTCGGATTCCGGGCGTTGGAGGAGCTGCGAGGATGGGAACCGGCCCATGATGATGTTGCAGGGGATGAGGTAGATGAGGATGATGCGCTTTTGGCTGAGGGCTTGGCGGTGGCATTGGTCGTAGGCGGACTGGAGGGCGATCTGGGCCGGATAGAAGAGGTTGTTGGAGAAGAGGTAGCGGCCGAGGTAGTAGAGGTAGGTGACTCGTTGGGAGGCGGGGAAGTATTTCAGCGGGGGGGACTGGGCGCTGATACTGGCGAACATTTGCTCTGCGTTGCGGAGTTTCCCGCACTGTAGACTGTATTAGTGGTTTGTGTGTGTTGGGGTGTTTGGCTGTCGTACCTGGAAGAGCAGCTTTAGGCACAGGTTGGCCATGAGGTAGATGCCGACTCGCTTGCCTTCGGGCTTGCCGTGGATGCCGGGGGTGCCGCTTCGATCTGTCAGGCATTTGATGAATGCCTCGCGGACGACGTTGGCCGATTTCTCGACCAGTGTGACCTTTTCGATGTTGTCGTCCTGGTCGGAACGGCCCTCGAGCTTCAGGATTTGTGCGATGAGGTCGGGACGGCGGTCGAGGCCCATGGCTAGTTTCGCGAGGACCTTCGAGAGGTATAGGACGGTCGGGAGGACGATGACGCCGAATTGGCTGTCACCGAGCGCGAGGACGCATTGGCTATAAGGGTCAATACTCATCCGACTTGCGAAGGTAGCTAGGATTGCGATCGGGGACTTACTTGAGCAGTCCCTTGAGACGGTCGTAGGTTTCGAGCAAATTCTCCACGTTGACATCGCGCAGGAAGGTAAAATACTGCTTCATGAAAGTCGGAAACGCAGTCCACGAGCTGCTCCCTTTCGTACGCGGGACAAGCGCTTCGCATCGGCGAAGCAAGTCTGCCTCCGCTGGTGATCCCTCCGGATAACGTTGCCGTAACTCGGCGACCATTTGCTGGTACACATCGGACAGCGGCGGTTCAATTTGTAGAAAATCTTGGAGCTTGGCCCCATCGCGACTCTTGACCAAGTTGTCTATCCCCGACAGGAACCTGTCCAGAACTGGTGTGGCCATTTTCGGGGTGGGTTGAAGGCGCTAAATGGGTTGTGATGAGTCGCGCCGATCGGAGTTTTCGAGGTGTGTCATGGAGTGGAGATCGCGCGTTGCGGGGCTTTTCAATAACTTGTGCGCATTGTGATTGAATTGTGAGTAGACTTTGGTGGTCTCGCGGTGAGTAGGTGTACAATGAGTGATGGCTTGGAGCTGAAGCCGAACCTCGCTTTCCTTGACCGCTAATCCTGATTGGGAATGTTTACTGGCCTCAGGCTTCTAATCAAACAGTCCAAACACTTCAGTTCATCGGTGAATGACTCAGGCTTCTCTTTATCACAATCCAGGAGAATCTCACTGTTGATAGTGTCTCACCATAAGTAGTCTTACTACTGTTTTTTTTCCCCAATTTATTATGGGTATAGTACCTAATAATGGGCTTCTGAGCAGTATGAAAGGGAATGAATCCGATGATAAAGCATTTACTGAAATATATCTACTCAAGTATAGACTCTTCATTCCGTCATTCACAAATGACTTTACCCGTCAACTACAGACATGAATCTAATAAACTAATATTAGGGTTATAGTACAGGCATCTCTACTTCTCCCTACAAGATAAACAAAGGGTCGTATCCAATGTATTGTGACAAACAAGCTAACTGAATCAGGGAGACTGATGATACGGCGATAAGATAAGAATCACATGTAAAGATGCCTGAATCAAGCCCTAGACTGGATAACAGACAAAGATGATGGTATGATGTATCTAACGTCATCTCTCCAGAGTCAGACAGTCAATAGAATGAAAGACAAATGATGAAACCAGTCCAAAAGGTGGAACCAGCTTTCACATGCTTGTCCCTTCCGAGCTCCACACATACGTCATGATTAGATCGCAACCCTGGTTTCTATCTCGATTGAAAAAGGCAGTCCGTCGTCCCCTTTCCACGTCCTATCCTAGTTATTTTCCTGACGAGGTTGACTGGCTGACTCTTTCTACTACCAAGCGTAATTCATCCAGTGACATTCGGCAGCCGACATGGCTCAACCAGGGACGCAACCTTCCCTAGTGGACTTCTTAAAGCATCCGTTCGTGAGCACTTTTACCGCCTGTTACTTACTCTTCCAAGCAATAATTAATTGGTTCTTCGCCCCGGCACCTCCTCCCCCGGCTCCACGCGTCAATGGCCTGTCCAAGAAAAGAGTGGCCGTCATTGGAGCCGGTCTAACTGGCGTCTCAGCCGCCGCTCACTGTGTAGGCCATGGCTTCGACGTACAGCTGTTCGAGGGACGGCCCAAGAGCAAAGGTTTAGGAGGAATTTGGAGTGTATGTTCTATGATACACCTGTAAGATAGACCAAGTGCTGATTTCTGTGCAGAGAGTCAATTCGACCTCATCATTGCAGATCCATAGCATCATGTATCGGTTTCATCCATCCGTACAATACGATACGGCCTATCCCAGCCAGGGAGAAATCCGCAACCAAATCGTCGACGTGTGGAAGCGCTACGGCCTCCAGAAAAACACAGTCTTTGAGACACCTGTGACATCGGTCAAACAGACGGACGATGGCCGATGGATCATCAACGACAACGAAGAGGAATATGGTGTCTTCGACGGCGTGGTGGCCTCAGTTGGTGTCTGTGGCGATCCAAAGATGCCCCCTCTACCAGATGAGAAGCAGTTCAAAGGAGGTATCTACCATTCCTCGGAGCTGGACGGAAAGCATGTCAAAGGCAAAAAGGTACTCATTATCGGCGGTGGAGCCAGTGCTATCGAAGCACTGGAGTTTGCAGTGCAGCAAGGCGCGGCCGAAATTGACGTGCTGTCACGCTCCGACAAATGGATCATCCCGCGTAATATCCTTGTGCAGTCATTGTTGGCGTTGAACATCTTTGGCATGGAGACTTCTTTCGCGTGGATTCCGGAGTGGCTCTTGCATAAGTTCTTCTACCGGGACCTGCAGGACATTGCGCCTTCGAGTGGGCTTTTCACGACTACTCCTATGGCCAACTCGGAACTCTTTGACAAGATCCGCGAAGGGAAGGCCCGGTGGCTACGCGGAGACATTGTATCCGTGCAAAAGAACGGTATTCTCTTCAACCACCGTGCACGGAAAGTGCCCAAGGGCGGCCCCGGACACGAATCCGTGGTCACCGGCGATGTCATCATCAAAGCAACTGGCTTTAAGCGTCCGTCACTGTCATTCCTCCCGGATGACGCCTTTGAAGAACCATATAGCCCGCCGAGCTGGTACCTGCAGGTTTTCCCACCGAAACACACCTCAATCTGCGCCAACAACAGCACATATGTGGACGCCATCGGAACCGTGGGCAACATGCACATTGGTATCTACACACGCTTCTTGCTCATGTTCTTGACGGACCCGTTGACGCAACCGACGGAGGGCCGCATGAAGACCTGGATTGACTTCACTCGCTTTGTGAAGCAGTACTCCCCGACCGGCGCGTTCGACTTCTTCACTTACTCCGAGCTGATCTACTGGTTTGTGTTTGTGATCCTGGTGAACCCATTCCGCTGGAAGTGGGCACCGTTCGTGCTCTTCGGCATCGGTCGCTCTCTGCCTTTGGAAGTGGTCAAGCGGGAGGAAGTGTTCCGCAAGGAGTTGAGAAGCAGCGCGAAGTCTGGACGTGGATAATCTCGATGTCATCGTACAAGACCGCGGTATGATCGAATCTGGTGTAAAGTATTGATTCTCCCGTGATGGAGGGTTTACGAAGTCATGCTCATAGTATATAGACTGTGTCATACAATGTAATAGTTCTTATCATTAACCCATTATGAGAATGTACTCTCGCGTAGGAATGTAGTCATATACTGTCTAGTACCTAAAACAACAGGTATCAACCTAGTCAGCACTGGATATATCGATATGATCGAATTCGACAGCAAATCCAAGATATGCCGCTATGGCATATCCCGAGGGAACAAGAACCAACAGGAAGCACCCACGAAGGAGTTTTCTTGTGAAACAGGGAGCCTTGTATGATTTCTCTCATTCAATGGGTAGCACCGAGAGAAAGAACTATGAAACGGAAAAGAAAAGAAAAGAAAGGAAGAGGGACGACAGATTCCGATACCGGGTTGTGTCTTTGTGTATGATTCTACTTTGTTAGGAGTTATCCTAGTCGAATATACAGTAGCTGCAGATTCCTCCAGTTGACTTTATGCTTTAAGGTACGAGAACAGGCTTACCTTGGCAGTCTACTATGTAGCCTTACGGACCTACTTCTGTATGTATTGCAAAATCCCAGTTCATGGGGTATGATTCATGTCTGAATGACACTCCTGCATGGAGACTGTAACCGGCATCTTCTCCTTTATGACCAGTTTCTTTGTTATGGTACAGCGCTCCTTCAACTCGAATTAACATGCAACTATCTGTTACCAGCTTATACTTTTATTTTGAGCCCCAGGGCTCTACTTGCAGACTCTTCTGATTGTTAATGTATTCCACCACGTCTACCATTGTCAAAACCTATACCTATCTGGGGATGCAATCAATCAGCTGGTTGTTAAGCCCGTCTTTGATGTTCTCGAAACAAGAGAAGCTCTACGCTTATTACCTTGCGCGAGCAGCATGGCATGGGAGCAGAATTGTCATGCGTCAGGTGTCGCCCGAAAGTCCAGATATCTGCGACTTCATCATCGATCTCTATCATTCTTGTGGCGGAGGCCGGGATGCCATGGGAACACAATGCCGTATCACCACTGAAGAGCTTGATGCTTTCCTGGAGGACGCTGCTACGTTCCTCCGATCAATCTTTCGACTGGTACAGCTGTGCTGTCGTACTGCCAACCCGGTCAAACATGGAACAGCGTCTTCGGGGTGCTGCACCGCCTATCGTCCTTCTTGCGAACAGTTTTAATGGCCGCTGTGTGCAGTTGAGGGGGTATATGAGGAGTGGCGACAGAATGTCTGTTCGAGGCCGAAACCAAGATGGAAGTTCGTGCGGCCAAACACCTTTGTAAATGGGAATACCGTAGAATTAAAGGTCTACAAGGAGAGTAACAAGGGGATTTTCAGTCATGGGCGGAGAGAGTTTGAACTGTTGAGACTCTTTCTGTTTCCTGTTTCTTGACATTTTCTCAAACGAGTGCTTGCTTTAGTTAATATATGTAGGTATTGCTCGAACACAAGTTCCATAGCTCATGCACTATTGACCAGTTGTCCACAACAAAATCATTACAACAGTCTCCGACCTAAGTTATAATATATTAAGCGTTAACCAGCACCTTCCCTCTTGTATTCTTCCAGAAGATCGTCATAATCACGTCTCCCCGCCTCCTCCAAAAGGGTTATCCCAAGTTCCCGATACCGGGCCTCAATCCGTCCAACCCCCGGATATTCAGCTCGCTGCAGCGCTGCTCTCGCCAGCCAAATCTTCATAAAACCTGGCCAAGGCTTCTGTGACGAACCCTTTGGATCATTAGCCATATTAACGATGCCAAGAAAATAATCAGTCGCGAACTCTTTAGAGTCAGAAAGCTTTATCTCGTTGAACTTTTTAAGCCCACATTGTGCTAACTTCGGTGTACGATACTTTTCGGCCATCCGCATCATCTGTTGAAGCCGGCTGAGCAGAGGGGTAGTCTCGAGGATCTTATCATCATTTGTATACATGAAGTTGAGCATGGCCTCTAGTGCTTCTATGTCGGGGTCATGAAGACAGAGTGCGAAATTCAAACCCTGTATGCATACAATATATCAAGCCGTCAGTGTTAATCAATCGGATAGAAACATAGTCTGAGTAATTATGAATATGAGTATACGTACATAACGCTCATCCTTTAAAATCTCACGCAAACCAAGTGATCCATCTCTGAGGATGTCTTTGTGGGCTCCTCTCAGAGTGCCGTTCATTGAGATGAGGACGTCGCACTTACGGCCTTTTTTTTGGGTGGTTGCTAAATGTGGATTAGAAAACTGGTAACTGGGTGTTAGGGTAGAATAGATGGGTGTTTAGTATTTACTATTCATGGGTAGAGCTGTTGTATGGCTTTTTTCCCTTCTGCTGTTTGTCCCACAATCGGCAGGATCTCATTGCAGTGAAGTGTGAAAGAATGTCTTTCTTGTAAATTATGCGAACAATGGGCCTTGGATGTATGAAAGAGGTTCTTTGAAGGATTCTTTGTTTATCCAAATAACAAAGATGTTTGGGGAGATCTCAAGCGGCTTTTATACTCCATACTACCTAGGCGACGTAATCTACTTGTCTATACTGGAATTTGAAAATGGAGAATTCCATAATCGAGGCCTTGTTAGCGGTACTTGCCGCTGCATGGACACACCTATACCCGGTATAAAGATTGTTTGTATAGATAGATAGGGTTCTTCATTGTCACGCGCTAATTAATTCCTTGCCCTTCACTCCAAAACTCAATCTACTTCTGTTCCCTGGCCCCATCCGTCAGATTACGAACCTGTGCTTCGATTATATCGAGTATACCTTTCATGCTCTCACAATCAATGTTGACGCCAACTTCATAATACTGCATCTGAATCGGTTCAAACCCCGATCTTTCTCTCCTCTGAGCTGCCGCCCTCGCAAGCCAAATCTTCAAACATTGTGGCCAATCCTCCGAGTACGCTTTTCTAACATAGTTCCTAAATGTCAAAATCTGGCAGTTCTCCCTTTTTTCAAGCCCTAGGTCCTCGAAAGACATTTCCCCGTAGTACAACAAGTGACATACGCCATACTTTTCCGCCAACCGCATTGTCCGTACCAGCCATTCGACCCCAACGGCAATCACAGTATCAAAGTTCCATGTCTGCATGTACATGAACTCGAGCATACGATTTAGTGCTGCCTTGTCGGCTTCTGGAAATTCATACGCTTTGTCGCCGTCCTTTGTCTCCTGTTAGTATTATGCGATCGGGCAGAAAATGCGCGAGGGTCACGAAAATGCACACATATTCACCGGTTGCCAATATGTGCTTGAAGAAAAGCGATTCTTTGCTGAGGATTTCTTTGTGAGCTCGTCTCCGCTCGCCGCAGACTATGATGCTGAGATCACACTGAGCTTGCTGCTGCTTTGGGTGGATGCTAAGCGTGGATTAAGAAGTTGATAATGTGATGCTAGGGTAGTAGAGTAGAGTGTGCGTACTATTCTTTCGAAGTCTCATCGTACCCCCTCAATCGTACGTGGTCTTTGTGCTTTACCAAGCGATCTAGCAATTGTTTCATTGTGGTGTAGCGTGAAAGAGATGTTTGTTGTGATATATATGAACAATGGAATTTGGTGGATAGAATTGGAGGTTCTTTGAACTGATCCTTTGATGTGATTCTCTGTTCATCAGCAATGTTCAGGGAGGGATTGCAAGCGGCCTTTATAGTTGACAATGCCTAGGTAGCACAATCACCTGAAACAGTGCAAGTTGGGTATCTATAATCCCACAACAAGGTTCTGCTACCGGCATTTCCCATTACATTGAACGGCTAAACCCGGTATAATCTTTGTATAGGGCTCCCATTGTCACGCGGTTAACAATGCTGGAGTCGAAGTCTCACCCGGCACACCCCGTTAGTTCCCAATTCTTTGCCACGCTCTTTGTCTGCCTCTTAGAACCGCTGAATAGTTCAAAGGACTCGAGCGGCTTTGACCGTCCAAACACCCCTCTGTCTGACAAAGATAGGATCACCAGAACCCGAAACCCCCATCTGACCGGTATATAACGGTCCAACCCACATATGATCACCTTCACTACGTATCCAATCAGCTAATATAACATGACACAGTGCACACCAAGCCTGTCAAAAATCACTCATTCCCCATGTCCAACAGCCCAGCGCATATCAGACCATCAATCCGCAGCCACGGATCCTCAATACTCAGCTTCCTCATCGCCTCGACCAGCCGCACATCCTCCTTAGACTCCCCAGGCAGAGAGAACGACCCGCCCTCCGTAACCGGCCTCGCAATCCACTGCAACCCATCGAACCGCAGCTTCGCAAACCGTACAGCCAGCACCGTATCCATCAGCGGCCAAGGCCTTACACAAGGGTGATAGATATCAGGGCCAGTCCTAGACAAGTCAACACACATCCCCACCCCCTCCCAAAGCAAACACAAAACAAACACAAATAAACATAAACTATATAAGAAGAAAGAAAAAAACATACCCATACAACCTACTACACCTAAACCTCCTAACAGCCTCCACCATCGTCCCCCCATCCCTAAGCACCACAATGCCCGTAACCATAAGCAACGCCGGCGGCCCCCAACGACCCCCCTGCTTCGCCAAAAACTCCACAACCGAGCAATCGCCCATACACTCCTGCACATAATCCACCGTCGGAGCCATAGTATAAACATCCAGCCGCTTCACCTTCGTCGCGAGTTTCACGCTATCCTCGACCAGATTCCTGGCCAGGTTGCGCTTCGCATACGCCACCAGGCCGGGCGTGGCTCTCCAGTGCGCCCGGATATGCTCTGCTGCCCAGGGGAAGTCGGTGTACTTGGCGTGCCAGATGGGCATGTCGGGGCGGGTTGCTTTTAGGGTCGTTGCGTTGATTACGGAGGAGAGGTTGTGGGGGTTTGTGAGGATGTGGCCGGGGCAGAGGGGGCCTGTGCAGGGGCCTATGCCGTCTTTAGGGATTGTGGGAGGTTGGAGCTTGTTCAGGGCGAGGAACCAGTCGTGTGGCATCTTTGTGGGGCATTGTTGTAATACTGTTGTTGGTGTGGTGGTGTTGTTCTGGTGTTGGGAGGGTATCAGTGATGGGGGTGTGGTGTGGTGGTGAATGGCGGGGGTTGTTTTAAGTTGTTTGTGAATGTTATTGCGGTGGTTTCAACTTTCTGGGGAGTTCCGTTGTGTATTTGGTTATGGGTGTTTGGGCTTGATGGTGTTGGTATATCTTAGTCTGTCTCTATTTATACAACGGTCATGAGGAGACAAATCTAATCTATTACTGGATAGTATATATAAATCTACTGCAGAACTATACAAGGAGCAGTGTACTACTCTGAAAGTGGTATACGTAGTTATGGTATTCTATATCATTTCTTCAACATTGCCAGGTACCCACCTAGCAATGAATCTGACAGACTTTGTTATACAACCCATTCCCCAACATGGTAAATACCACACTCCACAATAGATTTACAGCGCTGTACCAAGCATGTTTGTGAATCTGCCATGTCGCGATGACTCACTCAAAGATATCATCAAAAACCACCCCTAATCTACAGACTACACTACATCCCACAACAACCCTACTAACCCCACAACCCACCCATAACCAAGACCATAACCAAGACCATAGAATCCAAACCATAACAAAACCACAACACAACCATCCTAAAATCCATTCCATCAATGCCAAACCCCCAAACAGTCAACGTAGCCGGCATCCCCAAGCGCATCCTCCTCGAAGCCCTCCTAGCCGTGACAAAAGACATCACCGCCACCGAACTGAACATGGACGACGCCTGGCGCGAATACATGATCTACAAAGGACCCGCCAGCCAGATCTGCGGCCGCGTGCTAGAATGCGACATCCATCCCGACGCAGTGAATCCGGTAGGGTTCGACCGGGCAAATAGACAGGAGGGGATGTTCGCGGCTGTGGTGAGTAGGCTGCGGAGGAGGTTTCCCGTTCCTTAGTTATTTGGGGTTTGTATCCCTGATGTTTACCTCGGTTTTGATATCCTTTTTATCCTGGTTGCATCCTTGGCTTTTGGACCTGTTATTAGTGTTGTGTGCTTTGGTAGGGGTGAGTTTGGATTGAGTTTATGTCGAATTGTGACATTCGTATAAAGTCGTGACGTCAAAGCGGACGAAGACCGAAGGGCGAATGACAGACTTTGAGAGAATTTGGTTGAACCGTTGAGCCGATGTTCTGGGGTCATTTGCCTCTGACAGTCTTTCTCCAGTATGTGGGATAAGCGTGACCAGTCGAGCCCTCAGTCGGAACATGTGCGAGATATATGAGAAATTTCTTTCATTGACACTTGAGTGGAGGAAGATTTTATCAATGAGAAAATGCCAGTGTGGTAGTTTCAAAAGTAAACAGGGTTTTCTAGCTTAATTCACTGTCAGGTGGAGCATCAGTCAAAGTCTGGGTCGCAGGATCGGTTGACCCAAAGCGTACCTTGGAACGTGCATTCAACGCAGTGGGCTGAGAAAATTACTCTTAGTACTAAGTAGAGTACAGTCTTTCAGGAGGTCAAATGGACAGTTCGATATTAACAATTACCCCTTAACCGACTACGTACCCCGTATATCTCTCAATTTCAAGATCAGGAGCTAATGCATGCCAGATGGCCTGCATAAGCGGCTCAATGATGCCAAATAAGGGGTTTCGATCTGCATTACCATTACACTGATTGGGATACGACTGCGAGCGGCATAATGCCCATTGTATGGTTCGTCGTTCAGCTGAGACAAATGCTTAATATATGCAAAGACCCAGACTGGGCCACGCATGGATCCAACAGTGGAACAGCAGTCTACAGGCCGTTCAGCTCCACAGTAGTTAATATCAGTTTGGGACCGTGAAACTCAACCCTGAACTGTAACTTTATTCTCTGACCCTTTTAAAACTTAAATTCAATTCCGAGCTGCCACTGGACAGAATGCAAATAGTTGCTTTTAACGCCCCCTCGCGGAAATAGAACTTATTCAATAGTATCCAACAGGACAGGGATTGAGTTTATAAAAGGAACATTCTTCCGTGAGCACTAATAAAAACACAACTAGGGCATCCTTGGCGTGGAATCGTGCCAATGATGCCAATGGTTCCGGCCCGTGTGTTTGGATTGATCCACATGGCGGTTTTACTCAGCTGAATCCTTCGACTAAAATCTCTAAGACGATGCAAGTGGATCTCAAGCCGTCTGGATGACCTAAATCAGGGGCCTCGAGTCTCGAACTCGCTCCGCCGAGTGTGGTAACTGGTGTCTCGGACCCATACGATTTGGGCATCTACGGAGCCACGTTTGGGCGTCGATGAGATAGTCCTCGCGCAAAGCTTCCTTTTCGATCGTACCATGCAACGAGTTCCTACTCGGACAGGGTATTGATGCACGGGATTAACAGAACACCCAAGATGTAGACCATGGTAGTTCATCTACAGCTTTCCCAGAATGCGGCATATTATACTGGTCTGGGTCGAGCAAAACGAAACTCGGTACTCTCCGTCCAACGACGATCACAGCACATACTAGTTTGTCATGGACCGGCAAGAAGCGGATCAACATAGGGTTCCCAGATCAGCCCCAGTCTCCTATTTTGCGATCGCCATAGGATTCAAATTTAAGCGTTCACGATCCCACTTGCGATCCTTCCTTGGCCATGCGACCCCGTCCACCCCATCCCGATGACCTAAATCCCTTGCGCTGTCCACTGCCTCCTGAGCAGGCTTCACCATGTCCAGCCTGGGGTTCTACGATGACAAGTCCTTCCTACCCGAGCAATGGGCGGAGTACGCGGCCAGCACGCTGATTATCTTCGTCCGGATGGCCGTGCGCATTCGCACAGTCGGCGTACGCGGGTTCCAGGGTGATGACTATTTCGCGTTCCTGGTGGGTATCTTTCCCTGGATGTTAAGCGCCTGGCTAATTGGTGCAGGCGATCGCGCTCCTCTTGATGGATGGGATAACGGTGCACTTTTCCTGTGAGTCTTTCATACCTGCACCGTGCTCCCTATACTGACATGCGCAGACGTGCTAGGAACCAACCTCGAAGTGCCAAAACCGTTATTGAACTCTCTTACGCCCCACCAATACGCTGCTGTTGAAACCGGGTCGAAATATGAACTCGCGGCGTGGTACTCCTATACAGGCCTGATATGGGTTATGAAAGCCAAGATGCTGTTCTTGTAGTACGCATTCTTTTTCTTGCTCCCTGAGAAATACTAACATGCGCAGTAAACGCCTGACGATCGGGCTGTGGCAAGCCCGAGTCATCAAGTGGCTGGGACTCGTGTGTGGAATCACCTATCTCGCTGTCTTTTTGACCGTCACGTTTGGATGTCATCCGTGAGTTGGTCTTAACCCGGTTGTGAGTTATACTGACGTGGCTAGGATATCCGATAACTGGAGAGTATATCCTCCTCCGTCGAGTAAGTCATGCAATCTCAACAGAAGAAGGATACTTATATAAACAGAGGCCTGTGGACTCAAGATCCAAAACGTCATCGTGACCTGCGTCCTTAACGTCACGTAAGTCATCCCATCACAGCAATACATGTACAAAGCTAACAACCCCAGCACCGACTTCGCGCTGTACGTACCCACATCCACCAGAATCCCATCACAACTAACAAAACCAGACTGTTCATCCCCATCCCGCTCCTCTGGAAAGTCAAAACCTCTCTCACCAGGTACGTCCCCAGCCACGCTTTCCCTCAGATAGAATCCACTAACGAGTTCCAAAGAAAACTCGTAATAGCAATCTTCCTCAGCTCGGGCATCTTCGTAATAACAGCCTCGATAATCCGCACCGCCCTCACCCTCGACTCCGAGCCGTCCAGCATAACAGTGAACAGATGGGGCATCCGCGAGACATTCGTCGGCGTAGCGACCGTCAACCTGCCCATCCTGCGCCCGCTCTTCACGCGCCGGTTCTGGCAGTCCGGCTACGTGGAGGAAAGCTCCGGACACGCGTATCCGGAATCGTACAATCTGACGCGGACGAAGAAGAGTACCCGCAGAGACAGCATGACGGCGATCAACGAGGAGGACAATCACGATGTTTACGTGAGCACGAGCTATAATGTCAAGGTGGAGCAGAGGGATACGAGGTCTGCGGAGTCGGAGGGACAAATGGGCGTTGGGAGTAGTGTGTGGGAGATTGATAAGAAGAGTATAGTTTAGTTTTCTTCATTCTAGCGTTCAGACTGTTTTTGAAGTTGTCTAAGGGCTGAGAGAGGATTGAGGGCTATGGAACGGTAAACCTTCTCCGCATGAACCATAGGCACAGTGAACTCTAACCCCGTATTTTGTCCAAGTGATCTTGCCACGATATCACCAGAATCAAGAAAGTGATGACGTCCAGTGGCGTGACGGGCAGACATATATTCTTTTCAACCTCCAGAAACTAAATCACAATACTTACCAGACAAAATAACCCTATCACAACAAACCCATCCCCATAATACTAGACAAAAAAGGTATAATGTCCAGAACGCTACTCCGCAAAATAACCCCCCTCACCCAAACCCGCCCAATCACCCTCCAATTCCACCGCGGCCCCTCAACAATGCAGCGCCTCCTAGACGAATACGACCGCTACCTCTCCGGCCGCTCGCCGGTGCCTCACCGCGCCTACGCGCCGACCTTCGACATGCGCGAGACGCAAGACGCATACGAGCTCGAAGGCGAGCTACCGGGCGTCAAAGAAGAGGACGTGGCGATCGAGTTCGCAGACAGCCAGACGATGCGGATCCAGGGCCACGCGGAGCGGGCGGAAGAAAGGAAGGGGTCGTGGTGGATGGCGGAGCGGGCGACGGGGGAGTTTCAACGGTCATTTAGGTTTCCGGGGACAGTGGATCAAGATATGACGACGGCGCGGTTGAAAGATGGGGTTTTGTCGGTTACGGTTCCGAAGATTAGATCTTGATCTTCTTTCAAGTTACCTCCTTTTCTTGTACTTGGTTATATATATGTATATATCTTTCTTTCGAAGTACTACTAGTAGTATTTGTTTAAATGTGAGGTATGTCACGCTACCATCTGCATATATGCAGGTATATGCATAATATGAGTTCACATTCTGATCTTCACTAACAAATCCCTCATCCCTTACGCCAACACTGATCTCATCGCAAATCTCGTCCCACGTAAACCGGTCACACAAATCCCAATCCCAAGATGCATCAGCCAGTGACGAACAATATTCCGAACCAGACCAGGAAAAGCTTCCGACGATCGTCCATGGCTGTGAAGCCCCTCACCCGACTCTCAGACCACTTGAGCGATTAACTCGACGAATAAAGTTTAGACATCCCAGCTGCAGCCTCACTCATATAATAGCATCTGAATACCAACCTGTATACTCATGAAAACTACATGATTCAAAGTTACTAAGGTATTGAAGAATTTGTAGAGGATGAACCAAACCGACGGAGAAAAGGATACCAAGCGAATGATCTCGGCTGAAATCCATGTTCAGATTCATATTTTGATCGTGTTATGCGTGCTCGTTTACATTGTGACGGGGATATGGTACGCTCTCTTAATCAATCATAATCGATTTTTCTTATTCGGTGATAATAAACGAGGATGGACAGGATCCTCTTAAGAAGCTACTACATCACCCGCTTAGATCTCACCTCGCTCTTCGAGCCCACCTTCGACACACCCACCACCGGCGAAGAAGAGCGCCGTCTCCACCTCTTCGAGCGAGTGGCTCCTACGAAACCATTCATCGTCTGGTGGCGGTCTGTCCAGAGCGAGACCGACCCGCTGAAGAACTACGATCGCATCTTCGACTGGTACGTTCATCCCGTGACTCGCAAGCCCTATACTCATATACTCTATACTAACTGAGCGCAGCGCGATCTGTCTGGAGCCGGTGGCGAAGCTGAGCCCGATCCATACGCTGCGCTGTCGACATGTGTTTCATAGCCATTGTCTGGAGACGTGGTTCATGCATTATCATTATTCGTGTCCGTTGTGTTTGACGCCTTTCCAGGAGCGGGTGAGGCATGACATTTCTGTATAATCTAGTCTAACTTAGCTGAATATGGATGTAGTGAGATGTACTATAGTATATACCAAGAGATCTTCGGTCTTAGCTTGTGGAGACGAGTATACCTGGTTCTGCACTCCAGTATACCGTACCCCAGAGTATGATACAAACTTATATCTACACTAACTCAGACAAATAAAATAAAGCAGACAATAACAACAAACCAAACCCAACATAAACACCACACAGCCACACAGCATACAATATCAACATATAAAATGACAAAAAGCATAGACCAAGACTAACCCTTAGTTCAATCCCTCGCCCCCAACTCCAACCCACCCAAATCCCAATCCAATCCCCATACCTCTCTCCCCCAAAACTTCAACCCAAAAACGAGAGAGAGAGAGAGAGAGAGAGAGAAGGAGAGAAAATGAACTACAACCCCCCCTACGGCTTTCCCCTCCGTCGCAACGGCACCTGTCTCTCCACAGAAACAAGCTGCGGCCACACCTGGGGCGACTTCTACGCCTGCTGTCCCGGGAACTCCAAATGCCCCGGCGCAGTCCAGTCGATCCAGAACAATGTCTGCTGTCCGGAGGAATCGGACTGCACGTCCCCGTTGAAGGCGACGCCGCACTGCGCGAATGACACGGCGACTATGTTTAATCATACGGGGTATTTCTGCTGCTTGGAGGGCCAGACGGGGTTCTGGACGGACGATCCGAATAATGCGGTGGGTTGTGTTGATGGCGTGCCGAGTGAGAGGGGGGAGACGATTTTGGTTGAGAAGACGCAGCGTATGTTTTTTTCTTCTTTCTTTTCCTTGTTTCTTTTCCTTGTTTCTGGTGAGGGTGAGGGGAGGGTGCTAATGAATGTAGGGTTTGAGTCTACGACTTCTACTTCGACTTCGACTTCTACGGCGACGACAATGTCAACTTCTTCATCTTCATCTTCAACCTCAGCTACATCGTCACCTTCGTCCTCAAATTCGTCTTCGACGAATAAAGGCGCAATAGCAGGCGGCGTAATAGGCGGCGTAGCAGGCCTAGCCATCCTCCTCGCGCTCCTCTGGTTCTTCCTCCGTCGTCGCAAACAACCACCACCCCCACCCCCAATTTCAATGACAACACCCGCGAACCCATTCCAAGATACCCCCCGAGAACTAGACAGCCAAGCAAACTACCCCGAACTAGCCGATTCATCCAAACAGCCTGTTCATGAACTGTCCTCTGGACGGGATTAACCTCTCTCCTTAGACACTGTGACCGGACACTATCACCAGACACTATCACCAGAGATTCTTACCAGAAGGGATTGAGCATGTACTGCTCAACTGGTTTCCTGGACAAAAGTTCATTCTTGGACGGGATGATCCTGCGTGGGGGCCAAGGGTTATCTCCACTTTAATACTGTCGAGCCAATTATCGGGTGTGATGGTGTCTATCTTAATTTCCGGTTGGGGTTTATTCGTGGATATATTTCTTCTTTCTTACTTACTTTCTTACTTTCTTCCCCACTTTCTACGTATGTGCATGGATTGGGATGTTTACTTTGGTATTGTGTTGTCAATATATTAATTTGAAAATTATAATAACAAGAGAAAAACTATTAATTAAACCTTGCCAACACCAGCATTGGCCTTCACGCTCTCAGGCACACCCGCAACGCCAGAATGACCGATCAGGAAGTCCTTGTAGTCGCTGAACTTGGTCAAGACCTCCTTATCGGTGCGGTCGGGCCAGGTGCCGGTGTTCGCCTCGCGGTTCCACTCGCAGATGTAGCCGAGGGCAGAGCTGCAGCCGCTGGCCGCGTCGACAGTCGAAGTCGTGTAGAGCTGGGCGCCGCTCGAGAGAGAGGGATCGGTCATGGGGGTCTTGACGTTGTCGAAGTAGTTGCCCTCGAGGAGGACCCACATGTTGGTGTCAATGTCGAAGGCGTGGCCGTCGATGTCCTGGAAGTAGTTGTTGACGCCGTGGAAGAGGATCTTGGAGTCGGTGTAGTCGGTTCCCATGTGGGGAGCGCGACCGGACAGGTCGTGCAGCCAGTTACCGGAGAAGGTGTAGAAGTCCTCCAGACCCAGGAGCAGGAGAGACCAGTAGTGCTTGCCGTTGCAGCCGGCGGACCATTCGGTGACACCGTCGAACTCGTTGTTGGAGATGGTGACGTGACCGCCCTTGCCCCAGCCGCTGACGATCATTTGGCGACCGATCAGGGAGAACTTTTGGATGTTAGTTCGACAGTCGAGGTGATGATAGAGTTGGGGTGTACCTTGTTGTGGTCGATCCAGACGTTGTCAGCGCCGTCGAGGGTGAGCGCATCACCACCCCAGACGTATTCAGGGTTCAGGTCCTGTAAAGGTCAGTCATTGGCCTGATTATCCTAGATAGAAGCATACCGTGATGTGGATATTCTGGATGATGACGTTGTTGTTGCCATCCATAACGCGCAGACCCTTGCCCTTGAGGACACCCTTGCTGCCGACACCGACGATACTCTTGTTGCTGCCGACGCTGAGAGGCGACTTCGCAGCGTTGTCGTAGGTGCAGGTGATCCAGGTGCCGTCGTCGCAGTCATCCTGGATCCAGGCCTGGCCAGCCGATGTGCCGCCAGGGCACTTGGTGGTGGCCTCCTTGCTGCAGCACTTGCCGGTGGTGCTGCCTTCGGTGTTGGAGAAATCCCACTCGCGGTCGATGAGGATGACACGCTCAACATCATCGGTGATCCATTGCTTGAGTCTGAAATGGTCAGCAAAGCCCTAATGTATCAGGCTGGGCAGAACGTACTCATCCAAGCTGGAGGGAGTAGCAGGGGTTGCGTTTCCACCGCCGGTAGTACCCTGGGCAAAGCCAGAGGGAGAACCAGTGACGCCGGCCGCGTTAACAGGGCTCAGCAGCAGAGCTGCGAGAAGAGAAAGAATGGGAGTTTGCATTGTAAAAGAGTGACTTTGGTTAATGTGGCATGGATGCAGTGGATTCCTTTAAACTTTTATATCCGGAGCGGAGTCCGTGCCCTAAACGGCGCAACACCCACCGGCGCAATCTACACCTCGTGCGGTGTTTTTGGTGGGCGCATAGACCCGAGCAAAAGCATGGTTAGTGGAAACAGAAGACCCGGGAGGCCGCCGGGCTAATCTATCTCAAACCACCCTTGCCGGAACGTCAAACACGCCGAACCCCGGGTCATGGTTCGCGTGGGAAAATTCCGAGCTGCCGGCAGTGTGGGAGCTTGGCACCGTTGGCTAAGACTGAATCGGAGATTTGCCCGAGAGGATGTGGAGATTCCGTGAAAATTTGAGGATTCTTGGCGTTTGTCTGTTGAATGGTCGAGAATATAATCCCAGGAAGATAGCTCTCCCGGACCCTGACTGATCAATAGCGTTGTTTCATATTGATGCTTGTTCTAAAAATAAGCGGATCGAATCCGAACTATTTACGCTCCTTGGCTACCCATCACAGCATATACCATTTAGATCATATGTATGGACCTGCTATTTCCCCACTGGAGAACAGCCACAGGGTTGCATTCCGCGGCGAAACTTGTCTGATCCTTCGAGAACGCTAGAACAATAGTTCTGGATAGATTATGAGTAGTGCATCCGATTGGTGTGCTTTACTTGCTACACCGGTGGAATAAACACCAGATCCGACTGAGCCGAGGCGTATCTACCAATGGCAAGTGCGTTTCATGTCCCCACAATACATTTCAGTTGAAAGTGACAGCTTGGTTGAAGGTTTGGCTCGCCCCTTGATTCTTTACCGTTGCCCAGTTGTTGAATGTGATGTTGCCCTGGCCTTGTTAGCATGCGACAAGGTGTGTAGAGGAATACGCACCATGATCGGTGCAATGTCGGAGTCTTTCTGGGTTTCTATTTGCCTTTTGCGTACGGGATGCTTCCTGGTACTTCTCCATTCGCGGAGCATGGCCTTTGCACAAGCTGCGGCAGTGATAGAGGCATGTCTCTGCCATCGCTTGTTTTTTTGATCGTCAGCGTAATCACATACGCCTTTGACAACAATAGTCGGCAAACTATCCCATACGCCGGCTCCTTCCATTTCGAACCCTATCACCCCTTCTTGTGCCGCAATTCCGTCCCGATAGGATGCTGACCGTATGACCTGGTCGCAAGAGCCGACAAGACCGAAATGTATCGTTGGGATCTGTGAGTCTGTGATGTGATCTTGAGACTCGAAACTTGACAATGAATTATGGGATTCTTTCTCGCTAGGGTGTTGACAGCCAATGTCATAATTTTGATTATGAAAGGAAGCCGGTGTTTCTTCGTAAACGTCTTGTGTAGAATCGTGGCATCTCTGAATTTCGCTAACCCCAGGAAATGGCTCCTCTGGCGGTACAAAGGTCCAGCTATGCGACCCTTTGTCCCGAATGTCTGTGATATTGCTTTGAAAGTCCAATTGAAGCCTTTCAAATGCCCTCCATTCTTGGAGCTTGCGCAAAAACCAACGTATTTCTATATTCGGAGGTCCAAGTCTGTCCAAAAGGGTATCTTTGCGGATCACGCCTTCATCATACAGGCGCCCAAAGTCTAGCTCAACAACACCTGTGCTAACAATTACATCTCCAAAGCTGATACCCACATTGTGTCCACGAGGATGAGGAACGCCACCGCAGACACCAAGCACCAACGCGAGTCTGATATTAGGAAAACTGTTACGAACATGAGCTGCAACAGCTGCCGCACTCGACTTTCCCATACCAGGCATATATGCCAAAACAACAGGGTGTCGGCCACTCCTGCCAAATAAGTACGAGTTAATATCTCCCGGAGCTTTATCGTATTGGTCCTCTTCCTCTTCCCATATTTCGTCCAGCATTGCCTCCACAGCGTCGGATTCTATACCCAACGCGCAGATAAACGCGATTCCGAAGCCCTCGCGATCTTGTGGTCGTATACATTGTGATGCTTCCATATCTTGCAATGAAACAAATGACATTGGTTATGGCCGACTTTTCTTTCAATTCTGGTTTCTTATTTCTTGGTTTTCTTTACTCCGGGAATGCCGGCGGATTCTCTGTTGTCATCCTATACAAGAGTCAATTAAGCGCTAAGTTAAATCGCATAGTGACGTGTCAAAACATGTTTGAATCCCGTTCGTATAGCTCTCAACACTGATTAGACGAGAGTCAAGACGTGCGGGGCTGCTCAGGAGGGGCTACATTGGTGGCGCTTAGCTGGCGCCAACCTCATCGGCCATAAATATTCAATTCAAACTCAGGTGTTCCGTGAAAGTTATCAGAGTCATCAATTCCATAGTCACAATGACTCAAACAGAGAACCAACCCGGAGTCGAGAAACAAAGCGAGGTTGGAGTGACCTTCGACAACCATGAGTGTATCAAGAATCAGGCGGCCCACCAGGTCTTCCACGGACCCGTGACCTTCACCTGTGATTGCAGAAGTCAGAACCGGAGTAAGGTTTCCAAACAGTATATGAAGTTAAATATCATTGACTGGCTTGTACAGACGTATCTACCTTGGACAATGGTAAGTGTACCGACATTAAGTGTTAACGGTGCTGATTTGGTAGACATATTGGACTCGCTTGCCTTTGACCAGATGCTAGATAGGGAATCCAGCATAGAGGCGCCATTTCGGGACACCTGTACATGGGTGCTAGCTATGGAGGAGTACAAGAGATGGGTGAATCGCCCCTCCCAGGTGCTTTGGATCCAGGGAAAGCCCGGTGCTGGTAAATCAATTCTATCGGCGTATCTCTATCGCAAGCACCGGGCGGAACAGGCCGAGCAAGAAACTACCTTGGGGTTTTTCTTTGACAGGCAAGGGGTGGACTTACAGCGGACGCCGCTGGGTATGTATCGTTCCTTGATCAACCAGCTTTTTCGCCAGGAACCCGCCATCCGGCCGCATGTGCAACGTATCTTTGGGGAGAAACGTGCTGCCTTTGGACATTGCAGGCGGTGGGAGTGGCAAGAAGAAGAGCTCAAACAAGCCCTCCAGCATACTGTCATAGAGGCGGCTCAACAGCGACCGGTGGTGATCTTTGTGGACGCATTAGATGACACAGGCGCATGTACTCAGGAATTAGCAAGGTTCTTTCACCAGATCAACGAAGATGCTGATCTCAGTAAGGTCCAGATAAAGACATGCATTGCGTGCAGACACTACCCTAGACCGACCCGTCTTTCAGGGCTACATATCTGGGTCGAGCGGCATAACAGTGGAGACATAGAACGCTTCGTTCATGATCGTCTGGGGTTTGACATAATGCTTGCTATGAGCTTTACGATGAGAGGTGCCAGCTGGCCCGAATTAGAGTACGACATCATTCAAACTGCCGACGGCATGTTCCGATGGGCCGGTCTTATGGTACCTTTAGTTCAGACGATGATCGCCGACGGAGAGTCACCAGAGGCTATTCAATCCTCGCTGCGCCAGGTTCCCCGTGCGCTGAAGAATGATTACGACAACACTCTGATGAGGGTTATCAAGCCTCAGTACTATAACAAGGCATCTAGCATGCTGGGGCTGATGTGTTCCGTCGAGCAGCCGCTGTCAGTGGCAGATATACAAGATATCCTAGCACCAAGCGAGCACCGTCCAAGAATGCCCGATATCTCAGAAGATTTTCATTTTACTGCACACATCCAGGCTTTGTCCGGTGGACTAGTCGAAGTGACTGAGTCGCCAGAGAAAGGCAAGATGAACGTCCGGTTCATCCATTTCACTGTGAAAGAGTACTTGCTTGAGAGGGGGTTTTCATTACTTGCGGATTTAAGGCGTTGAAGTTCAATGCTGGGTGAGGATGCCATGATCCATATCAGTATCACCGACTAACTTGGTTGTTCTTTTTATTAGTTTATTTTACTAGTCACTAGTTGAAGTTTTTCTAGAGGATTGGGGTAGTACTAGTCAAATATAAAAAATCTATTAATCTAACTATAACCTAGCAGTTAGGTATAACTGACCCCATTAACCTAACCTAACCTGGCCAAATGCCAGTCTAGTATCAGCACCTATGTAGTGAGGCGTTCTTGCAAACGATCCTGCACCGGAAGTTCCGATAAACGCTGTTCTCTTTATGACTTCTCCGCCGCTGCCACTCATGATGGTGACGATCATCTCTATCGCTCGTCCTGGTCCGGTCGGGATGAGAATGTCGCCGGAATAGAATAATGATCACCCAGACATTCATGGAGAACTACCTCTAGCTCCTCCTATCGATGCCAGTGTCGATCTTTTATCCAGTCACACTGGAAACGGCCGCAAGCGCAGTCATCAGGAACAGCAGGAAGGAGCTCAGGACAAGAAGGATACTACTCTATCAGCACCTCCGGCTAGCTGGGGTCAATCTGTGATGAATGTTGTGGGCAAAGTGTGGGAGTTTTTGCTGGTCGGGCGCCCGGCCTCCCCAGTATAAACAGCACTTCCTCGCTTGTTCTGACCTTGTCCCCTCCCAAATTTTTCTTCCTTCCAAAACTCACCTTTCGAATCAGGATATATTTATACCATTTCTTTACCTAGCACCACGATAGCGATACGTAGTCGATTCACCGAAATAGTCATAAACGCCTAAGGTATACCCCCCCCCAGCATTACATCATCCCTACAGCTTCTATTACACAACGCTACAAGCCTACAACATACCCAGAGGCAATGCCACCGCTCGAAGGGAAACAGCATTCCACTGCAGAAGGTCGTACTTCTGATGCGTCTTTTCATCCAGATTCAGATGACATAGCTGCTGAAAGATCAGCATCAACTGATATCACTATACCAGAGACTTGACCTGCGAAAGCCCCTAACAGCAGTTCATCATGTTCTTAAAGGGCTACAACCCACGCAGTCTTGAACGCCTTCCAGACTTAAGTGATGACCCCAATGACGACACAAATGAGGACTTGACAAATGTTCCACTTGATTATGGACAGTCAGTCAGGATCAAACGCTGAGGAAAGAAAAGAAGAAGAATCTACCTACAGGACGAAAAGGGGTTTTATCCATGGACTGTGTGGCTGCGCTAAGTGCTTTTCATTCGCCTGCTCGGATGGCGGCGTTTGTCGATATCAGCCACCAAGCGGTGTTGAAGCGTTGAACCGTCACAAACAGGAGTCACAATCCTCATGTAGTTCTCCCCATTGACCAGGCTAGAATCCAAGAGTCAAATCAGTTGTTCTGTCAGGGTGCGGATCAGGTACAACTGTTGTCATGTCAGTAGTTCTTCAATAGCTTTCACCATTAGTCTTCAAAAAATTCGCTTTTGCTGTTCATTTGATCGAGATCAGATAATAAATATCGCTGACTCATTTATCATTTGCCGGAGTCTCTAATCCTGTATCTTCCCAACCCATATCTTGTAGTAATATCCTGCGCATATACATTTACATGATCGTAATACATCAAATCATCAATTGGTGGAAGTCGGATGTGTCTCCTCCCACTTGCGAACAGCCTCCAAAGCAGCTGTCACTTTCAGTCCAATACGAGCATCGAGCTCGTAGCTCTCCCATTTAGCAGCCTTCTCCAAGAATTCCTTGCACTCGCGCACCTTTTGTTTTTCATCAGATGTTATACTCTGGTCGTTAACCGCAGCCTTCTTTTCGTCGGTCGACACGAAGGGGCCATGGATGACATCGTAACTCGGGCGTTCCATCCAGAGATTAGCCGCCATCTCGAAGTGAGCGACCGGGTGAATCCAATTATCCTTGAGGTTGCCAGTGAATAACGCCTTGTCGTGACTCAATACGGAGCCCTGAATCAACTTCTTGGCCTCCTCATGTTTGCGCATAGCACGAAAAACGGCAGCCCGCAGAAGCTGCAAGATGGTCTTCTCTTCCGGACCTTCGCGAGACCAAGTCTTGTTAGCATCGGACTCAGACCAGGCAAGCTTCCGCAGTGACTCCTCGAGTTGATCGTTTGTCATGCGGCTATGGCCATTCCAAAAGAAGATCATTTCTTCGATCGGATCCACCCCAATTGCGTCCACCAGTGGCACGCTCCATTCCTTTGCGCGGGCTTCCCACTTGGCGATTTTCCGGGCTACGAATACATCGAAGGGCAACTGGCGTGCCATGAAACGCTTCTTTCCAGCCAGCGGTGGCGCCGTTCTGAAGTACTCTGTGGCCTTCTCTGCATGCGCAGCTGCCTTCTTAGCATCGTTAACCATGAGACTTCGGTACAACGAAAGATGGGATGCTCCTGCGATGTAATAATATAATGAACGCGACCAGGAGTTGAGCTCAACACACTAGAATACCAATCAGCGAGTTGTAACCAAACGGGTTTTGGGTAAAAAGACAAACCTCCAAGAACGACTCCGCGCACAACTCATATCTGTGTAGATACATCGCGTTCAAACTTCGCTCGAACACTCGAAGGGCCTCGACCTGCTTGAGCGGGCTGCGTTCAGTGCCGCATAAAAGCTCCAATGATCGTTCCAAATTCTTATTCGCTCCTTCCATTCTGGACTCCTCCAGGAGCCAGAGTTGACTCTTAGGAAACCGTTGCCTCATCTTCGCGAGAAGATCCTCGAGCCTCTGCTGAGGATACCCCTGGACGTCGCCCTGGTCTCCCGGGACCGGATCGGGCATGATATCGCAGTAGCGAACAAACCCGTTATAGTAACCCAATATAGCAAAAGCCGAAAGGGCCCCGATGAGATTGTGAAATTTACTAGCTTGCCATAGCATCCTCAAACCTCGTTCTTTGTCGCCGTGAAAACCAATAATGCTGAGTAGTCTGGTGAAGGCCGGAGGGACCATGGAGATAAGCAGAAGAAGAATTCCAAAACAGAAATTGGATCCGGAGTGCACGAAAACGTCTATTTGATTTTTGAAAATATCCGATTCGGGGTCGTGGCTAAGCATGTCAGCGTTGGGGGTCGATACATCTGTTGAGCTCTCCGATTTACTGCTTCCTTGAGAAACACTAAGGTCGGATAGTCTTTGCCTCAATCCCTGGGCTTCAACGGTAGCGGTAGCGTTGGACTTCAATGCCCCGGGATTGGTAAGTTCGGCAGGGGTCCCAGTGCCAGAATCCTTTGTCTGCATGAATGTCTGCTCCATTTTCAGAATGCTATCCAGCGTGACATAGGCCTTTCTCATTTTGTAAAAACCCTTGATGCTCTCCGTGAGACTCTCGTTGAGCACGCCGACCACAGCGCTCATCAACTGCGCCATCGCCTGGCAGAGCGCAAATTCTGTGCCAGGCGAGTAGATCGGCGAGTGATAAGTGTTGGGGGCATGAGAGTTGTGCTGGGCCCGCTGCTGATCACTGGCGGCACTGGTCTCCGCGGTATTCAAACGTTCCGACGCTGCTCTCCCGTCAGTGATCAACTTAATTCGTGCCGAGAGCCCAAGAGATCCACAAACCTTGGCGCATAATCTCTTGCTCGAATCCAAGAGTTGCCCGAATGAATGCGACGACACCTCGTCCCAGCTATTCACATAAACAAAGTCGTGTAAGCACAAGCAATCGAAAGGAGAGTTGACTGGTAATTGAAAACGCTTGAGTGGATTACTCCTCTACGCAAGGTCATACACACATTGTGGAACGAGGAAACTCCTTCGGAAAGCCCATCTTCAGCGCCGTCAACGTCATCATTGAGGATCAGAGTCGCAGCTAGCGTCCACACACGGTCAACATGCGAATATCGTGACTGAGAGAATAAAACTTACCCCGCATGGCATCCTCAACTTCCGAGTACGGGACATATCAATCAGCATATCCTGTAGATCTAAACCGGAACACAATAATTCCCAGGACACTCACGATCGCGCAACTCGACCAATGAGTCCAGAGACTGCGTCGAGGCATTGGCAGGCTTTTTGCCATACAACCACGAACCGACTTTCAACATGGTGACACGGCGCAGATCGGTGCGCAAACAATCGCACGGTAGACCACGAGAGGTCCCGGTAAAAGGAGAGAAAGAGGGAAATTTGATCAGAGAGAGAGGGTATTTTTATAACCCTTGAAAGATCGAATCGCGAATCGAAGGGGTGTAAACCCCAAGTGAGAAGACCAAGAATAGGAAGGATGTAGACTCTCCCATCTGATACCGACCGAAAACGTGGAGAAGGCCCGGGAACATAACCTTGCAGAGTGGAGAGGGTAATATATTAAACACGGCTGCTCACTAGTGAGAGAAAAAGAGAGAGGAAATCGGTCACAAGAGCTGCGACATTTAAGATAAATAGCGGTTCGAGAGCAGGAACCGTTGGTCCACATCCTGGCGGCGAGGCGGAGCACCGGCCATACGGTAAAGAACGAAATGTTTTTTATTTGTTCTGTCATTGGGAAGAAAGAAATAATAAATTATGGCATTTTCCTTTTCTAAATAAACAATACTATGAAAATAATTTTCAAATTAAATCCAATCTCTATCCATGTCAAATAAAATACAATAAAATAAAATATAACAAAACAAAATGTTAAACTTTTTTTTCAGGAGAAAAAAGAAAGGAAAAAGGAAAAAAAGGAAAAAGATAAATAACGCTCCGAGACATCCGAGAGGCTCAAAAGATGTCAGACGGAGCGTAAGACGAGTCAGAGAATGAATTACCTGAATGAATGACCCCAAATTAATCCCGCTTAAGTCCGGGCTATTTTCCCCCAATCGGTAATTGGCGGCAGAATCCAATAGAGGGTTCTTGGCATGGAACCTCTGGCGTCAGTGAACGAAAGCATCGGAATCAAACACTCCCAACCATCATAACAAACAACTCCCTCCAATTATTTCTCACTTTACCTTTTCTTCTCTCTTCGGCGGCTCTTTTCGCCTAAATAGATATTCACGATCTCTACCACCCTACCAAATCTACATCTCTTTCACCTAGGTTTACCTCAACGGTCATATTACACACACACACCCCCCACCATGTCGAACTCCACGCAATCCAACGATAAGCCCGAATCTCAGCAACCCCAGCAGCAAAAGCCCCCCGTGCTGGAGGAAGATGATGAATTTGAGGATTTCCCCGTCGAAGGTCAGCTGAAACAGACATCAATATTCCATCATGTGCAAGCGGGTCACAGAACAAAATAGCCCGGTCGTGATGTGATGAAAACTAGCAGTCAGCTTTCATGTCGTATAGAACAAGCGCTAACGACACTTTCAATGTGTACAGACTGGCCACAAGAAGAAACCGAACAAGCCTCTGGGTCCGCAAACGGTACTAGTGCTCACTTGTGGGAGGAGAGCTGGGATGATGACGATGCCGCCGAGGATTTCTCGAAGCAGTTGAAGTATGACTCCTTTCTGGCGCCGGTCGGCTGACGGAGTAACTTGGTGCTAATCAACGGGATCGCTCTACAGAGAGGAATTGAAGAAGGTCGAGGCGTCTAGTTAGTGTCATGGTATCTATTGGTTCGGAACATGAATGACAGCTCAATGAATTGATTGGTCCTGGAAAACTATTCTATATCACGACGAAACCGTATACAACGATGGGGTCAGGGAGCCCATTCGATACCGGTCCGTATTTGAAGTATTTGTCTTGGGTCTGCATCGCACGGCTGCTAGACATGCGGCTGAGAAGGCGGTCTATAATCGCCCGCGGTTAAAGAGGCGGTAGTTTGCATGATCTCTCTGCATACCCCTAGAAATTCCTACAGCTAAACATGATACGAATTACACCTTCTCAACCCCTTGCCGTCATTTACCGTGATCACAGCTTAGGACCCATCACTATGGTGTTGCGCTCGAAATATCAGAATCTGTCTGTAGAAAATGAAACAATGAAAAATTGATGGCTTATTTTGATTATTATCGTCTGTACATTACATTTATGCAAATTTAAAACGTGCCTCATAGGCGGGAAAAACATGTCCGCCATAGGAAGTCTCTCCCCCTCCGAATATATCTCGTTTGGTTTACTTACTAGACAGAGCAGCAACACCGGGGAGTTCCTTGCCCTCCAAGAGTTCCAGGGAGGCACCACCGCCGGTCGAGACGTGGCTGAGCTTCTCCTCGGCACCGAACTTGGCGGCAACAGTGGCGGTGTCACCACCACCAATGATGACGATGGAGCCAGACTGAGCAGCGGCAACAGCAGCGTCGAGAGTCTTCTTGGTAGCGTTGGCGAAAGGCTCCAACTCGAAGACACCAGGAGGACCGTTCCAGAGGATGGTCTTGGCCTCAGAGATGGTCTTCTTGTAAAGCTCAACACTCTTCTCGCCGACATCAAGGCCCATGTAGCCGTCGGGGATGCCGTCGGCATCGGTAGCATAGCCGGTCTTGGCGTCAGCAGCGAACTTGTCGGCAGTGACGTAGTCAACAGGGAGAACAATCTCAACGTTGTTCTTCTTGGCCTTCTCAACAATCTCAGCAACGATCTTGCTGCCAGCCTCGTCGAACAGACTGTTACCGATCTTGACGTTCTCGAGAGTCTTCTTGAAGGTGAAAGCCATGGCGCCGGTAATGATCAGGCTGTTGACCTTGGACAGCAGGTTGTCGATGAGCTGGATCTTGTCGGAAACCTTAGCACCACCAAGAATAGCCAGGAAGGGGCGCTGGGGGTTCTCAAGAGCCTTGGCGAAGTAGTCGAGTTCCTTCTTCACCAGGAAGCCAGAGGCCTTCTGGGGCAAGTCAACGCCGACCATGGAGCTGTGGGCACGGTGAGCGGTACCGAAAGCATCGTCTGAGGGCAAATGTTAGCATTAGATTTCCGGTAAAGATGATAACTGACAGGGTCAACAGGGGGACATACTGATGTAGATGTCACCCAGAGCAGTCAGTCCCTTGCGGAACTCGGCGACCTTCTCCTTGTCGGCCTTAACCTTCTTGCCCTCGGCATCCTTGGAGCTACCCTCCTCCTCGGCATGGAAACGCAAGTTCTCGAGAAGGATGATCTGACCGCCGGAGGCCTTGTTCACGGTCTCCTCGGTCTTCTCGCCGACACAGTCCTCGGTGAAGATGACGCTCTTGCCAAGCAGCTTCTCCAACTCGGCAACGACGGGCTTCAGGCTGTACTTGGGGTTCACCTTGCCATCGGGGCGACCGAGGTGGGACATGAGGATGACGGCCTTAGCACCATTGTCGATAGCGTGCTTGATGGTGGGGAGAGCGCCGACAATACGCTGGTTGTTGGTGATGTTCTTCTCGGCGTCAAGGGGAACGTTGAAGTCGACCTGTCCATCTCAAAATATTAGCATTGGCTGTGTTTTTGGACATGAATTGTTTCTCTCTCCCCGTAGGAGGGATTGCCATGGGTACCTACACGAATGAGGACGCGCTTGTCCTTCAGGTCGACATCGGTGATGGCAAGCTTGTTGGAGAGAGACATTGTGACTGATGTTGAGTAGATGTGGCCAGGGTGATAAGCAAAAAAAAAAAAAAAGTTAAAGATGGGGGAGGGGTTCAGGTACCTTTTTAAACAGAGGGGAAATGATTGGAATACTCAATAAGTTTCACGGTGAAGAAGTCTCATGATAGAAGATCGGTTGAGCGGCGGGGTAGAAAGAGAAACATTGTTTGGTGGGGCCACCGGTGAGAACATCGGACTGTTGCGGGACTGATGTCAGTGATGACGGAAGGGTCCGGGGCCTAAGCATTTTTAACTATTTATACGGGGGAATATTTCGTTCTCGAATAGCCTCGGATCGAGCTAATGCAGATCCCTTTAGTAGACTAATAACTAATGGAATTAGAAACAGCCGCTGTGTTGTTCGTTCTTTTCCGACAGCCGTATCTCCACGAGAAATATGGTAGACGGCAAATCCTACTCATCCACCACTAACTAAACTTGAAATTACGCCACTCACCCCAGAGCAAGGTATATCATATGATATATCCCGGTGAAACATCTTATTTCCCTTATAGTAAACACATTGTATACCCATCAAAACAAATAAACTTGACTCCTTTTGAACCATAGCCACATGGTAGAACCTGGACACCAGCCGAAAGTGTAAAACAAAATGAAAGAACCCCGATGAGAAATGTGCAATACCCCGTGAGTAGCGTAAGTCAAAGGTAAGGAGCGACAGTAATGAGAGGACTAACAGTCCGAAATTAACCACATACGACCGATCATCCCAGATCAATCATTCAATCATCCTCGGAAGAGTTGGTCAGGGACAAATACGCGGTCCAGGCAATACCAATGGAGGACACAAATGGCTATTAAAAAACGTAGGTTAGAACGGTATTCTGAAGACTCATTATCTTGTCAAAGGCAAGACTTACAATCTGGAACTGAATCGGTACAACGCGGAAGTTCAGAATCTGAACAGCCGGCCAAAGCACGAAATTAGCCTTGAGTGTAGGCAAATACACGTCCTGGAACTTGCGAGTCAAGGCTCTACGTCCGCCACCCTCGGCGATTGTCATGAATGTGAAAAAGCACACCAGACCTAGATGCTCCGTTAGAACTCCATATGCTCCATAATGATTGAAGGAAGAATACCGAATGGAGCGAAGATGAACTGATCAACAGCAACTCGCTTCAGGGCCGGGATAGTCGGGTTCTTCTTGGTGAGAGGAAATGCCCTGGACAAGAAACCGAACCAATGGAATTGAATCGGGGCCATGAAGAAACCGTAGGACATGAACCGAGTGAGTCGCTCAAAATCGAACACCGGGGGCAAATTTCTTGCTTGTCCTAGCTCCCCGAGAGCCGGAGGCTTTTCTTTGTCGAGATCGTGGATTTCGATCGAAATGAGATCACTCGATTCATATTCCCGGCGAACAGGTCGAGTCTTGAATGCTGTGATCAATTGCGCAACAGTATCCGCGATTCCACCAAGGATCTGAGAGATGTACGATTAGCCAGTTACTGCCATGGGAGTAGCAGTATACACATACCGCATTAGTGACCATGGTGGTCAAGACTATATCGGATCAAGTCAGCCATCGTCGATGCATGGAAAGGCAGTAAGCAGAGGCTTACCCGGCTTCTCCGCATAGTAGGAGTTAAATTTGGTTGCCAACCGCATCGCAGCCACCATTTCGATCAGAAAGATTATAGAATGAAGCAAAGGCTACGTAGTTATCATTAATCAAGGGTTGAGCAAGATAGGGTTGAGTACGCAGGCGTATAGTTCTGTAGCAGAGAGGAAAAGTGTTCTTTTAGATCACTTACCAAACGACCGTAAATGTACCTCCGGTTGAGCCCATCCAAAACTCTTCGACGCGCTGTGGAGAACATAGTGAAGATCCAGAAGCTACTAGATAATTATAACGGGGGTGGAAAAGGATCGAAGGCGAAAGCAGGATTCCGCTCGGCGGGTTCCAACCAGTATGACGCAAATGAGAGTAAAGGATAAAAAGGAGACAAATCGAGTAATCAACCCCTGTAATGATAGAACAAAAGGTAAAAGTGAAAAAGAAAAAAAAAAAAAAGGACTTTGTTTTATCGACGTCAGTGGGAGAGTTCTCCACTATATAAAAAGTAGAAGAAACCGGTGGTGGAAAGGACGATCACCCTGACCAGCTGGGGAATAGAACTGGATGTCAAGTGGGAAAGCAATAAGGCTCCCAATAGATTCTATTAATGTTGAATTTGCGGGCGCGTAGATCACTGGACATTGTAACCGCTCTGCCGCCTTCAGAGGGTTTCTGCCACCGAATGATTTGCATCATACATCACACATCACCTCAACGATGTAACATTCCCTTTTCCAGGGAGCAGATGGAGCATTCTTGTTTATTCACTATATCATTTTTTTTTTTCAATAATGATCAGCGTTTTTTTGCGCCTTATGGCTTGGGTTTAATTTATTTCTATTTCTATTTCTGTTTTATAGTAGCCGCCAACTAAGCGCCAACCGCATCAAGTTAGGTTTACTTCTACAAAGACATCGACTAGTGATACCCATTCTATGCATGACAGTAGTATACGCTGTTTTAATTCGTGTTCCGTGACTCGCCCTTCCTATCAAAGGATAGAATATCTGGCAGATCTTTAATGTCCGTGGTTTCATTCGTGTTCACCTCCACAAGGCGCACGGCTTCCAAATGCAGGGCCCCCACGGCCAACGGAAGGAGTTTTAATTCGGTCGCAAAACACGTCCCGGGTAAAAGTGGACTATGCAACATCACATGTTAGCTCTGCGAGGAATTAATACATACAACTAGTGGATCACTTACCCAACACGCAGGTCTGTACTCAAGCAGACCATGTCGGCTTCTTGCCCCGTCACGCTTTTCTGCATAGCATGGACAATGTTATCGTCAGTCACCGCTTCAGCGACCTGGTCCTCCTTGCGACTGGTGATGGATGAAGATGATGGTCGGGCCACATGACTCCGTGGGTCGACTCGCTTTCTTCGTGGAATAGCAATCAATGCAAATTTACGAGATGTCGTTGACCGATTGACAATGAAGACATTCCAGGAAAAGGGTTTTCCAACGATCACGCTAGTGGGCCCAGAGAAGGACACCGTCACTCCCATGTCTGCCACGGAATATGCCCTTTCACGGAATGAACTCCGGCTGGGAGGAGGTCCACTGTTAGCAACATTGGACTGGTTTGGGGTCATAGGAAGACTGGCAGGTCGATTGGTCCGCTGCAGCGCTTGGCTCGGTCCACCAAAAGTAGGGTTAAGAGCAATAGAGAAATCGACATTGGTCCTCCATTGCATTAGGATTCGGGGGTTGCAATTGTCGGCTATGTGAATGACAGCCTCTAAACGTATGTCCATGACACTGACCATCACGGTGGTGGAAGGATTCGGGTCCGGCCCATATTCTGGGGTTAGTTTATATATCAGGGTAACATCATCTCGGGGACGACACAATATAGGGGGGACGAGACCCGCCGCATCAGAAAGAGTTTCTATGGTCCCATCTGACATATGGAGCTCTGCTTTATCGAAAAGAACATCGCAGTTAAGGAATGGTGTCACTTCAAAATCAAGGCCGGCGACTGTTGTTGGCCGCCCCGAGTAGGAGTTCAGCCGGGAGTATCTTATCCGTGCACTGGCCGCGGGGACTACTCGTATTGGATGACCTGAATGCTGCTGGATATTATAGATAGGGTCTTCACTGTATTTTGCGGGGACAACGCGGAGAAGTCTAGACGCGGGAAGGAAGGGATCTTTCTGCGGAAATGCTTTATCTGACGCTAAGGGCTGTAGTATATTCGCAGACGCAGGGATTAAGGAGGGAAGATAGTCGTCATCACGAGACTCTTGCTGGCGGCGCTCGGACGGGTTGAGGCTAACGGACGCAATAAATAGAAGCGAAGGGTGCTGGATGCGTATGCGAGGGCGTTCTAGTAATGTCAATGGAAAAGCCAAAAATTGATATAGGAGAATGACAGCGCGTACTGAGAAATGTCTCGATATTCCAAATCACATATACGTGGTTTCCAGCTCCTGTCTCGCCTTCGAACTCGTTTACCACTACCAGCGGTTCCTCATCTGGCTTCACAGCCCCTGAGTAGATAAGATCACGGGTAGGTGTTGGGTTCTCGGCCACTGTTTCGGCCGGGTCAATGGCGAAGACATCGAGTCGAACTTCAAGATGCTGAAGGTATTGTTTTAAACTGGCTTGCGAGCAGTTGGAGAGTCTCAGGACAACACGGGCAGTGCAGAACTCATCTGTATGGTACTATCTATAAGTAAGAGACAGAGCTCCAGTCGGACATCGAGCGTATGCATACCAAAAAACAGCAGTGAGCGTTGCGGTATGAAGGAAAGTACAGAAGATAGATCCTCTGCTCCTCCGTCCAAGGCTGTGGTCAGCGCCGCCTCCAGATCTATATCTGACGCATGCGGGACAACTGTGTCGAGGACAGAATGCCTGAGAAATTCCCCAGGAACGTTGAGACTCGACATTGCGAAGAAAAAGGCTATCGCATATACATTTACCACTTCGCCCGATCAAGCGACAGGTGACACCTCATAAAGTAAGAGCACACCGTTCAAGAAAAACAATTACCATGAACAATCAGAATCGAGATTCGAAGGGTAGGGCGCAAACGATGCGCCGTGTATGGGGTTCCTTGCAAACAGAACAAACATTTCGCCCAGAAGCCGCAGTGCTTCGGACCTTTAATTACTTTTTCGAACTCCGGTCGTGTTCCATCTGGACAACAATACTTGTTCCTTTGGGGGCTTCTCATCACCAACATTATGAATTCAATGAATGGCCCAGCTGTGCCTCCTCTGTGGCAGGAGGCTCGCAATTCTGATGGGAGAGTGTACTACTACAATGTCCAGACGAAAGCCACGCAATGGGCTAAGCCCATGGAACTGATGACCCCCGTCGAGGTTCGCTTCCCACTCTGTGTTATTTGAATTTTTTTTTTTTTTTTTTTTTTTTTTTTTTTTTTTTTTTTTTTTTTTTTTTTTTTTTTTTTTTTTTTTTTTCAAAGACTAACTGTGTCGCCTTTTGTAGAGGGCTCTATCGAACCAACCATGGAAGGAGTATACCGCTGAAGGTGGCCGGAAATACTGGTACAATACGGAATCGAAGCAAAGTACTTGGGAAATGCCCGAGGTCTACAAGAGTGCTTTGGCGCAAGCTCCAACACCTCAAGCTCAAGCTCCGCCTGTTGCGTAAGTTCTACTATACTGAATATTCGGATCACTGTTTGAAGCGCCGATGTACTAATCCAAATGTACGCGTAGAGCTCCGACGTTTGTTGCTGGAGGCGTAAGCTCCTTCTCCTCTTATCCACAACAGCGCGATCGCGATGACTACGACCGAGGATATGGCGATAGACGCGGCGGTTATGGCTCTTCCGATGCCAATGGACTCTCGGCCGCCCCTATGCTAGGAACTCCCGCCGAACCAGAGTACGGCTCACTCGAAGAAGCGGAAAATGCTTTCATGAAGATGCTCAAGCGCCACAACGTGCAACCTGACTGGAGTTGGGAACAGACCATTCGCATAACAATCAAGGATCCTCAATATCGTGCTCTGAAAGATCCCAGAGACCGCAAGGCAGCCTTTGAGAAATACGCGGTCGAGGTTCGCATGCAGGAAAAGGACCGGGCGAAAGAGAGATTCGCTAAGCTCAGAGCAGATTTCAATACTATGCTGAAACGTCACCCGGAAATAAAGCATTATAGTCGGTGGAAGACTATTCGGCCTATTATTGAGGGCGAGACCATCTTCCGGTCTACGAACGACGAAAATGAGAGGCGCCACCTCTTCGAAGAGTACATTCTCGAGCTCAATAAATATCACGTTGAGCAGGAGTCCGTGAAGCGTAAGGCTGCAATAGATGAACTAGTGAATATCATGAAGTCGTTGGACCTCGAGCCGTACACCCGTTGGTCGGAAGCTCAGGCTATCATCCAGTCCAACGATAAGGTCCAAAGCGATGATAAGTTCAAATCCCTCAGCAAGTCTGACATTTTGACTGTTTTTGAGAATCATATCAAGTCTCTCGAGCGTGCATTTAACGATGCTCGTCAACAGCAAAAGGCTGCGAAGGCAAGAAAAGAACGTCATGCCCGTGAGCAATTCATCGAGCTGCTCAAGGAATTAAGATCACAAGGCAAGATCAAGGCTGGTAGCAAGTGGATGAACATTTACTCTTCGATTAGAGAAGACCCACGCTACCTTGGAATATTGGGTAACTCAGGGTCCTCTCCGCTGGACCTTTTCTGGGATGTGGTCGAGGAGGAAGAACGGTCACTCCGGGGCCCGCGCAATGATGTTTTAGATGTTCTAGATGTAAGTCAATCTCCACATCTACTGGCAAGTGGTTGATTAACGTGGTTCTCTAGGACAAACGGTTCGACGTCACTCCGAAGACTACCTTCGAGGAATACAACACTATTGTGGCTGCAGATCGCCGCACAGCAAATCTTGATCCGGAGATCCTCCATCTCATCTTCCAGCGCATCCAGGAGAAGGCGATTCGCCGGAATGAAGAAGAAAAGCATGCAGCAGATCGTCATCAACGCCGCGCTGTGGATGCTTTGCGCTCTCGGATTAAACGATTGGAGCCTCCTGTTCGTCCGTCCGACACTTGGGATCAAGTACGGCCCCGGGTTGAGAAATACGAGGAGTATAAGACTATTGAATCGGACGAGCTTCGTCAGGCCGCTTTTGACAAGGTCATCCGCCGCTTGAAAGAGAAGGAGGAAGATGCCGATCGAGAGCGTGACCGCGACCGCGACCGGGACCGCGACCGTGGCAGCCGACGTGATCATGATCGCGAATACCGTAGCTACAGAGGGGAGAGGAGGGGAGCTTCTAGCCGCATGAGTCGCACACCTGAACCAGATGCGTACGAAGCAGACCGTCGCAAGGCTCAGGCGGACCGTGAGCGGTCTTACCGGAAAGCTAGCGGGCTCTCCCCGGTCCGCGAAAGGCGAGAAGAGCGGGACCGCGAGAGGGATCGAGACCGTGAGCGCTATCGCGAGCGTGACCGTGACCGTGAGCGCGAACGGGATCGCGATTGGGATCGTGAACGGAGCACCCGGTCCCTCAGCCACTACGACCGCGAACGCCGCGATCGGGAAGAAGAGCGCGAACGGATGTATCGCACTCGTGGGGATCCCCGGGGTGGTCGTGACGAGCTGGACTACGGCGCTGACACTCGGAGCACCGTCAGCAACGACCGCAGGCGTCGACGGGACAGTGACACGGAAAGTGTCGCCAGTCGCTCTGCTAAGCGTTATCGTCGCGACAGCCGTGAAGGAGACCGCAGCGGAGGGGCCAAGCGCGACAAAGACCGTCGCGAACGTACCCCGGCCGCCGATGACAGCAAGAAGGACGATAAGGCTGTACATTCCGGTAGTGAAGAGGGGGAGATTGAAGAGGACTGAGCATATGAGTAGTGCAATAGGATGTTACCATTAGCATAAGACTTTCCATTTACGCGACTTCGATTTGTTTGCAATCTTTGCTAGTATATGATAACCTGGAACTGCCATTTAATGTCCAGGTTCATTAGGTTCATTAGTACCTTGAATTCCAGTGCGTACTAATACCTTGAACTTCAATTACATCATTCATGCCATTGATATCCTGCTAGTAACTTAATAAACAACCTGAACTTGTTCAAATACTACCCATGCTGTAGTACTACCAAGAGTAGTAATCGAGACTGGAGAATATATATAAGTTTGGAGCTAGTGGCCTGAGACTCTAAACACACTACTCCTAGCAGGGCACACTGGTACACTTGAGCACATATTACTAAATGTATACCAAAATACCTAATAAAGAAAGAATAGTATATCTTCCAAGTTCACAAAATAAAATAGCTTAACTACACCGTACAGAGTAGAGAAGACAATACTTGATAAAGTGGTCGGGAGATACCACGCTAGTCCTAACTCGGCTAGTCGTACCTGACCCCGAGAATCAAACACGAGGTCCAGACTGAACACTTTCCAGACGACTCGAGCACGACTCTGTTCGAATCTGATCCCCATACAAAACTGACCTCGAGACGCTTGCTAGGTCCCACTAGCGCATTTTCACAATCATGTGATACACCGCTTTCCGATCATCCATACACTCAACCCACTATAGCCTTGATACTATACTATAAGATCAATCCAAAGCAGTATCACACGCCAAATCCCTCCACTCTTCACAAGCGTCCAATTTCCCCCGACACCATTTCTCAGCCCACTCAAACGCATCCGCTCCAAGCGGTAACCAAGCAGGTAGCGATTTCTCCTTACAGCGTCCCTCGCCCCGAACAGCCTCAACGACCAACTCCGCCGCCTTCCGCGGATCCCCAGGCCGCGCGCCATCAAAGGCATCGTAGAGGTCGCGGGTGGATTTCCTCATCTCATCACAAGCGGGTACAGGATTCAGCGACCGATTGTAGAGAACATTTCCAGGCGACAAGACGCTCGTCCTAAAGTGCCCCGGGACAAGGACAGAAGTGCGCAAACCGAAGGGCTCGATTTCCGCGCCCAAAGTCGCAACAATACTCTCAAGCAACGCCTTCGACGATGAATACGCCACTGCATACAGTGCCGGCGTGCAAGATGGCCCAGAGGACATGAAGATGAGGGTGCCTTTGCGCCGTTCGCGCATGTAGGGCAGGAATGCTGGTGTTAGGTTCATTGGGCCGAGGGTGTTGTTCTTCATCGTGCGGACGAATGGCTCGCTTTCCCCCCATGTCTATGGTTAGAACTCGGTGTGGAAATGGGGTAGAGGGGTGGGTACTGTACTCGATTTCCTCGCAGCATTCTGTGTCGATGTATGCGGCGTTGTTCACTAGCACGTCTACACTGCCGTAGATGGACCACGCCTCTTTGGCTTTCTGGTCGAGTGTCTCCCTTGACCATGTCACGTCTACTTCCATCACTGCTGCGCCTGAGGCTTTGAGATCTGCTAGTCGCTCCGCGGCGCTCTGGTCTTTTGATCGTGCGGTTGCGATTACTCGATCGCCCTGATAATCTTAGTTATAGACTGTAAATCATAGACCATGAAAAGAAATAAGAAAAAGAAAGAAGAAAAGACAATAACAAACCTTCGCCAAAATAGCCAGCACAAAAGCCCTCCCAAACCCAGAAGAGCACCCAGTCACCAACCACGTAAGTTGATCCATGTTCACTAACCCCATCTTCCTGTGAAGGGGTCTTAGACCCCTTGACCTCCAATCCCGGAATTCAAGTATATATAGAATATATTCAGTACTTGACATCCATCTCCTGACAGTCAAGGTAAGGAGACAGGATTGGGAAGAGTATGACTCGTACACAGTAAGGCTTTAGAACAAACATCAATAACAATAAGAATATATATGATTTATATAGTACTGTAAAGAGATTACGGATGTCCACGGATCTGGATTTTAAATTCGGTCAAGGTATTCGGATTCATAGCCCGATTATGTTCATCTGTTGTGAGTTCAATGTACGGGGCTTTGATTGGCGCACTCGTATAAGGAGTAATGTATTCCTACGCAGAGCCTTGTTATACTCCTAGTATGTCAATGTTCTTGGACTATAATCTGACTTACAGATGCATGATGGAATGGCCAAGGCTTGGCGGTGATCAGTTCAAGTATTGGTTATGGGAGGATGTCAATGGGTTGAAAAGTAGTGAAATAGTGGACATACTGTGGTTACGAAGAGAATGCTCTAATCCCATAAAATATAATAAGAATAACTAACTTACAATGAACTAAGACGGCTCACAAGAAGCAATGTGAACCATGGTCAGCTGATTGACCTATATCCAGTCCTAGACCTTCGCTGAATCATCTACATACTGGTCAAGCGACCATCTATATCATAAATTCATCGGAACTTTTCGGTGCCAAACTCAACTCCGCCATCCAAACCATATTACCCAATTAAAACCCCATTAAAAACTAGGGTCCCGTGTCTCCAAAGACGAACCGGGTGGAGACACAGAATGCAGAAAAACGGACAGAGGTGTGGGCATGGATGTTCGGAGGGGTGACGGTGAGTAACGACAACGGGACGCAGCAAAGCGGACTGGAACAGGCGGACCCGCTGTCCCTAGTCATTGCTGTCTTCCTCATCGTCTTCGTCCTCCGAAGCACCATCCATACCACCTAAAAGGCACACACCACGGCGAGGCCGCCGCCTAATTTGAGCTGAAGCCGTGGAAACGCCGAAAAACGCCACTATCCAAAGGTTTCTCCGTTGCCTGCGACGTCGATCTTGCCGCCGGTGGGAGTCGCGACCGTCATGGTTTCGGTAACGATCGCGGTTATGCTTCCTTGGGACAACCTTTTCAACTCTCTTCCTCCAGGAAGAACTAGAAAGCAGAGTTAGTAAATGCGCCATAGCAGTATCAGCGGGTAGACTTACGTAGTTGCCGCTCAACTTCTGCTCCTGGTCCATTTGAGACTGGTACTTGTTGATACGAGGACGGTAACTGTTGGGATCACGACGGAAGGTAACGTCCAAGTTCCTCAAAAAGGTATTGCAGCCGGTGACCAGAGACTCGGGGGCGTTAGCGTGAGCGTCAACGGACGGCTGACCGTCGAAGACAATAACCCGGTCGGCGAGATAAGTGGCCATGATGAAATCGTGCTCGACGATGAAAGCAGTCTTCTTGGTGTGCATGATGAAACGCTTGATAACCCTGGCGGCAATGATACGCTGCTCGGAGTCGAGGTAAGCACTAGGCTCGTCGATCAGGTAGATATCGGCGGGCATTCCGAGAGCCAAGACAATGGCAACACGCTGCAATTCACCACCAGACAGGTTCTGAACTTCCTGGTCAATGAAGTCATCGATCTTGAGGGGCTTGTACACATCAGTCTGGAACTGAGGCGACAGGAAAGCAGCCTTGATACGCTTGAAGAACAATTGGCGCACAGTGCCCTGGAACTTGGGAGTAATCTTCTGAGGCTTCATGCTGATGTTCAGCTTAGGCACAGATTTCCCGTTGTCAGGCTTCTCGGCACCAGCAAGCATCTTACAGAATGTGGTCTTGCCGGTTCCGTTCTCACCCATCATGACGACAATTTCCGAATCGGTGAAGTTTCCAGCATCGATCTTCAGGTGGAAGCCACCAAGAGTCTTCTCCATGCTGGGGTAGCTGAATGCACGGTCCTTGTCGACCAAGAAGTCATCACCAGATTCAGCAAGACGGAAAGTAAGAGACTCGTCACGGAAACGAAGGTTCTCCGTGGGGATGTGACCATCCAAGAAGATGTTGATACCTTCACGGACGGAAGAAGGCAGGGTGACAACACCGTAAAGAGCAGGTCTTCCGTAAAGCACGCAGACGAAATCGGAAAGATAGTCGAGGACGGACAAATCGTGCTCCACGACAATGACATAGTCGTCGGGGCGGAGGAGCTCACGGATCGTGCGGGCAGCAGCCAGACGCTGCTTAACATCGAGATAGGAGGAAGGCTCGTCAAACATGTAACTGCGACTGTCAGGACTAGGTACTTGGTACATATCAACAGGGTAAATCTTACACATCAGCCTTCTGAACACAGACCAGACCAATGGCGAAACGCTGCAGCTCTCCACCAGAGAGATGGTCGATGTCACGTCCACGGACTTGGCGGAGCTCTGTTGGATTCTTAATTAGCGGCGTTACAACTATAACGGGATGGGTTCCGCATACCGAGAACATCGAGAATGTGTTCCATGTTGTCCAGCTGGGCACGAGCCTTGATGAGATCTCCGACGTTCTTGACGGGGCCCTTGACGGCTCTGGGGATCTGGTCGACATACTGAGGCTTAACAACAGCCTTCAGATCATCTTCCAGGACCTTAGTGAAGTAGTCTGCACCAATTAGCAACGGCTCCTTTTGTCTCTCCATCCCCTTGAAGTTTATACGTACTCTGCAATTCGGAACCACGGAAATACTTCAGGATTTCCTCCCAGTCAGGTGGGTTGTCAAAACGTCCAAGGTTGGGCTTGAGCTTGCCGCTGAGAATCTTCAGAGCAGTACTCTTTCCGATACCGTTGGTACCGACAAGACCAAGAACCTGTCCGGGACGGGGCATGGGAAGACGGTGAAGCTTGAAACTGTTGGCCGAGTAACGGTGGGTGACTTGGGTTTCCAGGTTGGTGGGCAAGTTGATGATATGGATCGCACCGAAGGGACATTTCTTGGGACAGATACCGCAACCGATACAGAGACGCTCGGAAATGAAGGCGATCTTGGATTCGGGAGTGACTTCGATACAGAGCTTACCCGTACGGACGACGGGACAAGCCTTCTTACATTCCTGACGACATTTCTGCGACCATGAGTATCATTGTCTTGATGAGTTGGAATACAGTAGAAGCTGCATGATGCGTACCTTCGGCTTGCACTAAATTGACGAAGCAAAAATGCGTGAGTATGTTGTGACGTGCCTATACAGAAGTCGACGGCGGGGCACGTTGAACTTACTTTGTCACTGTTGACAATAGCAACACTATAAGTAGATGCTGATTAGTATCTTGCTATAGTCAAGCCGATGATGAATATATTATGGGGAGCCATACCGAGTCAACTTGTCGGACATGGTGCCTGTTCACGGTGGATGCGCAAATGAACAGATAAACTGATATCTATATAATTAAATTAGACCCGGTGAAAAAGAATTAAAAAAAGTTTTCTCACTGAGATACAAGTCCATACCTTGCAGAAATAAAAAAATTGACACTGCGACAATCGTGCTGGCCAAGTGCAAGAAAACACCAGTTAACTGCGCATGCAAATTGCCAGCAGGTTTAAAGAGAGGGTGGAAAGGGACAAGTGCTGGACCTTCAAACGGGAAGAGGGGCTTTGCAGAGAAAACTATGTCGGGCATTGTGGGCAAACTCGACTGCCTCAGGCCATGATTCTGACTGCATTATTTCCTCACGCTGTGATTGGCCAGAGAAGCCATCCCCCGAATTTTCCCGGAATCTCAAGTTTCTCCGATCCACATCGTTCACGTGAGGGACAGTTTGCGTCACGCTGATTGGAGTCTCGCTTGTGCCGACACTAAACCACACAGAGCAATAGTGGGCGGTGACAGCCTGAGGGTTCAGGCCACGGGCAGCCAATCCTTTCACGGGGACTCGTTCACCTTCCCAGCCGTACAACTCTCTTTTCCTACTCCCTCATCATTATTCTCAGCGGTCTCTCCCATCCATTTCTCGCCCTCACCTCCACCCCATCTTTTACCCCCCCTCCTTTCCCCCACCATTCTTTTTTCTTTTTTCACCATTAATTTCCTCAAATTTTCCTGCCTTGGGGTCACCAAGCTATGGATTGTGAGTATTTTATTCTTCTTTATTAGCCATCTCAGACGTGTCCTGGTACTGTCGGCTGGGGTACTTCTCCACGGTCTCGACCCACCGAAGAACACCAGAATTCCTTTGCTTTTTCCTTGTTGAGGATTTTCTGTATTCCTTTGAGTCAAGGTCTGGATGTATCTCTTCTCTTGGGTCTGGTTTTGCTTCTGAGTCTGCCCCTGCATTCACAATGTTTCCATCATCTCTCTTCGTCGCGTTCCATCAGACCTTCCATCAAAAACCCCATCCGTGCATCATACCTTGTATTCTCCTTGATTCTGGGGGTCTTTGAGCTTCTTTTGATCGGGTTCTGAGTCGCGTACTGCTGGTTTATGCTGCGCTGTACCTTTCATCCCTCACCGGGCTTGTTTCGAGCTTCAATGCTGATGTCTCTTCTCATATAGTTGCTAGCATGGTGATCCCACCTACCTCCGATTCCTCGGCCGCGATGGGCTTGACCAATGGTCATTCGGCATCGCCGGCCTCCGATACTGCAAGCTTTAGGAATGAGCCCTTGGCTAGTGACAGTGACGACAATATGTCCGAGTCCGCTGGCAACCACGTCGCTTCCGACTCGTCTCCGGACGTAGACGGCGCAGACGAGTCCTATAATGCCGACTCCCCTGATGCTGAGGGTGACGAGGATGATTACGCGATGGAAGACCACGCGAGGGACAGTAGCCCATCCGGTAGCGAAAATTCTTCATCACCCGGTTCCCAACGAGGAACAAAACGCAAATCCCCCTCAGTCAATGAATCAGACTATATCCGACAAAACCCAGACTTGTACGGACTAAGGCGTAGCGGACGGGCTCGTACGACACGTCAAGTCGCTCAATCTCCCTCAGACTCCGACTCTGATGCAGTTGCTCCTCGCAAGCGTCGACGCCCTATAGTCTCACAGCAGTCCTCGAAGCGCCCTTCCCGCTCTGCTACCCATTCCTCATTTTCCGAAGCATCCGAAAGTTCCGAATCTGAATATGGTGGCAGCCGTGCGCGAACGAAAGCGAAACGTCGGCGACAACAGGCATTCGCAAGCGCGCCCTCTCATGGCGAGGTTCGCTTTTCCACCAGAAACGCCGCGAGGGTCTCCACCTACAATGAAGATGATGACGACTCAATCTTTGAAGATGACCCAGATGATATGATGCAGAACTACTGGGCAGCTACGACAGAAGAGGATAATCGTCCAGCTATAGACATCGTGCTCAACCACCGTCTCAAAGAAGGGATAGACCCTAATAACCCCGACATCGATCGTCATGACTTTGAGTTCTACATTAAATGGCAAGGCAAGTCTCACTACCATGCAACATGGGAAAATAGCGAGTCCCTTGCCGAATGCCGCAGCCTTCGCCGGCTGGACAATTACGTTCGCAAGTATGTGTATGAAGACATTCGTTTGAGGCAAGATGAGGATGTAGCTCCTGAGGATCGGGAGAAGTGGAACCTCGATCGTGAGAGAGACGTAGACGCCATTGAGGATTACAAGCAAGTGGAGCGAGTCATTGGTATGCAGGACGAGGACGGCACTGAGTATCTCGTTAAATGGAAGCGGCTTTTCTACGACTCGTGTACGTGGGAGAGTGAGGAGCTTGTTAGTGAGATCGCACAGCGTGAGATAGATCGCTTTCTAGATCGTTCCTCTCGACCTCCTATCTCAAGTAAGACCGAGTCCAATCCTGCCAGCCGAAAGGCTTTTGAAGCTATCAAGGGCACCCCAAGTTTCCTGCGCAACGGCGAGTTGAAGGAGTTCCAGGTCAAAGGCCTCAATTTCATGGCCTTCAACTGGGTTAAGAACCGAAATGTCGTTCTTGCCGACGAAATGGGTCTGGGTAAAACTGTACAGACTGTTGCTTTTATCAACTGGCTACGTCATGTTCGAAACCAACAAGGGCCCTTCGTGGTTGTTGTCCCCCTCTCTACCATGCCGTCCTGGGCGGAGACCTTTGACTACTGGACTCCAGACTTGAACTATGTTGTCTACAATGGCAACGAGGCTGCCCGTACCGTTTTACGGGATCATGAACTCATGTACGATGGGAACCCGAAGCGGCCGAAGTTTAACGTCCTTCTTACTACATACGAATATGTTCTGCTCGATTCATCATTCCTCAGCCAATTCAAGTGGCAATTCATGGCTGTCGATGAGGCCCATAGACTGAAGAACCGTGAATCGCAACTGTATCTGAAATTGCTGGAGTTTAGGTCACCAGCTCGTCTACTCATCACTGGTACTCCTATTCAAAACAACCTGGCCGAGCTTTCTGCGCTTTTGGATTTCTTGAACCCTGGCCTTGTTGATATTGATGCCGACATGGACCTGAATGCAGAGGCAGCCTCCCATAAGCTCGCAGAACTCACAGACGCCATTCAGCCTTTCATGCTGCGCCGTACGAAATCCAAGGTGGAGTCTGACCTGCCTCCCAAGGTCGAGAAAATCATTCGAGTGGAACTTTCGGACATTCAACTTGAGTACTATAAAAACATCTTGACTAAGAACTACGCTGCACTGAATGATGGCGCAAGGGGCCAAAAGCAGTCCCTCTTGAACATCATGATGGAACTGAAGAAGGCGAGTAATCACCCTTTCATGTTCCCCAATGCAGAAGCGAGGATCTTAGAAGGCAGTACTCGCCGTGAGGATGTGTTGCGAGCCATGATTACCAGCAGTGGTAAGATGATGCTTCTCGATCAGCTGCTGGCCAAGTTGAAGCGGGACGGTCACCGTGTTTTGATTTTCAGTCAAATGGTCAAGATGCTTGACCTCCTCGGCGAGTATATGGAGTACCGTGGCTATACGTATCAGCGGCTTGATGGAACGATCCCTGCAGCTGCTCGTCGTCTGGCCATTGAGCATTACAATGCTCCAGGCAGCAATGACTTCGCCTTTATTCTCTCTACTCGAGCCGGTGGTCTCGGTATTAACCTGATGACTGCCGATACTGTCGTTCTGTTCGACTCGGACTGGAACCCCCAGGCTGATCTTCAGGCTATGGCCCGAGCACATCGAATTGGGCAGACCAGACCGGTCAGCGTATACCGCCTAGTCTCCAAGGACACGGTGGAGGAGGAGGTCATTGAAAGAGCTCGCAACAAACTTCTACTGGAGTTCATCACAATCCAGCGTGGGGTCACTGACAAGGAAGCATCGGAGATCCAGAATAAGATGGCTCGCAATGGTCTTTCTATGAGTGAACCGAACTCCACAGACGACATCTCACGGATTCTTAAGCGTCGTGGCCAAAGGATGTTTGAGCAGACCGGAAACCAAGAGAAACTGGAACAGCTGGATATTGATTCCGTTTTGGCCAATGCAGAACTGCACCAGACCGAGCAAGCCGAAGCGATTCAGGCTGACGGTGGCGAGGAATTCCTGAAAGCGTTTGAGTATGTTGACATCAAGGTTGACGATCTCACCTGGGATGACATCATACCGAAAGATCAACTAGAGGAGATCAAAGCAGAGGAGAAGAAGAAGGCCGATGAGCGGTATCTCGCTGAGGTAATTGAGCAGAACCGGCCACGCAAGCGTAATGTTCCTGGTGATGACCGGGACTCCCGTGAAGAACGCAAAGCCAAGAGACAAGCGAGAGTTCAAGTTAGCATGGATGACGGTGACGAATCCGACACCAATACACAACTGGATCCGAAACGACCACTCGTGGAGAAGGAGTACCGTCATCTACTACGAGCCTTCCTGCGCTACGGTGATATAGATGATCGCGAAGAAGATCTCATTCGCGAGGCGCGTTTATTGGAACGGGACAGGGATACTGTGAAGACCTCACTTCGCGAGATCACGAACAAGGCTGCTTCCCTTGTCCGTGAGGATGTGGAGAAGATGGAAGCTCTAGAGAATGCCGGCAAAATGCCCACCAAGAAAGAGAAAAAGGCTGTTTTGTTTGATTTACATGGGGTGAAACGGTTGAATGCGTATACCATTGTTGAACGTCCTGCCGAGATGCGCATATTGAAGGAAGCAACCGCAGCAGTGTCTGATTTCAGGAACTTCCGAGTCCCCGAGGCAACCAAGGCAGCTGACTATACATGCCACTGGGGTGCTCGGGAAGACGGGATGCTCTGTATCGGTATCACACGTCACGGATATGGAGCCTGGGCCCAAATCCGAGACGATCCCGATCTTGGGCTCGGGGATAAATTCTTCCTAGAGGAGCACCGGGTTGAACGGAAGAACGAGCGCCTGAACGCTGAGGACAAGTCCACGAAGTCTCCTGGGGCCGTGCACCTTGTTCGCCGTGCAGACTATCTGTTGTCCGTTCTCAGAGATAAAGCTACCAATGGCGCAAGTGTCAATGCCAAGCGAGCTGTTGAGAACCATCACCGGAACAACAGGAAGGGATCTCGCACTCACGCTAGCAATAGCGTCTCCGCTTCGCCGGCGCCTTCGGTCTCGCGCAAAGGTCATCGTGAAATGGAGCGCTCACGACATCGTTCCCACACACATGGGGTACGTGAAAGTGTTGAACGGCATCATACCCCCAGCCACGACCGACCGAGGTCTGTGCAGGAGAGTGAGCGTAAGCGCAATAGGACGTCGGACGCCTCCGGTGAAGATGTACGCCGCCGGAAGAACAGTGAAAATGGCTACTCTGGCGGCAAGGAGGATGTCGCCCGCTTATTCTTCAAGCCCATTCGCGACGACCTGAAAAAGGTTTCCGCAGTCACAAAAGAAAACTTCCCCAATAAAGCCGAGCGGGCCTCTGAGCTACGGCGTCTACTTCGCAAGATTGGTGATTTCATAGACGGTACTTTGAAAGGACAGGTGTCCGCACACTCGCTGGAGACTCGATTATGGTTCGTCACCTGTGCCTGCATTCTAATTCTACGTAACTAACTCTGAGCCTCAGGCATTTTGTTGCGGATAACCATTGGCCTAACAAGGATGCAGGCGGGGCGAAGCTCCAAGAAATGTATCAAAAACTTAGGGAAGCTCAAAAACAGGCAGCTGCCACCAAATCGGCTTCCAACGGAAGCTAGAGCGCAGCAATGAAGAAAGAAAAAAAGAGGGAAAACCAACAAAAAAAGGTATCGGCGCCTTTGTTGCGCTACGGTGTTTCATTATTATTTCTTATTCGCGGTAAATATGCATCTTTGGGAAAGCATGGCGACGGCGTCTGGTATGATATATGAAGGAGTGCAGAGCATGAGTGGACTTGACACGATGTTTCCATGACATTGAGATATTCGATTTTACGTTTTCCCGCGATTTGGAGCGGTGCTCAAATTCTCGCATGTATTCCCCCCTCTCTCATTTCCACTTTCCAGGCCGGTCCCCCCATTAACTTGGTGCATTGGGACCGCGCCCGGATTATCAGCGAGATAATTTCATATACCCACGGGACCTCCCGCAGGTGATCGGGCCCGTGGGGGATTTCATTCATGGTGTTTCTTCGTTTCATGTATCTTATTTGGTGGTTTTCTCCGGAGTACGACTGTTTTGGATTGGATTTCATATTCTCCTCGGAGACAGTATTGAGATATCACTAGACCTTTTATTTTTTTTATTTTTTTTTTCATTTTTGTTTGCGTTATGTGGGTCGGAATCTACAACCCCGAGAAACTGGGTAGGAAACAAAAAGATTTTATCTCTTTTCTTCTTTCTTTTCTTCACTTTCTCTATAATGTAGTTATAACCAATGTTGGACATGGTATAACTGTATACCATAAGTACGAAATACAAAAGTAACCTGAAGTCAGTAATGATAAAACAAAAAGCAAAAAAGCAAGAAAGATGAAAAAAAAAAAAGTACAATACTTATTAAACTATGCAACGCTTAATACACATACACAAAAGAAAAGAAAAGAAAAGAAAAGAAAACAAGCAAGGATCGATTCCTATTCCATAAAGTTACACTGACACTCAAACCGTTGCCGAAGGAAATCAAGAGTTTGAAAGAAAGAAAAATTGAGGATAAGATAGAGGAAAGGAAAAGAATTATTCAACCGTGACTGACGTGCTCCGATGATATAGGACCCGAATTAGGTATCTTGGGTTGAGTTTCGTGAGGTAGTGCATTTTAAGACGGGTAGATGGGGACGGTAAAGAAGAAGGGAGGATTTGATTTGACGGATTAAGAAGAGAAGATGGAAGGAAAGGAGAGTAATAAGGAAAGATATAGTAAGGAAGGATCATGGTGGTGCGGATTCAGAGTCAGGTTGAGTTTCTGGCTCAGGGTCATGGTCGGGTTCTTGTTCTTGTTCTTGTTCTTGTTCTTGTTCTTGTTCTTGTTCATGCTCATGCTCATGCTCATGCTCTTGTTCCGGTTCCGGTTCGGGATCGAGTTTATCTGCTCCATTTGTAGCTGTAGCTGTAGGAGGAGCGACGTCAGTTTCGACGAGGGCGCTGAATAACCTCAATTGAGCATCGATCATGTCATCGAAGATGGCCTCTTTCTCGAGGAAGGTGTACTTTCGTTTTGGGCGGATTTTCTCCCATTCGGCGCGGAGCTGCTGGTCTTCTTTCTCGGCCCAGTGGATTTG